>VXAC01007849.1:0-206663 GCA_013399225.1 Rhipidura dahli
GAAAGCAAGATTATCTCATAGAAGGGGCAATGGGGAGAGACTGCTTGTTCTTCCAGATGTCTGAGTGGGAGTCAAGACAGTTTTTGGTCTTTCAGAAGGAGATGAGGCAAATTAGATGTTACTTTCACTGTTGGTACTAATCACAAGCAAAAGGCTCCGATAGAAATGCCTTCATTTGACTTGAAGTGGAAAGAATTACTTGCCTGCTCAGAAGTTTTTATGTGGTGTAAGTCTGAAGTGTCTGAGATGAACTGCAACTATTTGGTTAACTGCAAGGAGTTCTCAGGAAAACTGAATGATACTGGAGGCCCAGAGGCAAAACAATTAACATAGTTGTGCAACCAGCTGAGCCTCTGCAGTTGCTCTCCACACACTTAGTTGGGCTGGAGAAACTCATGACCCCAAGGGCTTGGGGCACAAGGTTCTCAGCCTGCAGACAGCAGGAGGCTTGTGGGCAAGAGTGAGGAGACCACTGCCTAGGTGCCAGGCTCCAGTCCAGATCATATTGTACTCTCTACAGACCCAAAGGTCCACTGAGGCACTGCAGATTTACTCCAGAGGAATGTGCCTGAGCTGAGAAAACAACCTTGATTTGTAATTTCAGGTATTCTTGCCTGCTGTCACTCTGAAAAAGTCAGCAAGGGTCTTAGGAGTTCAAGAGGACCATCTCCTAAAGATGCAGGAGGTAAAAAGGAGCTTGCCAGGCAATCTATCCACAGTCTGAAGGCTCTTGGACAATTTCAGGGAGGAAAGTGGCTTAGAAGCATCTGGAGGACGTCATTAAGCTGTGTCCTGGGCTCTGCAGTGGAATGGGGTGATTAAACAAAGAGAGGAAGAGCTCCAGGCCCTAAAGCATGGCTGATAGAGTCTGCATCTATCTCTGACCACCAAACAAGGCCAAGCCCCTTCCCTCCATCTCAGTAGAAGGGAAGTGAATTGACCCTGGCACCGAGTGAGGTTGAGCAGGGGCCAGGAAAATGCCAAAGTGAATCTCCTCATTGAGGAAATGCCCCCCAGTCTGAGGTTTAGCCAAGGCTGCTGTCTCCAGTTGCTTTGCTAGAGAACACCAAGCCCTAGTGAAGAGCAATGAACAGAGAGGATAAAATGTTATCAGTGACTGTTTACTCAGGAAAGGCTTTGAACCAATTTGTTTTTGTTGCAATAATAAAGTTGGGAAGCACTGTGACCCTTGAAGGAGTTTTTATTGATCATAGGAGAATAGGCCATTAATAGAGAAGAAATTATCAGAGAAAAAGACTTTTCTGCCATTCTCAATACTGTTTTCATCAAAGCCTTTCACCAGCAATAGCTCTTTCCTTTACTTATACTCTATTTTATTTTCAAACCAATGCTATTTTCTCTACAAATCCTAAGTCCTTTACTTCGATAGAAACTAAATATTTCCTTTAATGAGCATAAGAGATAATAATGTTAAGCATTAGTTGGAACCATCATGCAACAAAACCTCAGTGCCATTTAAAAACACCTAATGCACAGGCTGACATTTGTCATCTCAACAAGGAGCAGAAGATTAGAGGTGCTACAACTTAAAAAGGAAGCATTATCCCACTGATGAGATAGTGCTTTCCTTCATACTAATCACACAAATAGTCTAAAACATGGCCTTGTATCTATTTCTTGTGTTTAAAACCCTAACAGAATGTTCCTGTAACAGGTGACAAAGAAAAAACCCAAATCTTAGGACTCTGTTTTTTTCACAAGCATTACTTTGAATCTTCCAGAGGCAATGAACGTTTCATGGCTTGATGGCCAATTCAGCCAACTAGAATATCTCTCAGACTGAGAAGCATGCCAGTTTCAGACCACTAGAGAAGGCATAGACACACTGGCCTGAGACTCACACTTTTCCAAATCCAATCAGCAGTGTCAGGTTCATCACAGCTGTGGCCAGACCAGATTGAAAGCAAAGCTGCATCAAACTCAGGGGGTGAGAAATTAACTGGGATGGAAGGAGAACTTTGGTGTCAGTCTTTAGCTAAAGCAGAAATGAACTTAAACCATAAAAATAAATATTTAGGCTAGACACTAGGGGAAAATGTTCTCATCATTAAGGTAGTGAGGCACAGGGACATGCTGTCTGGGAGAGTTGTGGAGTCTTTACCACCACAAGTTTTCTAGAAGTGACACAATAATACTAACTCTGCTTTGGGGCAGGAGATAGATTGAATTGTCTCATCTGGCTTTATTTATGTTGCACAACCCCCCTATTTCCTGTATTTACAAGCTATCTCTGTCCTTGGAGCCTGTGACAGTGCAGTTACACTGATTTACACTAGTTGGGGGACTGGGACACGTTCATGACTCACGTTCCCATGCCATTGGCTCCTCGCAGCTTCCTTGGTGATGGCCAAGCTCAGAGTGCAGCAGCCACTCTCAGTGAGAGGGGCAAGAGAAATGTTTTGTTGCAGTGCAAGGATTTTGCTGCAAAGTCTTCTCTACTGCTTGAGTAAGAGTAAGGGAAGGAAGAGGCTGACTTTGAAAACCCAAAACTGCAGATGTTATTATCTCTTGAAGCTATTAAATGATGGAAGCACAGCACTCCTGACAAACTGAACAGCACTGCCCATTGCTGTAGCATAGACCAGCTCCACTGAGTTTGTTGCTAATTTATCACAATCCAGTATTCGACCCACTGAATTCCTGAATTGAATTTTTATACATTTGTGAACTATTTATGGTGTATGAAAAATCAATATCTTTTTATTGTTCACCTGATTTAGGACAGATAAAAGGAATATTTCAGTATTCTCCAGGGTCAATGCAGAGAGGCCTTGAATGATGAAAGATACAGTATCTTTTGAATGGAAGAAAAACTGCAGGGTAGAAAGAGTGCAATTTACATGAAACATCCTTCCTATCCATGACATGAATATTTTTTCATAAACTCACGACAAAACACAATGTCCTTTTAAAAGACAACATCTAATTCTTCTATCACTTTTTAAGAAAGAATTATTAATTTGGAAAAAAATTTCTTCCTAAATTTCTTTGCATTTTGTATGCATAAAACCTCAGAGGATTTATTTGAATTTCAATACCATCTCAAACTTTTATTAAAATATACTATAACCCTGCATCAGTAATTAACATGAAGATAGGACTCTTAGTCTAAAAACTGAAATCTCTTAGTTATTTCAGATTTTCCCTAAGTATGCTTTTGATTAAATAATTACTGAACAGCAGTGTTAACAATTTATCTATGATAGAGAGCACATCACAAATTTCCTACTCATGTTCCTGCAGTCTATGCTTTTGCCAGTGTGTTTTATGAGTATTTATTAAAGATGACGCCTTGAGTTAATAACCTAAACTACCTACTAGTTTCATAATCATCACTGCAGTGCAGAAAGCTTTAGAGTTACGGTAGTTCTGCATTGACGACGTCAACAGATTTACTGCATTCATTTCCTCATGCAAATATTCCAAAACCATGCATAACTTTGTAACCTTATATAGTGTACTGCCTACACATGAGGGTATCAAAGCCTGTGAACATGCAGAGTAGACTTTAAAGTTGACAGCACAAGTCGTGATGCTCCTTCCTTTCTTGTTGATCTGTTGCCCTAATATTAGAATTCATTTAAAGCTGGGTTTTGTAGACACACAGGGACTTCTGCAGAGCCCCTACAGTAAGAGGGGAGACTGCTCACGGTATTTATATGATGTGTCTGCCTATACTGAAGTCACTCATAAGGAGACTGAATGGGAACTATGAGCAGACATTTGTGATCCATTCTTGCCCTGTATCCATACAAGATTTGCCCCTGCATGGCAGAGCTTGCCTCTCTCTTGCAGGACAACCTTGTTTGCTCCTGCAGTTTGTCCATTTTCCCCTCCCTTCCCCAAGAGAAGCATGATGCTCTCTGCTCTGACTGCCTCTGCTGCACCTCACCAGGAGAGCTTTACAAAACACAGAGGGTTAGAAGGGACCCTGAAAGATCTTGATCTTGACCTTCCTTTGCTGTTACCCAAATCAAGATTAATTTCACTTATGTCTTATCTAACTCATGTCTTGGATAACTTGTTTTTAGACACTTTGCTGACAGGAACTTCCTCGATTTCCCAGCAGTTTATAGTGTCTTCCCCATTCCTTACAATTAGAAGCTTTTTATGAGGTCAGGTATTCTGTGTGACAGTTCAAGCCTTTTACTTACCTGTGACAAATCTCTTCTTTCCACACAATTCCTCATGTTGATATTCTGTGCACTCCAAGAGATTTATATTCTTTCTTAAAACATAATTCTCAAAACTGGGTACCATGCTCCAGAAGTGGCCCTACTAGTGTTGAGTAGAGATTAATTTTTACATTCCATATCTTGAAGACAATATTCCTGTTTTTAATCCTAGTAGAAAATTTCCTTTTTCCACAACAATATGAATATGATACCATGGTGTTGAGCCATGCTGTGCTTCTGAACTTCCATAGCCTTAAATTCATTCCTGTTGCACTGCTGCCTGGCCTGTGGCTCACTTCCCATATTTGTGGTAACACCTATGTGAATAATTTTACAGTAAGTCTGTTTTCCTCCAAGGGTCATTTTGGGAGCCAGAATCTGACAACATTAATGCATAGCTGATCTGAAAAAAAAATTACTTTTTGGAACTAGGAAGACATGATAATCAAGTTAGCTATCAATAACTCTCTGTCTGCTTATCTGGCAAACAGATAGTCAATTACACATCAAAATAATGTCAAAACAAATACATAATAGTAGTCAGCAATCAGCAATAAATTTTAGATCAGTTCTTTTGGTCAGGTAAAGTCTGGACCACTTTCATGGAACATTGCATAGTGCTATGCATAATTTTGCAGAAAAATAAGTCTTAATTAAACATGGAGAGTATCTGGAATCGATACAGATGGAGAATGCATTCACATTAATCTTATTGAAAGAATTTATGTTTTATTTTAGGAAAAGAGCAGTACAGACAGTTTCAGTCACATCTTGAAGTCCTTCTGCTACTGCTATTATGGACATTTTGCTTGAGAATGGACTACAGGATGCAAGACCTGCTTTTCAAGTGAGTTTTTTAATTAATAAATAAGTATAGATTAATTAATACATGCAAAATAATTTTGGCAGGGATAATAATGGAAATAGCTAGAAAAAATATTGAATGGATTAGCACACTTAATTGGTCTTAGGTTGCCTAATGAACAATTAGCCTGGTGTTTAATCCCTCTCAATCCATTCGTCTTTGCAGCTCTCAGTCTCTAAAGATAAACATGGATCATTCCAAATATGCTTTTGTTTTTGAAACGACTTATATTAGTATTTAACTGTAATCATTGGCATGGAAACCATCTTATAAATGGGGATGGACAAAAATGGGACATACTAGAGGACCTATAACTTTGTGCTTTAAAAAAAATTATTGCAAAAAGATTGCATCACTCTAAAATACTACCAGCATAAGTCCTGTTAATTAAATAGAGATGAATCTACATGGAAACCTTTTTAAGACCTTAGGAACACACTGTTGACCATTCAGTAAGTGGCATTACAATGCCAGGCCCTGCTGACCATGATCAGACAGTGTATCTTAAGTCTTCAATTATTTAGTAAGATCTAGGTTCAAGAGCCAACACATCAGATAAACATTTGGGGTTGCCTGTGCTACAAGTGGAGAGAAAAAGCATTGAGATGCATCCATGGGTTGCCTGAATGTGCCTCTCTGTGTCTTCCTATCCCAGACTGTAAAAAATTTCTCTCTCACAGGGACACACATGGACATCAATCTTCCCTTTCACCCAGTGCAGACAAGGACTGATTATTTAGCAGTCCCAGTGTGACCAAGTTAGACACAGAAAAGGAGCTTCTCTCATATGTAATGGTGGCTTGTGCTCTGGCCAGTTAAATCTTCAAAGCAACTGCTTGCCTGTTCAGGGGCAATTCAAGGCTTGGAAGTTAATAGTCAGGAAAAAGTGAGTTGGACTTGATGTGTTTTAATTCACTGAGATATATTAAAACAGCATATTGATTAATTTGAAGGCTAGAGGGAACTTTTTTTTGCAATATTAAGGTGCTCCATGAATTACTACAAATACAAGAGTAAATGCTTTTTATTTTTTCCTTCCCGAGTTTTTATTTTTTTTTTAGCAGTAATACTCTTTTCAGCATGTACCTAACAGCTATAAAGGGTTCTTTGAGGAGCCTTTGAGGCAAGTACCTGTGGCAGCTTCATTAGGACCTCTCTGACATTATCCATGTCCTGGACAGTTTGGGAAATATTCTACACTGGCCAGGGAAAAGTTTAAGTCCTAATAAAAGAAGAGAAATTAAACAAGTGAGGCACAAAGTGTGTCTGGGGGTCATGAAGTTCTGGATTCTTGCCTAATTCATCAGGCTTAATGTAGATGAACTCTGTGTGAGCTTGCCAGCAGCAAAGTCAAACATCTCATTTGAGACCTCCTGGCTCTGTGATTATGATCCTGAAAGCATGAGCAGCTTCTGCCTTTTCACAGGCCTACAGCTGGAATACCCACATGAAAACCCATCACACATCTGGATCCACCACTCAGCTTTGCAGCATTCATTGCCACATTTTATGCTTGGAGTTGGTCTGGAGGCTTCCCTTCTGGAAAGGCTCCTGCCCATGACACATGGCAGACAGTGCAGGAGTCAAATGTCCCCTCTCTTCAGCAGTGACAGAACCAAGAAAAGCCATGGCCCACACGGATCCTTCTGGCAAAGACAGAGCAACAGGTTGTTCAAACTGCCTTAAAAACTTTTCTTCTGAAATATTAATGTGGATGTGAGAGCTGACGATTGCTTGGTTGGAGGTGGATGTGGTTGCAAATGAGGAATGACCAGAAACAGTCAAGAAAAAATATAGCAGATTGAGAGGTGACAGGACAAGGGTATCACTTTGGCTCTCTGCAGCTCCTGAGGGCTCTTAGAGCAAATTGCTGGCTGGAGTGAGGCTTGGAGAACAGAACAAAGGAATAGTACAGAGGATTTCTTTGAGAAATGTTGCATTCAAGACAAGGGAGGTCAAGCCATACATTGTCTGTACTCATCTTTTGGGTGTGGGTCCAGATGAACTAATGGAGAAGGCAAAAAGGAAAACAGCAAAAATCCCAAGCTACTTAAAAAAGCAAATGGTGAAAGAAAAGCAGTTATTTCACTGAGTCAGGAGGAGATGACTGAAGGGAACTTTACCTAAATGAACGTTAAACAGTCAAAATCGAACCCCTTTGCAATATAAAAGGCTGGAATGGAAAAGAAAATACTAAATTGCTTCAAATTTCCATAGCAGAGAGGATAAGAGTGATAGGCTTGGTTGCAAAAAATGGGATTTAGTTAAACTTTTGGAAATCTTCTGCCCATAACAGCACTTAAGTGAATCACTTAAGATATATGCTATTGCAGGAGGCTGTGAAATGTCTGTCATTGCAGATTTTAAGAAAATCATCCAACAAGTATCACTTAATAAAGACTTAAAGACAGTTTATGCCATCTTTGGAGGGGGAGATGGATCAGATGAGGTCCTTACTGGTGTCATTATCTGTGGAACTATAAATGCTGTGTTCAGGCAAAGGGAACGTTGTGTACAATCTTTGAAAATGAAGAATCTTACATAAAAAGGGTCTCTTTCTATCCATTTCTACCCTAATGGATACTGCATTCTCTCAGGACAAGTTCTAATTGGAACCTTGTGCCCTTGCCAGGAAATCACAGGGACTAAGAAGCCCTATTACTTTGCAGCCCTGGACATTGATTTAAGGTAGTTAGGGCTAAATGGAACTATTTGTCTGCTTCCTTCCTTAAAAAAGTGTGGAATAGACAGGCAGATAAGTAGAAGTTATGTAAGACTTGACTTCATCTTACCTACTGGCCAAAATACCTACATCAGGGAGTGGAAGTATCTCCCAGAGATGAGCAGCCAACAGGGCACAGCTGGGTCACACCCCTCCTTGCTACTGCAAGCTTCAATTTACACTCCACCTTTTGGCCAAAAACCTGATACACAAATCAAATCTCAGCTCCCAGGACCTGGTGTTACTTCTAGACTAAACTCTTCCTTTCTTCATACTGAATAATGCCACTAGGAATATGTTTATCTGAGCTGGATACTCAAGGTATTAGCATTAATCTCTAAGCTTTGTCCTGGATATCTGCTTCTGGGAAAAAAATCATGTTTAGATGACTGATATTATTGAGAATTTTATAATCCTTATAAATCTCAAAAATGTCAATGACACAATAAAAATAAACCATCAAACCTTATTCATCAGAAGTCTCTAATGCTGTTGAAGTGTCTGATATTTCCAAGAGTCTTTAAGTCCCTGAAACTTAAAATAGAAACACCTTTCCCACATTTTCCTTCTCTGCCTTTAACAAATGATGGTTCTTTTCACCTCCTTCTCCCCTCTTTGTTTGCTTAGAGGATCAAAGCCTTTTTCTTTATTTCTTTTTCCTCCCAAGCATTTTCTGGAGTGTTATAAAGCACCACCAGTATACTGAGTTTACATTACAAACAAGTTAAAATTCCCAGTCTGTCAGAGCTTTTCTCCTAGGATACCAAGGAAAGCAAAGTTCAGCTAAACTGCACAATTAATTGGATATCACTTCTCAGTGAAGAAGAAAAGGCTGCTTTAAGCAGAGCTATTCTCTGCTTAGAGATTTCAAGTCCACTTCAGAAAGGAAAGTTATTATTCTCTGAAAGTTATCTGATATTATTTGTATTCCTGGAGCTGCTCCATTAAGTCATGTTCCCTTTTCACCCATAAAATCATCTTAATGAATCAGCTGTGGGATTGGCCACATGTAAATGCACCTTATGACAGCCACAGTGACACGTGAATGGATGAAAAAGACATGTGCTGCACATTGCTTTTGTTGGAACAGCAGTGGGGTTTGTTCTGCTTTTAAGACCTGAGGCAGACATTTTGTTTCTTTTCTTGGTTATGACGAAAACGCTCTTCTTTTATTATCCTAAAATAAATGTATTTTGTAATAATGGTGTGATAAAGAAGCTTGAGCTGTGTGGTAGAGGAATATTTGGCCAAAGCAGACTTGAGTGTTGGGCTACCATTCTCACACAACTGCTCTCCTTTTCCTCAACTTCCAAGAGCAAAGGCTTGCCTGGTAACTCAACCTCCTCATCAGTCAGTGTAGGATGGGCTTGCACCTGTTTGATAAAATGCACTGTCTGCTGATCTCTGGGATTGTCAGGGCTCTTCTAAAGCCATGGTGGCTGCAAGGAAGAAAATTAGCAGCACAATTAAGAGATTCCCAAGGGAATACAATGAAACACTTGCAAAATAGATTTAACAAGTGTACTTTAGTGTGTACTTACAGGATTTGGAAAATATCTAAGAAGATTCCTATAAAATATGCAAATTTTCCAGTAAAATGTTATTTTATGGACAAATATTTCATAATAAGTAAAAAAAGAAACTTAATAGTCTCTCTGCAAATAATGCGCTGTAACATCTATTAGGCACTGTAAGGTACCCTTTTCACACAATTTTATGAAAGTTTAATCCAATATAACTACACTGATGCCCCACGTGGGTGTTTTTGTCCCCTGCTTTTTGCAACACAGACTTAAGTACTGGTAAAATACATCTCGTACAAGATAAAATCAAGATATTTAATTTGTGGTATTCAGAACTGTCTGGAAATTTTACAATGGAACCAAATGAAGTGTCAGTCGACATACAGTGAAGATGTCTTTCTGACTGACTAAAGATTAGTAAAAATGCCATTAAAAATATATGATAAAAAGCAAAGAAGTCTATAGCCATGTTCTCAACTGGTGACAATCAATAATCAAATACACACATAATCTCACCAAAAATGATAATGAAGCTTTTTGAAAACTGATTTGTCATGGCAAACCCAATTCTGTTATTGCTTAAATTTATCAATTTTGAAACGATCTTGCAGAGAAGGATAATTTTTGACATTTCTTAGCCACATGAGCTGATCCAAGCATACTCTTTTAATACCTTAGCACTGAACCCTACATGTGCAATATCTTTATCTTTCTTTTTTCCTCCATCCTTTTGTCTATTTATACATTTTCTCTTGACATGAAAATATGGAGAAATAAAAGGGAAAAATTAATCAGTCTATGAGTTCTGGAAACATCCCCAAAATTTGCTTATTGATTTTTATCACATCTCTGGCTATGTGAGTCTAACAGCAGGCCAGCCAATTTCTGCTAAGTATTACAAATGTAATGTTTTTAAACACTAGCAGAACAGGTCTTCACATGCTTTCCTGATAACTTCTTCACTGGATGATGCAACCAATGTGAATTAAAGTAATAATAAAAATATATTAGATAATGATTATTAAAGCAATACAGAAATTTCTAGGCAGTAAACACTGGATCCAAAAATATCTCAGCCAAAAATCTCCTACAAAACACAGATGTAGAAATGTTCCCTCAAGCACAGCTGCAGGTGTCATGTCGTGGAGGCCTGGCACATGCAATCTGGAGACACTTTGGGATCTAAGGAGACTTAATCACAGCTACATTATGGAAAACAGACAAACACCCTGATGTGGTGAGCTGCACTTTTAACTACTCAAGGTCAACAAGGTCAAAGCTGGTCTAGGAGCCTCTCAGTGAGCCCCAGACCCTAGAGTATCTTCCCATAGGGCTCCATTCCTCACCAGGGATGAGGAGTGTATTTAACCTGCATTCCTATAACAGAGACAAATTTCTGGATCACCTCAGCCCTGCTGTTACATATCTATGGAGCAGGGAGTCAGACCACTGATGAAACAATATTTAGGAACTTTTAGGGATGAAAATATTTAGGAATATATTTAGGGATAAGTTTTAGGAATTTGGCTATGAAGCAGTATTTTGTAAGATTTTCAAACCCTTTTCAAATGGTGTCCCATCCTACACCTTGGCATTGGTTTGACCACATGGTGTTCAATGCCTGTTGCAAGCCATTAATGTCCCTCAGTGATAGATTTGGCTTCTGGCACATTAGTTTTGCTGGGAAGAGGTTTAGAGTCTCTCAGTATAATCAGACAGCCCCTTGTTGCCCACTTATCTCAGCCAGCTTCTTTGCAGGGCTCATTCCAGAGAAGAATCCCACTGCCCAACCCCGGGCTCCCTGAGTTGCTTGCAGCATCCTCCTCACAGACCACAGGGCAGGACCTCAGCCAGCTCAGCGTGTCCTTTGGAGGCCCAGCCACCACAACCCACAGAGGCTGAGGCTTTGCAGAGCCCCTCATCTGTGTAGTTGTGTGTCACTTCTCCAGGTGCACAATTTAGGTAACACAAAAATTGTCTCTGATTTGTGTGTGGTCTTGTTAGTGGAGCTTTTCATGGGTGTGGAAGCTCATGTGTAAGTTTTACTGTAATCCTCAGCTGAGGGTGCTCTCAGTCACTACATTCTGCTCACTTTCTCTTCTCCCTGTCTTCCACCAGCATGGCATGTTCTAGACAAAGATTTTTCTCAGTTTTCAGGTTCCCTTCAGCTCTTTCCTCCTGGCATTCCCAGGCCCCAGCTCCTCCTCTGTACCAGTGGAAGGTGACTTTTCTGTACCTCCCATACCCTTTGATACTCTTTTATTTTCTTTTCTTTCCTTTTTTTTTTTGTCAATCCCTTCTTCCAGTCTTTGTCCATGCTTTTTCTCTGATGTCTTGCCAGTCCCAATCTTTTTATTTTGCTTCCCTGTTTTATTCTTCCCTTTGTTCTCTCCTCAAGCACTCCTCATTTTCTCAAGAATATTTTTTGTTTCTTCTCACCTGCATACTCTACCTCCCCTATTCAGCACCCCTCCTTTCAGGTACCCTGCTTCTTAAAGAGTACTCTAAACTAACATGTTCATCCTTCTACACATGAAAAACCAATTATTCCATTATTTCTCCTAATACAGCTCTGTCCTATGAATTTGCTGACTTTTGGTCACTGGCTTAGCTTTTGGCTTAATTCTTCCTTGTGTAGATTTGCTTAATTTTTCTCTGGAATCTGACAATGTCTCCATTGACTTCACCACCTTCATCTGCCTTAAAATCTCTTCTTCCCACGACTGGCTTATCATTTAATTTACTTTTCTTCCAGCTTGAATAGTCATTTGAGTATCTGTACTGTCATTTTTTTTCCTTTTCTATCAAGCAATTTTCTTCTCTGTATTTTTCCCATTTTGTCTCATACAGAGATATTTTCCTCAATATTCTGTTTTGTTTTGTTTTCAAAACTTTTTTCCCTTCTCTATTCACTTTTCTAATGGAGAATTTCTAGGTCTGACAGCATCTACCAAAAGTCTGCTCCAAGTTCTCATTTCATCCATGAAAAGTTTATCAGTGACTCCCTCTCTACACACCTTGCTTGATGCATATTTGATCTAGTTTATATACTTGGGGATCGTGCTGTGTCCCTTTGGATGTACTGGGAAAGTGACTTTGAAGGTGAGGGTCATCAGTACTATCAAGTTCAAGCCACTTGCCAGACTTCAAAGTGCTCTGAAGGAAGGCTGCCTCAGTAACTGGGGTTAAGGCCATGCTTTTACATGGGGATGTGTTTGGTCTTAGATGGTTTGGAAAAGCTGCTAACCCGAATCTTAGATTTTGGGGAAAGCCTGTTGATTTACATGAGGAGCCCATATGTTCCTACACAAGCAGTACCATTTCTGACTACCCAAATCCTCCCATAATCTCATAGCTATGAAAAAGAACATGATAATTGTTCCAACTACATAATTTTATATTTGAGAGGACCAATATCAGATAAAAGCAGTATAGTTCTACAGCCTATTTTTTTGGGTGTAATTTGCTGTAACCCTAGTAAATTCTCTTCTTTTCCACTTTAATAGGTTCACAGTGATTTACTCCCCCATGAAAATTTGCTGCATTACTCTTGAAAGGCAGCTGGAAACAAGACAGTACCTTTTTTTTCTGTATTTTTTAAAATCTGCACATCCCTGAAAGAAATGTCTGAAAACCTCTTCAGACAATAGATAAGCCAGCAAATCCACTGAGATCACACAGTGGATTCTGGGCTTACCTGAAGAAAGAGACAATTGCACTAATCTGCAGTAGTTAAAGCACTTCTAACAATGAACTGTGGTTTGTCTCAGTGGAAATACCTGACAATTGCATTGAGGCTATTCCCAGGCATCACTGTGCCTTGAAGGACTTTTTTTCATTCTACTCCTACTGCTAAATTAAACTCAGGATTTTCAGCCAATCTGTATTTTCATAAAATGAAATGTGTTACATTTTTTTTTCTGCCAGTTTAGGGCTGGATTATCAGAGTGAAAGTTGTCTTGCTAAGTTCACAGCAGGAAACAGTCTCAGGCAGAGACCTGGGAGGATGGTACCCCTGAAGGACACTGCACTCCTCTCCTGCCACCTTTGGACCCCAGGTCCAGCACGGTTTTGCTCTGGACATTGAGGGCTGGCTGCAGGGGCAGGGTGTCTGATTCTCTCTCTGCTCACCCCGTTTTTTTTGGCTGTGGACACCCCTCCACTGCAAATGCAACCCACTCAGGCAATTAAACACAGACTTACTCTCCACACTAGGAGAGAGCAAGAGAACAATCTTCTCCTTAACTCTCTGACCTGAACTAAGTTCTCGATTAGGCTTTAAAGCAGCTCTCAGTTTTATACCAATTAGCAGAAAAATGCCCCAACAGTCACTGTTACACCATCTTCACAAGAACTTACCTAGCTTACCCCAGCCACTCACATTCCCATATAAACAGTAACGCTGTCTGATCCTGGAGAGTGTCAAACATCTTGGTGGTGTTCTGTGGCATCCTGAGAGCGACTTTATCAATGACAAAAATTCATGCTAACTGATCAATAGCTACAGTACAAGTTGGAGCCAAAAAAGTGCAGCAATCCCAATAAAATTTTACAGGACTTTGCAGACAGCTTTCAGAAACTGATCAGAGAATGAAGTCCCTTCAGTAGGATGCTGCTGGCAAATTTAACAGCCTCATAGACAGCATTTCACACCCTGTGAAATCTTGAGGTTGGATTCTCAAATTGCACTGCTAAACCACATTTTGGTGGGTGCACACCTCATGTGACCCACCTGAATACTTGTAAGCAAACAGAGAACTTAGCCCACCAGCTTTTAAGGTAAAATTGCAATTTGACCCCAGCATAAGCAGCATTAGAACCAAGTCTTTCATGTCTTACAGTATTCCATATAGGACTCTGTGAGCTACAGCACAATTCATGTTCTGTAGGTCACTGCCATGGGCAAGTTGTGTTCACAAAACACATCCAAATAGTTCTTTCTTTAAATGCCACTACATGTCCCTACACTGCCTTCATTTCCAAATTCAGCTCCACTTATGTAACACAGACCACTGAACTGAATGATAGCATTGTTTGTAATGTATTTCTTTTATTTTGGCTTTCCAGTCTGATTTAGTACTTTGCTTTGTCACATTTATTTAACTGTAAAAACATTGTGCGAGCCCAGAAAGATAATTTTACCCCTGCATTGTGCTTTAGATCCACTCTTTCAATGATAAAATTAGAATCTTACTCCTAGACAAGGTGTCAACATTTGCCTAAAAAAACTTTATTCCTTTATTTGTAGGCACTTATAAGTAGGTCATCAACACAAGTAACCCAGGCAAACATCAACAGTGATTAGGAAAGCATCTTTGCTCCAGGATGAAAGTCTAGTTTTAATGCACTTGATACCAATGCCATTTTACTTGTCTTCAAGTTACAGAGCAGTAAAGCAACTTATATATTTTCTATTTTGAAGTGTGTTTTGTGCTTAACATATAATGGAGGGCTCTAGAAATAGTGAGAGTAGTGGACAACATCATTCTTAAAACAGACCCCTAACAAAGAAAGAAAGAAACAAACAAACAAGAGAAAAGCCACTGAAATTAAAGTATGAAATATTCTAATAGGGGACAATTAACTTGCATTGCTCTTCAAATAATTAGTTCATTAAGAAGCATTTGCATGAATTGTTACTGATTTCACTCAAAGGATAAACATTACAGAAGTATAATTTTTCTTTTACCTTAATTGTGAATAAAAGTAGCTTAATGTGCAATTTTTTTCCCAATATAACTGGAGAAGTTACATTTTCTTTTAATACATTTATCAACATAAATAACAGCAGAAGAAGTCATCATGATTTAGGTGCATTTCAAGACAATGAAAGAAGTAATTTTCCTAAAATATGTATTTGATTAGGTGGGTTGTGTGATTTTCAAATTGTTGTCATGAATATTTAATCAACATAAGACATATACTTATGCAAGCTGAAATAGGTACCAGTCTGTGTCCCAGGCTGTTCTGTTTCACAGTCTTCCAATTGAGTGTTTTTTAAAGCTGATTTAACTAATTAAAAAAAAAAAAAAAAGAACTAAAATAGTCTTCAGCAGGTGGCATAAACTGAGAAGAAGCCAAAGAACTCACAGACTGCCAGAAAATCCTTAGTTCAGTTCAATGCAGTATTGGGTGTGATGCCTGCCTAGTTTTTCATGAATTGCTTGGGTTTCATCAAGATTTGTGAAATCCAGGGATGTATACCTAAAATAATCCATATCCACTGTGATAACCTGGGGGGATAAAGCCCCCAAAATCCATCTCTTCCCCCCAGATCCTCCCTATACACTGGCATAGAGCTGCACTTTCTCACGCCCACATGTGTGTCCCGGCAGATACGTGTGCCTGGCACACACACAGGTGCCAGGTACATACCCACACACCTCTGGGTCTACAGAGGGTCAGATAAACACTGTCTAGGAACAAAAAACACCTTCCTATGAACCTGTACATATAAAACATCCGTATGCATCCAAGCAGACACATAAGCACAGATACACACACCTACACACCCAGAAGCACAGGGACATGGGCAAGACACATCCACAGGCTCAGACAGCTCTGGAAGCACACACACACCTACACAGCTGGCTGTGTACTCACATGGACACAGATACGTGGGCAGATAGATATATGAGGGAGAATTACAATGGCTCTATCATCCTTGCTAATTTCTCCTTCCTTTTTGAAGTATTCCAATTTTAGGATCCTGGAGTGAGCCAGGTCCCTACAGGGGAGTTATTCCCAGAGGAGCAAGGCATTTCCAATTTCTTTAAGGTTCCCCACCTCTCTCCCCCTCTCTCCCAGCAGCAAATCCAGGGAATGAGCTGGGCAGTCAGCACAGCTCTCACAGCTGCTGGCTTGGCACTTTCCACTCTAGCTAAAGGAAGGGTATGGGATGGCAAGCTTAAGATCTCATCCCGTCACCCCCAAAGCCCGGGGGAGCAGGAACCTCTGGGCAACATCTGGACATAGCTCCTTTCTGCACACTGCCCTATCCCCCTCCGCCCCCCCACTAGCTGTCGACTTCAGGGGTCCCCCTGCACTCTACCCTTCCTCTGAAAGTGTAAAAGCCCTTGTTGCCCTCTCTCTCCCCCCTTCCCCGTTTCTCCTGTCCCCCGAATCCCGTCAGGAAACCTCTTCGCAATTCGCTGCTCTAAACTTTTTCCTGGCTTCACAACCTGCAACCGCCAGGGCAGCGGCTGCGTCTGGTCCAGAGGGCAGAACGGGGCGGGGGTGGGTTGCAGGGACCCGGGATGCAGGGATCCAGGCTGCAGGGTGTGGGATGCAAGGAGCGGGATGAGAGGATTGAGATGCGGGATACGGGGATGTGAGGACCGGGATGCGCGAATCCGAGACGCAGGATGCAGAGACGGGGATGTGAGATGCAGGGACCAGGACGCGGGATGCCAGTGCCCAGCTCCTTACCGTGCAATGAGGATAGGTCCTGGTGAGGCTCTTCGGCTGCTCCCGGGCATCGCGGGTCTCCCGATGTGCTCGTTAAACATCCACCGGGGAGTCTCACCCCCCAAACTTGTGTGAGCTGCTTCCTCTGAGAACAATCACCCTTTCTCCCCCCCACTTTGGATCGGATCCCGATGGAAACTCATCAAGGCCTTCTAAGTGGTCAGAGGTAAGCTGGGAGGGAGGGAGAAGAAGAGGGGGACAACGGGACGCAGAGGTTGTGATCACCAAGCGATGATCCCCTTCCTTTCCCCTCTCCTCTGGAGCACCCGCTTCCCGTTCCTCTGACCAACTTTGGCTCTGCTTAGCCAGGCAGCGCCTGGGACCGGCGCTGTGAATTGGGGTCCCTTTTCGCAGCCTGGCATCTTTCTAGATTTCCTCTCCTTTCCGGGCAAAGGGGATTGGTGCAAAGCTTTAAATTAGGAGGCGACCTAGAGTTGCAAAGACAGGGAGTGGGAGCTGGCTGGCGTTCGCAGACCGCCTCCCCCGGCACTCGGCGCTGCGCGGAGGGGCCGGCTGAGCCTTATCCCTACCATTTATTCATTGACTGCGCTCCCAGTTCTCACTCTGGAGCTGGCTATTGCTCCCGGCACGGCNACCCTGCATCCCTGCCCCGAGCATCCCTCCCCCAGCGCCCTGATTGGACGGGGCCGGGGCGGGGGGAACACACACACGCTCCTCCGAGGATGCTGCGCCCCGGCACTGCGACTTGTCGCATCCTCAAAAAGCCGAGAGCGGGCAGGGTGAGCATAGAGCAGCCGGGAGAGCCGAGGCAGTTCAGGGCGTTGTATCACCGCCCCCTTGCCTTCTTGCTTCCAGCTGGCTCGATCAATTTGCTTCTGCTTTACATCTCCTAGAAAAAGAATGTATTTGTATATGTGTGCATGCATGTATGTATCGATGGATAGATAGATAGATACAAAGAAAATGTAACAATATATGCAAACAAATATATGTATATACACATATGCATTTTTATGTACTCATACACGTGTTATCCATAGTCTTTATATTATCTCTCTGTATTCTAACTCCTATTCGGGAAGAGAGAAGAAAAATAGTTGCTGAGAAAAGATCACTTCAGGGTGCAGCAAAGCTGGTTGCAAAGGGAAAAAATAAAGCTACTTTTTGGCTTATATATATTTGAAGAGCATAGGTTTACATCAGCTGGAGTGTTAACAGAAAGTCGTGCTCCTAAAGAAAGAATTAAATGCGGTGAGGTGAATGAGCTGTAGGAGTCAGTGAGGATGGATATGCTGACTTCAGAGAGGGTGAGTTTAAGCCCTGCTGCATGAGGCACTGCTGGTGTTATATGTGGCTTCATTGCTCATTCTCTGCTGTGGGGGACAGTGAGCAGCTGCTTCCTGCTGGTTGGGTGTAGTGTGGAGAGGATGTCTGTAAAATCCCAATACCTCCCTTTTCATCCCAGCTCCAGTTGGGACACTGAATTTCTCACTTTTCAGGAGGCAGAGACCATTGTCCACTTCTCCCTGCGTGCTTCCCTCCCACCTTTGTATTTAACCCCAAGCAGCTCCCCACCAGTTAAAGCAAGGAAAGAGACACTGCAGTCAGGAGCTGCAATCCAGCAGCTCACATGGGGCCACTATTGTTTCAGCAGCCACCGTTCTGGTAAGGAGTTAAGCAAAAGTAAATGGAAATAAAACAAAATAATCTGCTTCTGCTTTGTAATATTTTATGTTTACTTATTTAACATATGTTTACTTTTGTGATCTACCCATTACATTTGAGCTACTTGGCTAATTCCATGAGTTTTTCCTTTCTTGGAAGCCAAGGACATTTGCTAAGATGTGCACGTTGAACTGTTTCATTAAGGACTAAAGTTAAGTAGGGAGCAAAATGAAAGACAGCAGTTTCTCTCAGGTTTACTCTTCTTTAGATTGGATCAAAATGTGCATGAGACATTGCTGTAACATCAGGGCAAACTGGAATGAATAGGAAGTCAGTCTCATGTCTTCCAAATCATAGCACAATTTGACAAATAGGTTTGGAATACAATTTTTTCAGAGTCTTGCAGGCTTATTGCCAGGAAAGACTAGTGAAAAGAAAGATCTGCTTCTTCATTGCTTCATACATAGCAATCATGCCTCAAAGTGAGTACAAAAGTAACTTTTTCATTGGGCAGGATATAAAACCCACTGTGTATGAAATTTGCCACCACAGGCACCAAGTGGAATTTTGCTGAGATGTATTGTCTGATTTCCAGTGGGTTACTTAGAGCCGGGGAGGTGACCTGGTCACTTGTTCTGTGCTTCAAAAAACATCAGTGGTACCCTTGATTTACTCCCTTTCCATGCCCCGCTGCTGTGCAGTGTCTGATTCCAGTCCCTAACACTGCTACCACTGGCATTTATACCTGATTCCTGGCTACTGAGAAACAGGAAAATAAACCTGCAAAGTCAAACAAGCTGTCAGCAAAGGTACAAGGGTTTCATTCCACTTTCTTCCAGGGCTCTGCCTCAGCCAGTTCTCCTGGCACAATAGGGTCTCATTTTAGCCATAAGACAGCCTACCCTAGTCTTTCTGAAGCAGCATTCTGGAGACCTCATTTCAGTTTATGACCATCTTTATTTTTGTAGGGAACACAGCTGTGCCTCAGTTCTCTTTTGGGACAGCACGTGGTGCATCCATGTAGGGTGTGCCTTGTACTGAGGGTGTGTTTTCAGTCAGGTGTTCAGGCTTACAGGTACACACAGTGTGACAGTGGAAGGCTGTACAATGATCTCAGTGAAGCTCTGGGCTAAGCTGTGTTTGGGTGCTACTGGCAAATCATTCATTTCAGGCTAAACTGGGCACCTCATGCTACACTCAATTGTAGATACACCAGGCTGTGTAACTTCTGCCAGGGGACAGCTTGGAGAAAACAATCAACGGCCCTCAATGTCTTTGAACTGGATCCAAAGAAGGGGTTTTAATATGAAATGTATTTATTTATTTTCTGCCTGTGAAACAAAGATGGCAAAGCAGCATTAAAAATTCCTGAAATAGGAGTATTTTGCCTTTTTGAATTATCTATTAATGAAATAGTAGTTATGTCTAGTTAAAAGACTGATTCCTTTCAAATTGAGCTCTCACATAACACCAAACTGAGCTCATAGAAAGCTTTGATGAGCTGAAGAATTTGTTTTTATAAAATTTGTGAATGTGATTAACAGGCTTATCACCACAAATAAACAGATGCGTGCCTTTTCCTTACACAGAATTTTACCATGAGCTTCAAGGCTGTGCACATGGGAACTTTCCAATTTTACATTTGATGGCAAGATACTGTTCCAGCAAAACACTTTATAGGGTTCACTAACTTGCTATAAGCATCTGTTCTGGGACACATTCAAGTTATTTGCTGAATAAAGACTAAAAGCAAAGATTTAGAAAAATTGCAAATGTGCTTGTACAGCCAGTGAGTGATCTACGGGTTGGGCCCAGCCTACCTGAATAATTCATGAGGCTTATGGTCTTTCCTCCTTTCCTGGGCACCTCACAGAAATGGACAGGAACAGGGCCATAGATCAATGAGGCTTTTTCTAGCAAATTGCTCCCTGACCCTTGATTTCCAGCAGCCCTGCACCTGTTTCCTGTGTGGAAGTGATGTGTGAGTGGGCAGGATCCCGTTCTGTGGCTCTGCTCTGAGCTAACAGTTGTGGTCATCACCCCAGGGCCAGTCCTGGCTTATCTCTGTGCTTTGGGGCAGACATCAGAAGCACCTAGAGATGATACTGTGTTTTCCTGGGAGTCTGCCAGTGTCAGGGTACAAAACCCTCTGTGGATGGCAGTAGTCACAGGGATCTAGATGTGTCTCCACAACACTGTAGTCACCTCAGTCTCTGTCTCCTGAGGCATAAAGACAAAAAGTTCATAATGGCTGATGCAGGGATCTACAAAACCCCACACTCTGACCCATCCCTACCTGCCAGTTGTAAGGGACACGGACACACTCCAAAGGAACATCCAGTGGCACTCAGCTTTCAGAGGAATATGGTAACCCCTAGGGGAAATCCACAGCAATGAAGAGTGGGTCACTCTCTTCATATCACTCTCTCATATTCAAGGTCCTCCTGGACTGATGTGGAAAATTATGCACTGCTGTGGTTGCTGGCTGCACACCAGTGCCCACCAAAGCCCCTCTACTTCCTCAGCTGGGCAAGGCAAAGAATGTATGACAAAAATAGACACTTTGTTTTCTCTTAACAAACAACACTGATGGTCTTCATCATGAAGCTCATCATCAAAATGGAATGTCTTTTTTTCTCATTGTTAAGTGGTTTTGAAAATATTTTAGGTCAATACATATGGTGCAGAAAGTCCTCATGTACACATGTGATTGATGTGGCATCCCTTGGGCCTTCAGTGACATTGTTATTTCCTGTGAGATGATTTTCTTAGCTGGCTGAAGGGATACTGGCCTGCTACCAACCTGAAGAATATGCCATGACATACTCAGGCTGTTTTGGGGCATTCTGAGCCTTTTTCATGCACAAGGAAAGTGGCAACTCTGACTGTAAGGCTCAACACAAAAAACCCCTGTGCTTCATGTGGTATGGTCTGGCACATGGAGGAAAGACTTCATTCCACACTGTCTGTGCACTTGCAGCAGCATCCTCTCTTCTGCCTTTATCTTCCATGACCATCAGTGTCTTTACCTCCCTCTTCTCCCCAGCTTCCCTCCAGCCAATTTTTCCATTTCCTTCAGTCTCCCTCTGCCTTTTCCACCTTCTTCCCTTTTACTCTTTAGATAGCTGCCTGCCTGCTCATGCCTGTTAGCCATGTCTCCAGTTAACCCCAAGGTCTTCTTACCCCTTCTCCACAAAGATATCTCTTTCCATGGAAAAAACCCAGCAGCTGTTGTTCATCTTCAGCTACAAGAGGCAAAAAGGTCTGGCTTCACTGTGGGAACCAGCTGCCCTCTTTCCACCTCTGCTTCCTTCTCAGAAATCAGGTTTCCCAACATACTGCTGGAGCCACACGTGACATCCAGATGTTGTCCAAATGGGGCTCCTTCATAAAAATACACGAGCAGCAAGGGTCCCTCCAGGTCCCTGCAAGATGTGCAAGTGTGCACACTCCACCTGCACCCTGCAGCCCTTCCCTGGCCAAAACCCTGCTGCAGTTTGTGCAGGTGCAGGGATGAACATAACACGGGCTCTGCCTGGTATGTGAAGGACACTTTAAATCTCAGCTCATGACTCTGGGTCCAAGGTCCACCACCCTTCTGCATCTTCTCACTCCATCCTTCCAAAGTCTCTGATACAGGAGGTGTTATTTGTCTTTTGAGAGGAGGCTCTAGCCTTTCCCAGGAGGTGCAGGGGACAGGGCATGGCACAGTAGCACATTCCAATCTCTGCCAGATTTAAATTAATATGAACAGATGACCCCATTCTACAAAATACTGACAAAATATCTCTTTCTCTCACTGTGTGGATAATTGGGTACCAGAAACCAGAATTTCCTGCATATTTTGCTTTTGACTTAAGTCACCTTTATGTTTCTGTGCATTATTATTCTCTTTATTAGTATCTGAGCTGCTAGCAGTCTGCTTCTTCAAACTACTCCTTCCTCCCCCCGAAAATCCCCTAACATTTCTTCTCTGTGAAACACTTTCCCTTCCTCCATCACTCTTCTTTGTAGGAATTACTGCATTTACATATTTTGTTTAAGGTGCTTAGGAATTATCGACAAGTTTGCCTTGCCCCTGGGGGGTGATGTGACACAATCGAGCTGTGAACCACTTAAAGCATTGACTGGCTCATAGGAGGGATTACTGGTGACTCTGAATTAGGGCACGGGCCAAGAAATGTAGCCCGGTGCTGTCAGGGGCTGTGGCACACAGATCCATTTCCTTTATAATCGCATCATATCTATGACCTACCACATACAGAGCAACGTAAAAGATCTAAATTTTCCCATTAGCACAAGATAAAGGCTTCCTGTGAAATAAATTTACTCACAGTCCCTACACCACTGCTTTGCAAGCCTGAAAACCCTGTTTTTATTATGTCAGTGAGTTTATTTCAGAATTCTTTCACACTGAGAATCCATCTGGATATACTACTTTCGAAAAGTCCTGCTGAGATTCTGCTTTGCCACTAGTTAAAAATGAATGGATAAATTTATAAACAGGAAGTTTATTGTGTTTTCCAGCTGAAAGATATTCTAGATTTTATCTTGGCTTAGATTTTTGTTGGTGGAATTTTGGTTTTTATTGTGGTTTTTTTTTTTTTTCTTTTTCTCAACCATTTAATTTTACTAGTATCCCTGGAAGGAACAGTGAGTCCAGAATTAGAAATCTGAAATAAAAGGAATGAAGTTCCTGGAAATGAGACTGGGACAAAAAAAGCAAGAAATCCAAATCAGTCACAAGCTAAGGATCTCGACTTTCCCTTAACAAAAACAAGCCATTTTCCAACAGAAAAGACATACCTGGCCTTGTAAAACTACCAGTAACATAAAATATAATTGAGCAGATGGTGACAAAAATAGCACTTGAGCTGTTTAAAAGCCTTATATTGAATGCCTCTTTTTTTTTGTTGTTGTTGTTGTTGTTGTTCTTTCCCCTCTGGAATGCTGTTGTCCTCTCTAATTTAAGAAAAGACAAGAAATACAGGGAAATTGTGAGATCTGTATGTTTTTCTTCAGCTTGTTCTATTTAAATTGCACACCAGTAAATGTGGTTAAGAGAATAATTTGAAGTTGCAAAGCAATGAGAGCTAACACTGATAGTGGAATCTTAATTCAGCTCCCTCATGTGTGTGGATACACTCCTTAATTGGTTTAACACTGCCTTTTTTTCTCTTTCAGAAAATCCTGTCACATTCAGCACCCTAAAGAAATAGGGCTTTGCCAGCAATTTGATTTTCCTACACTGCTCAGTGACTCTGCCTTGTACTTTGTATACTGTGCACTTGCCTTGCCCTGCATTACAGGGAGAAAGGTCCATTTCTTTTCAGAAAAACATTCAAGTGTTCTAGAAACTTTTTTTTCATTTGGTTTTACTTCATTCCTGAGGTAAGGGCTGCTATGCTGGTTTTCTGTTTCCCAGATAAGACACAGGCATTGAAACCTGAAAGTGTTAGTGACTTCTTAGTACCTGATTTTTCACATTTAGGAGCTCTCCACTTTCAGAATAATTTACATGATACCTTGAAGCAATGCCTGTTGCTCACCTTATATTAAGTTTGTACTCCCAGTTAAGTTTGTGCAACCCAGTTGTTGGGTTTTATCTGATCCTAGAGTTTGACTAGGAGAATATTTTTGTTTTCTTAGACTCATTCTCATAAGTGACTAAATCCTTTTGTATGGAATTATGCACAGATGCAGAGAATCAACATGGAGAAGTCCATCTCAACAGCTACATTTTGGGAAGGCTGTAAGCCATTGTAAGATGAGCTTCATGATGGGAAATACTCAGTAATTAGACTACTGCTCGGTATTTATTCTGGAGTTCTAAGAAAAAGAGAAAGGAAAAAGGAAAATAAAAGAAAAAAGAGAAGAAGGGAAGATCCCCAAAGTAGAGATTCTGGATGGATTTTGCCCTAGTAGCTCCCTTATAGAATGGAAGGAGTACCTCATGTGGTGACAGTTATCAGATCCTGGCCAGGGAACAGAAGCTGCTTCCCAAGAACTGTTTTGTGATCACACCAAATGTCCATCAAGGAGAGTATTTTCTGTCCAATCCTGGTCAGTAGCATGTACTTAGAAAAACTTGGGAACTGGACAAAATAGGGCATTTGATATATCACTTATGGCTTCCAGCAACCTGTGCTTTAGAGACTTTAATCTTCTTTTGATCCCATTATTCTATTTGCCTTTACAAAACCCTGCTGTGGGGATTTCCCTCACCAAAATAGTGTGTGAAAAGAACTTCAATTTTTTCTTATTTTTTTGTATTTTTAAACCTGCCTCAGCAAGAACCCTGATCTACTCTGTTCTGGGAAACCACAAACACTTTTTCCTTTCTCCTTCTCTTCAATCTGTTCATGGCTTTAGACATTTGCCATACCCTTTCCCCACATAAATGATGAAAAATTCCAGGCTGTTCTGTTCTCCTTCCTCATGATTTGCTTCTGTCCTTCTCTATTCTTTTTTAACTTCACAGTCCCTTTTTCTGAGATCAGCACACCAGCATTTGGAGCCCTCCAGGTGTGGGAGAAATACCTATTATTACAATCTCATAATGATGATATTGGTTTTCTTTTCTTTTTTTTTTTTTTCTCTTCCTTCCTAAAACATTTGAACATTTTCTTTGTCATTTTGACAAAGGAAAGCTGGCATTTTAAAACTATCGTAAGAAGTAGTATTTAATTTAGAGCCCATTGTATCACATGCAGAGATAGAGTTATTTTTTGTCTCATCTGCAGTTTTTCACATTCATTGACAGTGATTTTCATCTGCCATTTTATTGTCCAGTCAGTTGATATTGTGAGATCCTTTTGTGCCTTGTAGCCACTAGTTTGGCTTTTTACTATTCTGAATATCTCTCTATATAAGTAACAGTCTTATGTCTTATTATTAAACCATTTCCCAGATCTTTCCAGATAATATTAATTAATATTAGTCCCAGAACAGACTTTTGGGGAACTCAGTGAGAGGGGGTCTTCCTTCATAATGAAAACTGAGCACAAATCCCTACCCTTTGCTTCCTCATTTTCGGGCACCTTCTACCTGCTCTTGTCTTTGCTAATTTCTTTGAAACACTTTCATGAGGCCATTTGTCAGAAATGTTGCAAAGACCCAAACACAGGTCACCTCTATCTGTTTGCTTACAGGACCCAAAGTGCTCCTGCAGCCGTGAGCAGCACAGCTTTCCCCATATCAAGAACCTGTTCCCAATAGATTTTTCCACACATTTTAAAGGCCATTCCTTGCTAGTATTCTTAGGACTTTTATGGTATGACAGACAGACAGACTTATCCATCTCTTTTTCTCCAGGTCACCCACAAAATACAATTAAACAGGAGCTGACTTATTCTACTCCTTTGGTATCAGGGCTGAATTAAGAAAGAGGTTACAGATCACAGATCAGCAGTTTAGTATCTAAATCCCTTTTCCACTTGGTACTCAAAGTTTTTTATTGTTCATTTAATCACTTTCTTTTATATATCCTCGCTCTTGACATCTAGATTTGAGACAGATCCTCAGACTTGTCACCTGTAAAGAAAGGCTATGGTGAACACTGATGCAAAAAAATAATTTGTGTTTTCTGTTACAGCCTTAACATCCTTCAGTGCTTTTTCCATACCTGGGCTATTTATTGCCCCTCTAACTCTGGCAGCTTTCTTCTGAGGTAGTAAAGTAAAAAAAATTGCTATCTGTAGTTGTGCTTTTTTTTTTTGCACATTTCACCTCAAAACTCCTCCTTTAATGTCTGACACTGAAGCTTTTATAGATCATAAAGCAATTGCCTAAATCCTATCTCTAAGACCAATAGGCAATTGACTGCAAAAGAGGGAATAATGTAAATCAGCCATACTGAAGATGAACTTCCCAACTGTTTGTGAAGACAGGGGTATTTGTGGCCATTTGGATGGCACCTGAAGTGACTTGTACAAGTGTGAGGTAGATGCCAGGACTCATAAATTCAATTTAGTGGAATATCAAAGGACACTTCCAGCTACCTCTTCCATCTGTCCAGCTGCACAGGTTTAACTTCATCAATTCTTACCTGGCTGTCAAGTCTTGCTGTAGAAAGTCTTGCAGAGAAGTAAATGGGAAATACTTTGCTGACACTGCTCAAAAGAAGTCTCATTTCTTGGACTGGCAATTTCATTTCTGACTTCCTCACCTTTCTGGTCATACTTCTAAACATTAAAAGAGTCAGAGATATTACCCTAGCAGTAAAACCCCCTTTTTTTCTTCTCTCTCTGTTTCATATTTCCTGAATTGCTTTTATGGGAGCAAAACAGGAGAATGGGAAGTGAAATGTCTAACCTATTACACCTGACTGATCAATATATATCTTTTTTTTTTTTTTTTTTGCACTACAGTAAAAAGATGAAGTTGGCTTAGATGGTTTCACAGCTTACAACTAACTTTCTTTACTTCAGTCTAGGCAGCCCCAAAGGAAATGTATGCATACTAAGGAGTAAAAAGGCTTGAGGACATTTTCAAAGGAAAGACCCTTCCCTCTGGTTTCAACCCAATGGGCCTCGCTGACATAGCTCAATTAGAGGAAAACTGGCACCAACTGGCACTGCTTGCAAAAGGCCTGGCAAACACCACCTACCTGTGATTAACATATAAATACATATTGCTAAGTACTTGAGACAACCCTATGCTCAGAGGGTGGCTGTCAGAATAACTTTAACTTGCTGAATTTGCAGTCTAGATAAACACCTGCTACTGATGAAGCAGAGGAGACAGGCAAAGGAAAGATTTGACTTGCCATAGATTATGATCCAAGCGACGGAGACAGAATGAAAAAGGTCTGAAAACCAGTTGACACATCAGCTGTGAGTTGTGGCACAGAAAATTGGACCTCAAGAGTGTGAAACATCTGTGGCATGAAAGGGTAGAGTGGCCACTTTTGGATCACTGTACGGTCGATGGAGTGAAACAACAATTTTTTCCCCTCTTTGTTTTCATTCAGAATGTGCAATAGATCTTGCCCATTTTTGACAACTCTTTTTAGATGTAGGGTGTTAGATGACTCACATCCATACACTGCCTGTCTCCCTCTGCTAATTGTAAAACGAGTCTTGGGTGCAGCCCAGACACTTGGCCCGATGAGCACCTCTGTGGATATTGCAATTGATGTCTGAGCATTAAATGTGCCTGGTGCAGTGGTCAGAGGGGTTTGAAGAGGGTTCCCTGTGGCAGTGCCTGTGCTCCCTTCATGGCACACCTCAGCAGCCCCGTGGTTCCCTGCCCTGCAGCTCCCACAGCACAGCCATGGACCTGTTCCCTTCCTCTGCAGGGCTGCCAACGCTGCCAGCTACTGAAATGGAGAGGATTAGCAAAGAATAAAGAAAATCCCTACTGGTTTTTTTGCCTCAGGGCAGCAGAGGACTGCAGGAATGGACATGCCAGGATCACCTTGATTTATAGAATGGCATCGTAGTTGGTGTCATGTGTTTAATCCTTCTGTGCCAGCAGCAAGTTGAAAAGTCTGCATCGTAATGTTGAATTGTATGCTTATAAGTCTAATTAAAACAAAAGGAGAGGTAAAAAATAGTCTTTTTAGGATTTTTAAAATCCAAAATTTATTTCTATGTGACTATGTTCCTATAGCAAGCGTGAGGAAATAACAGTGAAAAGGAAAATAAAAGCTACAGATAGCATGCTTTTTATTTTTTATTTTTGTCTTATTAGCCTTAGAGTAATAGCAGCAATTCTTGTATACTGTTTTGCTCTGACTGACAGATTCATGTTCAAATTTTAATGTTGCTAACAGCCATTCTCTCAGCAAAAACATATTTTTTGTGAATAAATTCTACTTACGTTATTTCCTACAGTGCTAAAACTCTGTCAAATACCTATGCAAAATACATATCTGGGATAAAAGAGGAGTGGGATAGAATGCAGGTGACTGCATGGAAAATGAACTTAGCAGCCTTCCACTTGCACTGCTTCCTAATAAGTTTCTCTCAGACACATCTCTGAGATGCTCCTAATACAGCAAACAGCAAAATAAAACTGAAGTCATCTCAAAAAATAAGTGACTTTCTATTAAATAAGAATTCTTCACTTATTTCTCTGCCCCCAGAATTACACTTGTCTCAAACACAGAAAAAGTGAGCTCCAGCACGACCACATTTTACCCTATTTATGTTTATTTATGCATGCTCCCCTAAACAAATCCTTTCCATTTCATACTTACTGTCTGTTTTTAACATGGAAGTTGCTACCATGAGAAACATGGTAAAATGTTATAACTCTGTGATAAAATTAACCATTCCATAGAATGATAGAATCATTTAGGTTGGAAAAGCCCTCTAAGATCACTGAGTCCAACCATTAACCCAGCACTGCCAAGTCCTCCACTAACCCATGTCCCCAAGTGCCACATCTGCACATCTTTTAAATACCTCCAGGGATGGTGACTGCATCACTGGTCTGGGCAGCTTATTTTTGTATAGAAGACTTCTAAGTATTTAAGTTTTTAAAGCCTTGACTTATTCAGATGAAATTAATTTTATGTGTTTTGGGGATTTGGGGATGAGATTTGCAAGCAGAAATTAAGGCTTTGAAGATATACAAACGTTATCTAATGCAAATTCCTCTGGTATTCATAAAATCTCATCTCACTGCACCTCATTTCGGATGTGTCTGGGACCTGCTGCTGCACAGTGTGGAATAAGCCAGCCTCCACCCCTTGGGGGGGAAGCACCAATGAAATAATTATCTGCTTGCTAAACATTTCCTGCCTTAACTGTGAAGCCTGATCCAAATCTGCTTTGCCTGTGACCTTTCACAAATCCATTTCTCCAGGGCTTTTTACACCTGATGGAGGCTGCAGGGAGCTTGTGGCACATGCAAATCCTGCAGACAGCAAGGTGGCAGCTCCCCCACCACCGAGAGGGGTAAAGCATGGGGCCCCTGGCCTGTGAGCTTCTGTCTGAGGACACAGTGAGAATAGGCAGGATTAATCTGATTAAAGACAGGTATTTATAATGGAGGCATATTTGTGAGCTACTCACCTGAATCTTGCTTTCTACATCTCTACCTAAGGATGAGGTGGAGAGGCTTCTGAAGGTGCCTTTTCCTCTCCATTGCTTCCAAAGGCAGCCTCAGGCAACCAGCTCAGGTGAAAATGTCTGTCCTGCAGGATTAGGAGAGATGGATCCCAGCTCCTGTAGCAATTGTCTGTTTCTCCCAGCAGCTGTGTAGGGGTCACCTGGGGGGCTGCTCGTGTTTTCAGGGTTACTGGCGTGCATCAGCGCTTCCCACGTGGGTGTGACCTGCAGAGGCAGATCTGGATCTGCCCCTCTTTCCAGAAATGGGCTCCTTCATGCTGTGGTCAGGATTGCCCAGAGAAGCTGGGGAAGCCCCATGCCTGGAAGTGCTCAAGGCCAGGCTGGATGGAGCTCTGAGGAGCCTGGGCTACTGGAAGGTGTCCCTGCCCATGGCAGGGTGTTGGAACCAGAGGATATTTAAGGCTCCTTCCAGCCCAAACCATTCTAGGATTCCATGTGGTATTTCCAGTTTCTTCAGTCACCTTCCTTGCTCTGAGAACTGCACAGAAATCTTAGACATGCAGAGTAGCTGCTGGATTTTGACTGTATTTCAGTGCCTGATTAGATGTCTTGGACCATGGTGCCTCTTTCTTTCCTTGTCTGTCCCAAGATGATCCAATTTGACCTAGAATTTTGGGGCTTGCCTTCAAGGTCTGGTACTTTAAACTTAAGCCTTGAATGCTTTCGGTTCAAATCCCCTTGGATTGCCTGAAAATATAGATTTTCAGGTTTCCCTGTAAGGAGTACAAAAGATGGAAGAACTATAAAGAAAAGGCTCTTTTATATAAACTAATGCATCAAACACAGCAATGGATACATCAAAGTATTTGCATGCCTGATTTCTGTTTCTCTCAGAGGGAATGCAAGCAGGTAAACATTTTCCAAGATCTGGCCCAGAGGCTAAACAGACTTTCAAAGGATATATAACATTTAGGTATTTTGTAAGTAAACAGTCTTTATGTGCTTCTGCACTGAAGCAGCCTGTTTTTAGTTTTCACATGTAAGAAAATTTTTGCTCATCCTTTTAGGCACAACTGTGTGTGGTGGTAAGTTGTACAAGATGGCATCCCAAGGAGACTAAATTACCCAGATATTTCTAGTATGAAAGGCAAGTGGAAATACTGCCATGAAACATCCTGGCACAAAGACAATAAGTTCCAAAGTGACCTCAGAAGTTTATTGGTTCTTATTTCTGCTTGCAGACAGGAACTATTGTGTTTAAATCAAATCAGGCAACTTAAAAATTATATCTAATCAAGAAAGAAGATAAAGAGGAGGCTACTGTACTCACTCACCTTATCTTAAGACCTTTTCTTGATAGTGCTGCTAGAATGGAGAGGCCACACCAACTTGACTTTGTCTGGGACCACAAACTGTGTTAGTTCAAATTGCAACATATTTCTACTTTGTCCTTTCCCCTGCTTCGTTTGTGGTTAATGGCAGCTGTTCCTCATGGGCCTTGACAGAAAAAGGACTGTGTTCAAAAACCAGCATGCCACTTTATCTGTGAAATTATTTCTCGACACTTTTGACTCTAAAGTTTTGTGTATGAATAATCCCCTATTCTGTACAGAGGGTTTCATAGGAAGTCTCTGACAAAGCCAGTGCCTAAACCCTTATTTCCTGAGTTTTATGCCAAAGCCTGAAGTTTCATTTTTCTAAGATTCATCAGAATGAACCTGCATCTGCTCCTTCACTCTTGAGATGAACTGTTCTACCAGAGGCTGTTTTGGCTGCACTTGCAGTCAGCAGCATCCCAGGCTGGGAGAGGGGGAGCTCTCAGTGCTTCCAGCATGGATGGCTACACCTGGTTGTGCAGTCTGTTTATAGGGAGGAGATGAGCTCCTGAGTGGTGTTTTTCTGACCTTTTGCAAAACTTAATGATGGGAGAACTCATTTCCTAGACTTTATGAACTATTTTGATTTGACCTCCTTTGTCTGGGAGGGGAGATTAGATAATTGCTCTTAATGAAGGCACCTGGTGTGTCACTCACCTAAATGCAGGCATGGAGCGACCTTTGAGATGCCCCAGAACATCTGAATTACCTGCCTATCTGCAATACATAGGAATTACCAGAGCTGCAGCTAGAAGCCAGTCAGATTACTGTGGAATTTTTTGTTCAGAGAGCTGATTTTCACTTTATCCTGCACCTACCCCTCATCTTGAATTTAGTCAAGAGGAATCCTAGTGCACCTCTCTACAAGTTAGAGCCATTATATAAATACAAAAATTAACTTTTGCAGTCCCCTTAGTGATGGAAGGGGTAGATGCTTTTGCTTTGCTTTTCGAATGCTGCTCAAAACAATCTCAGGCAAGCAAAGGAGAAAAGATCTTATCCATCTCTTTCCATCTAAGGCCTAACTCTTGGCTTGATCTTCAGCTATAAAAAGTATTATGCCTTTGGTCAAAATCAATAAAGTCATGCCAGTTGAATTGATGGGGGTATGCCCAAAGCTTAACTAGATCACTTACTTCAAATGTAACAAGAAGACAAGGACTGCATCTCTATCTTTCAACCTTAAGTTCCCCAAGCACTAAATTAAATCATGCAGTGACTAAGAATAGTCATGCCATTAAAAATGTTCAGAGGCAGTTAAAAGCCCAACTGCTACTCATGACCCAAATTCAAGATGGCCTTCAAATTTATTTTAGGCTGCAATTTGATGCTTTTGATTCCCCCTTCCCTTGATCTGTTGTGTAAATTAGACCTGTTGTGCAGGAGCAATGGAGTTTTTGGTGACAGATCATGTTCCCAGTGAGGTCTCTGGGGTGAATTTCCCTCTGACTTCTACTGATGTGACGTCAAAAGTAACCCTTAAGCCAATTAATTGAATTTCACCAGTAAGTTACATTTCTGTGGGAGTATACCTTAGGAAAAATTACTTCCTAAATTGCACCTGGTGTTAATGAGGGCAAAAGAAACTTGTGGTATTAACAAGGGAGAAGCTTGGTTAATAATTCATCCATAAAATGTGCATGATATGAATGACAGTGGATTCTTTACAGAGTCAAAACAAACAAGAATCCCTCTCCCTGTCCTCATGGATGAGACCCATGACATTTAATCTCTATAATTTTAAATCTACCACGTAAACATCCTTTTGAAAGTCTTTAAATTTGAATGTAATTGCTACCAGCTCTTGATTGCATTCAGACAACATAATCTATCATTGAATCAAATAATTGTTATTGCTGTTGTGAAATAGGGAATCATGCGAGACCCTAAAGGAGAACTGCATGGCAAGTGAGAAACAAACAAATGAGGGTGGGACAATCAATCTTTGTACCATAAAATGCTAATGTTGTTCTAATAAATATGAATTCTCATCCATTGCTTGATATGTTCCCTTCCAAGCATGTCACTTAGCCTGTGGTACGCTTTAGTTTAGTTTAGTTTGAAGTAGCACTACTATTAACACTTTAGCAAAATTATAATAGCTCCCTTTAATTTTCATAAAAGTAATTAAACTTATCAGTTTTCTTGTTATGCAACAAGCCAACCAATAAATAGACAAAAAAGTTCAATTTGTGGTATTTTTGAATTAGCATCCTATGCACCAGGGATTATTCAGATAGGAGATTCTGAATTAATGATTTTTAAAAAATAAACCTTAAAAAAAAGAGGAAAGAAGAACGATATTGGAAGAGAAACATTCCTGTCAGTTCCCACATTGAGGAAATTATATTAACCACGGGGTAGCTACTAAAAATGTCATTGCAAGCTCACAATTTTTTTCAGATAAAGCTTACCTGATGACTCCAGAAGGAGGCAGACATTTAAATTGCACTTAAATAAACAAATACCTTACCATGGTGAGAAGTGAATTGTGTGCTTGGACAGACTGGGCTTTTCAAGGTACACTGAACCTGGAGGATGCACTGCACAGAGGGATGCATTCTTCTCATGGAATGTATATTAAAGAACTCTGAAAGGAGCTGTGCCATGAAATCTGTTCAGAGATAAAGCAGTGAGTTAAGAGAGGAAATAATATTCTTTGAGATTTCGTCATTTACATGGTCCAAATTTCAACCCCCTCATGAATAGATATGATCAATATATTTTAAAACCAGTTCTAATATATTATTCAGAGACAAGTGTCTGCATTTGATTTATGACCACAAAGAATGAAGAGACAGAAAGACAGGTCGCCCCCGAGGCTATTTTGTCCAGGTGATACATTCCCCAGTCGGACTTGCAATATTCCATACGATGAGATTCCCCATCCTTGGAGGTAAATTATGCCAGAACAGAAGTCCAGTAGGGACTTTCTGCTTATCTTCCAGCCATGTGCTGGCATGGGGACACCTGCAAACTCAGCTGCCTCACTCCATAAGCTGGAGAAGAAAAAAGATGTGCAATAAACTCAGCTGATTTCATCTCATTGCACCCTGCTGCCAGCAGGGCTGGCTCCTCGGCTGTTATCCCTGTCCCTCTGCTGGCAGATTAGGGCCAGGGATAAGGAAGCTGATAGGTGAAAGCCTACCAAAGAGGGTATTTCTGATCCTGAGCTGCTGAGAGCTGGGAAAGCTCAAGTGAATGTTGCCAAGTTTTCTGAATAGCTCCTCTTAAACTTTCTGACTCAGGAAAGTGATCAGTGAGGATTTGCATTGTAGCAAGAATTTATTTTTCCTTTCGTCCATGACACTTTCATAATACCCTTTAACAAAATGTTATGCCTGATTGTCCCGTGGGTGAGATGCTTGATGTGATATGAGTGACAAAACCCTTGTTCTGTTGAAAACCTGGTCTTGGACCAGAACTTCAGAAAGGTTTAGACCCCTAATTATATGTTCCAGCAATATTTGCAAGTCTACTAGCTTGAAGTACTTTTACTATCCTAATTTTATTCAAGCTTATGTACTTTAGGTGCCCATATACATGCACAGTTGAACATCTCACAAGGTGTCTATCTTTATCAGCCTGATTTGCCCTTATTTTCTCATCTAACAGCTGTTTTTAGCTGATCTTAGTCTTTAGAAAATGAGCAGGATAGAAATTATCTTTCTCTTTTTATGTGCATATGCAGGCAGCACAGCAGGAGCAGGCAACAGGGCTTCTGTTGTAACAGTGAACACAGTTCCTGCCCTTAATTGGATGATCATAAGATTTGAAAGCAAGAAGATTTTCTCCCATCAATACAATTTCTAATCAAATGCTTTTCAACTGCACTTTCAGATTTCATGTATTGGAAATGAACAGACCCCTCTTGTTTGGGGATCTGTGACCTCAGTGAGTACTGGAACCAAAGCACACCAGAACCTTAACTTTTGAAACCATTTATGGAGTAGAGCTTTGTTTTCACTCTCTGGCCACATCTGATAGCAAATTGCATTTTTATTAATTTATGTTCTTTAATATTATGGGCAGGAAGACAAATATCTGTCTCAGTATATAAACACTTCCCTGGAAATTAACAGATGAACAGATTTCAAACCCAGTTTTCATCATGCTCATCTAATTAACTTTCTTACATGAGAGGTTGTGGTATTTCAACATGTAAAAGATGCTGATTTTCAAGTGAAAGTTTGCAGCTAACTCTTAAATAAATCTGTTATCTTATTTTGGAGGCATATATGGAACAAACTTTAGATTCACCCAAATTCCTTTAATTCCTCAGTGTATTTAAATCATATAATCATTTAGGTTGGAAAAGACCTCTAAGATCATTGAGTCTGAAGTAGCTGGACCTGTGTGACTCATGCAAAATAACACATGAAGACAGGAATAAAACCTGGATTTTGGAGTCCTAGTGCAGTGTTCTTAATAGCAGGAATCTTAACTTCTAATGAAACCAACACCTGGGTTTTTCTGAAAGCCTCTAACACCTCCCAGACCAGCAGAAGGGTAGTAACTACTGCCTATGCACTAGACTGAACTGACAGGGAACATAGTCAAAACAACACATTTATCAAAGAAATATTTGAACATTTTACAATATTTTAAGAGACCAAATGAATCTGTTTTCCCACAGCTAAAATGATTACTCACCCCACCACAAGTTTTGATGTCTGTTTTAGTGATAATCTCTGCTGCTTTGAAATACACAAAATAATGAACAGCTGCTCTGGCTGATGAAATGCAGAAGCAAAGTTGAGGTACTAATCTCTCATAAAAAAAAGTTTATTGCATCTGGAATAAAAAGGCAATAAAGGATTATTGTTGATGCAGAACAAACCACAACAGTGATAAGAACAAAGTAAACATATTCATCCTCTTCCTTTCTGAAATCTGACTTTGCTACCTTTCAGCAAATGTAGCAGACATTTGGATAATGTCCATCCACGTGGCTCTTGGGAGGGATGGGCTGCTTCACTTCCCAGTGCTGTGTCTTGACAAAGTGCCTTTACCTGTCCTGGTTTCAGCTGGGGTAGAGTTAATTTTTTTCTTAGTAGTTGGTCCAGTGCAATATTTTGGATGTGTTGTGAAAATGATGTTGGTAACACACTGATGTTTTAGCTGTTGCTCAGTAGTGCTAAACCAAGGGCTTTTCATTTCCCCATGCTCTGCCAGTGACCAGATGCACAAGAAATAGGGGAGAAGCATGGCCAGGGCAGGTGACTGGAACTGGCCAGAGGGATATTCCGTACCTACAACACCATGATTAGTATAGAAATGTGTGGAGTTGGCCAGGGAATGACAATTGCTGCTCTTGGGTGGACTGAGCATTGAATAGTTCGTGGTAAGCAATTGTATCGTGGATCACTTCTTCTTCACTTCATTAAAATTGTCATTATCATTATAACAATTAGATTTGACTTTATTTTCATTTTAAAATAATTTTTATCTCAACTCATGAATTTTACCTTTTTTTGGATTTTCCTCACCATCCCACTGGGCAGCCATTGGAGAGCAGGGTGAGTGGCTACATGGTACTTAGTTGTAATTGGGGTTAAACTACAACTCTGCACTTAATTACCTGGTTATGTTTTTGAACTGCAAGTGAACTATGTATGTTTCTCTTTTTACATCCATTAATTATTGTTACTCCAGCCAAAGCTTGCAAACTTTTTAAAAGAGGAGTATGCAAGGAATCTACAAGGAAATTACTTGAAGAGGAAAGGAAAAGCAGCAAAGGCCAGTGAAATTAACCTGGCTGATCTAAGCCACTTCTCATACAGATTCCCTTCCAGACCCTTCACCATCCTTGTGGCCCTGCTTTGGACACTCTCTAATAGCTCAATGTCTTTTTCATGTTGTGGTGCCCAAAACTGCACACAGGACTCGAGGTGAGGCTGCCCCAGGTCAGAGCAGAGCAGAGCAGAAGGGAGCAGGACAATCCCCTCCCTTGCCCAGCTGATTCTGTCTGTACAACCTTGATTTCCCTGTCCCAGGTGCAGAGTCCAGCACTAACCCTTGTTAAACTTCATATGGTTCTAAGGGGACTGAAGGCCCCTGTGGAACAGGCTGCAGCCCAGAGGGCAAAGGCTACAACAAACACATTCAAGTGCTGAACTGAACACACTGGCCCATAAAGCTCTGCAGACCTTTCCTTGCTCAAATGCAGGGGCCCAGATGGAATGGGATTCTTGCTGACCTACAAGGATTCTCACATCATGGCCAGTTTTCAGCTGGCACAGATACACCAGTGGCCTCCTGCCCTCACAATTTGCTGGGAGAGGTGGAGGTAAGAGATGGGCACAGTGCAGGTCTTTGCCGTGCTTTCAGCTGGTTTAAGAGTCGGGTGGTGTTAGTTCATGCTGAGCAATCAATCCAGGCACAGGGCTGTGATTTCTCTCTTTTCCTGCACTGAGCAGAAACTGGGTACAGGGAAGAACCTGTCTTATGATTACACAGCCAGGGCAGTGGAAGTGAATTGCAAAGGATGACTACTTATGTTTGAGAATTTGGTTAAAATCCTTTTTGTTACATTGTTTTTAAGAAGACAGTCCATATATAGTTCACATATAAATCTTTTTAAAGTCACGGATGTCCTATGAATCATCTGCATACATGATGGGTTCTGCAGAGAAAGAGATACTCTAAGACTAAAGTGAAAGTTTCATTTAGAAAAGCTCTATTTGCATATTTTATACCCTTATACCTAGTGATTTAATTGAAAACAATTGAAATAAGAAATGGAACAAAATAACACCAATGCTTTTTAGAATAAGCATTGAATATAAAGGATGAAGCAAACATTGTTACACTTCATATTTTATGTAGGGTTTCAAACCCATCAGGATATAACATTTGTTAGAGATTAATGGAAGGATGAGGTGAAACATGCTAGTGGTTCAACCAGAAGCAGGGCAATTGTCAGAGAAGGCTCTGTGTGCATGTGTGCAGCCCATTGCCTCCTAAAAGGAGTCAATCAAAAGTGAATAACAATCCCAAATACCATGGTCCTAACTGGAGCAGAGCTGGGACAGAACCACAGGTTTTGCAAATTTGCAAAGCTCAGTGACTTGCTGAGTTAAAGAAGCAGGGGAACTACCTATGTAGTTTATTTTTTCAATACATGTTTGCAAACGACAGAAGTGTCAAGTGCAGAGTGCCTGATTTTCTTCTCACTTATGTCAGTGCCAATCAGGGATAACTTCTCTGAATTCACTTAACATGTTTCTTTCTGCCCTCTGGCTTCCCTGTAGCTAGTCCTAATTAGAACTGTGCAAAGACTTGGCTGGCTAAGCCATTCTCTAAAAAATAAGATAAAAAAAAAAATCTTACATTGAATAAAGGAACTGAGATGCCATTTCGTGCCAAAGAAGTTTTTCTCTTGGCTTGCAATAGAGAAGATGTTTATCTAAGCAGCAACGACTCAAGTGACTTTTAGGCTTGAGTGGTGCAAGCAGAGATTCAGAGAGGTCCTATCTGTACTCCAAGTCAAGTAGGAAGCAGTTTGGATATGGACCTCCCCTATTCTGCAGGATATTCCAGTATCTGAAGTATATGCAAAAACTGGGAAAACCTGTTTCAGGTTTGTTATCAGCACCTATTTCTTTAAAAATTCTGCCTCCCAGAAAATAATGTGCTATTGTGGAAATGTCAAAACAAAATATTTCAGTGTTCTGAAGAGTATTTTGTTTCTTTGGGTTTTTTTTTTGCCATATGTAGATCTTGGAACAGTGATGGTATGGATCCCTGAAAACCTCTTTCATGTAGGACAAATAAGTAATTTGCTAGGGTTGTGCTGTTTTGTTTTTTTTTCCCTTGAGTAATAGTCATTTGCATCTGTGTAAAGCAGAAAAAAGGTCAGACCAATGAGATTATGCTGACAAGTGCCTGATACCAGCAAGAGGAGAATGGGAACTGACTGTCTGATAGAACCAGACTGTACCTCTCAGCTCAACTAAGTAAAAGTCCATTATTCCTGGGCTGCTGCATCAGCAAAGCAATTAAATTAAGGAACTCTACAGACTTTCCACATAGTTAAAATGAACTAAACCAGATTTAATGTAGAGCATTACACACCAGGGGAGGAGAATAAGGAGGGTGGGGTTAGAAATTGAAAATTCCAGGGTACAAACCAAAGAGAAGTAAAATGCTCAGCCATAGGAAATGATTATTATGATAGTGAAAAAAAAAAAGTTATTACTGCTTGGAGGATTTAAATTCTATTTTATGAACCCTGGTTTGTATTTATGACCGTCTGAGATCTCTGCTAAGATAACTGTGCTCAATTCTCCATGTACCATGAGGTGTTTTCTCAGACCATTTGTGCCTGTATGGGTCGAATCTGTCATTAGTTTCAAGAGTGGGGATACAGAAATATCTGGCTGTTCCATAAATAAATTCTGTACACCCTGTTTGTGAGGACTGACCAATATCAGCTTTTCTCTTCGAGATGTGAAGCTGCAAGCATCTGCCTTCAAGCTGTGTGACTCCTTCTGGGACTTCTCTGAATCCAAGTAATCTCCTTGAGCAATGGATCCATTTGATGGTTAACAATATTGCTGCCAAGAAGAGATTTGTCATATCTTTAGGCTAAGAGAAGGAATTCTGCAGTACTAGCTAACTCCTGTCCACAGGGGAAATCAGCATATTCTTCTGGTTATGCTGCAGTCCTATGATCAATATATTTGTTCACATTTAATGCTACATGTGAAAACCAGCATTCTCATTCTGAAAAATGCTGCAAGCAAATAGCGACCCATCTATAGGATTTGTCTTCTTTCCAGCTGTATTCTTAACAGAACATATGTGGAATTAATTGTAAATAGCTGGATTTGAAGGTGTCTTGAATTTTTTTTTTGAGGAAAGTTGGCATTTAAATCTTATTCTGCCTAGCTAGTCAATAACAATGTTCTTAGCTTCTGAAACTTGGACAGATTTATAGCTTCAGCGAACTTTCACACTGCCATTTTTAAATACATATCATATATTTCACAGATCTTCTCAGCAAAATTTTTAGACATGCCAACGCGATTTAGAAGTCTAGAGTATATTTAAATATGACTGAAACATTTGGGAAAACAAACCCCAAAGACTTTCGGTAGGATTTAGACCATCCACAAGCTAATTTCCAAAATGACACGTGTGCCTAGATGTAAAACTATCAGATTCTCTGATACATATGACAAAGATTTTAAGATCCCATGTTCTTAAACCAGTGGATGACTGAAGACCTTGATTACTCAACTTCCTACAGCAGGAGTCTGTCAAGTCCATACATTTGTGGTACCCAGCATATGAAAAACCAGTGAAACACTGAAAGTGCTGGGAATATCCCTGAATCTTATGGCTGCACATCACCTGGGGTAACAAGCAAAGCACAAGGCTCTATCCTAGCCCAGTGTAGCAGCAGTCCTCACATACCCACATACATGGATAAGGAGCAAGAAAAGAGTGTTTCTGCTTTTCTAATAACTTAATTGTATTCAGGTGAGGTAGAAAGTCTATTTAGGCTCAGATGACCCCACTTGCTGAGAGAGATGAACTTACATCTGTCATGTGTGGGGAATTTTTAGTACTATCAGGAAAGAGATCTCTGAACTGCTCCTTCTGATTGTTCCTTGCTGCAAATGGGACCACTAACAGATGACTGATATGGAAATAAAGAGCTGGAAGGAGCCTTTAACTCAGGTAGCTAAAGCAGATCTCAACAGAACCCTTATCCCTGCTTGCCTCAGAAGTGATGCTTAAAGCTTACTTTAGGAGTGGGGATAGATATCTATTCACAAAGACATGGTGTTTGTTTTGAGGTCTCTCCTATCTCCATTTAGTGTTTCCAGGCTGCCAGGTTAAAAACCACCTCCACAGGGTTCCAGAACGCAGTGAGTGCTGCAGACAGGGAAGTTCTGCTTCAAAATTAACTCTTTTCCTTCTTTCACTCTTTTTTCTTTATTGTTTAGAACTTAGCTTGACAGAGGTTGGGACTAAGCCTGCAAGCTGTCTGCTGGGTGCTCTTGTCAGTTCCACAGCTGCAGTAAGAGCTGTAAAATGATCAAGTATGTCAAATTTCTTGCAGTGTCCACAAAGGCTACTGAAGCTCAGAGCTCTTGAAAAGGCTTTCAAGTACTCTGGAAGCTCTAAAGACACTTGAATGGAGCTGGGCTTTTAGACTGAACTGCAGAAAGCCTCAGCTGCTGCAAACCCACTGAAACCTGGAGTGCCTTTTTTGCTGACTGCTCCAGACTCTCAGATCCTGAGAGCCTGTCTCATGGCTTCAAGCCACAATTAAACAGCATAATCCACCTGGATGTTTTAACAAAGCTGGCTGCTCGGAAGTCAGAAGCCCTAGGAAGGCTGGCATATTCAGCTCTAGAGGTTTCCTCCATTCAACAGGATGTTTTGGGCAAAACTTCTGCAGCTCAATGAGTACTAAAAACCTATTGAAAACAACAGGCCCAAAGTTTTATGGTGAGACTGGACTGCAGGTTATTAAATTGCAGCCACATTTATAAATGCTGCCTTATGTCTTTCATTATGTTTTCACAGCACTCATTCCAATGGAAACAAGAAGAGGAGTTGTAGTACATAAAATGTGGGACAAAATGATTGGAAACACTGACTTGACCTATCCCCCTTCAGTTACCTTTGTGATATATACTTAGTGCTAATTAGTTCTAAAAATCCTAATTCCCATATTTTTAATGGAAGGATTTTTTGGAATTGCCTTTTCCTGTGGATATTTGAATTGGATGAGTGCTTGAATTACACACTATGTAAGTCTCTGAATTGTTATGAATTAATGGGAACATGGACAGAACTGCACACTGTTATGTTTTTGCTCAAAGTTAATTTGCACAGCTTTTATCTTCCTGAGATCTTCGCTGAATTTAGACTTTAGGATCACAGCTAATTACCATTTCCAGGCACAGTGAGGATGATAAAATCATTAGGAGTAGTCAGCACGGCGTCACTGAGTGGAAGTCATGCTTGACCAGCCTGATACACATCTGTGGTGAAGGGACTGACCTCTTGGATGAGGGGAAGGCAAAGGGTGTCGTCTGCCTGGACTTCAGTGAAGCCTTTGACAATGTCTCCTGTTAGACCCTCACAGAGAAGCTTTTGATGTACAGACTGGGTGAGTTAGACTGAAGTGGAATGAAAACTGGCAGAATGTCTGGGTCCAGGGAGTGGTGATCCACAAACCTAGCTGGAGACAGTGGCTAGCAGAGTTCCTCAGTGACCAATACTGGGTGCAGTCCTGTTAAACTTCTGGATGATGGGGCAGAGTGCAGCCTCAGCAAGTTTGCTGGTGACACCAAACTGGGAGAAGTGGCTGAAACATTAGAGGGTCATGCTGTTATCCAGAATGACCTCCACAGGCTGGAGGAATGGGTCAGCAGGAGTGTCATGAGGTTCAACAAGGGAATTGTGAAGTCTCACACCTGGGGATGAGCCCCTCCATGGACCTGTATATGATGGTGGCCTCTTCAATGGAAAGGAGCTTGGCAGAAAGGGACCTGGAAGTCTTGGTGGACTGGGTTGAACATGAAACTCTCAGTACCAAAGTGAGTATCTGTACAGATTCCATTTAGATATCTGCTACATTTTTCACAGTGTAGGTGTAAGTTGACCTGAGGGCCATCATTCAGTCCCCAAACCTAGTTAATACTGTACTGCATCGTGACTTTCATATACAGCTCTTCTGAATTTGCTGTTAATTCCTCCTACAAGTTATCAGAAGAAATGGCCTTTTCTCAATAACAAAATACTGATCTGAAAATGTTTCATAATATTTTTTAGGGTAGGATAATTTCACCTGGGCATGTTCCAAGGAAACTTTTCTTGGACGACTTTCACTTTTCAGAGTGAAGAATCACAGTGCAAATCTGTTTCATCATCTAAAATTTAAAGACCATTTACATAAGGATAATCAGGGAAAGGACAGAATGATCAGGATTGCAAGTGTCTGAAAATAAAGATAAGACCAGATCTGCCAGTATGAGCTTTCTGTGTGGTGCATCTCAGATGATGGAAAGCAGCTGTAAAGTGGTATAGCCAGCATTTGTGATTCTCTGCATCAGTGGAGCAATGCCAAAGAGTTCTGGTGTATCAACAAATCCAGGGCAAGTGGCAGCTGCATCCTTCTAGACAGATAAAGCTTCTTCTGCTGCAAGCAGCGTGAAGAAAACATTTGCATGTACACAGTAGGGTATTTGTTTGCATGTGTACATGCATGTGTGTTTACACGTACACACCCACAATTCTGCCAGTGTGGCGGGCCTGGTAACACCATCTGGTGTTAAATTTACCCATCATCTCTGCTGACAAGAGCAGTTGCCTACAGTCTTGCTAAATGTTACCCAGAGAGCTGAAGTCCTCCACATCATCAATAATCCTTTTTGGACTCAGGCAGAATAAAAGGAGAAAAATTACAAACAAAACAAAACAAAATCCAGATGCACATATTAGGTAAAAAATTCTGGTGTGTCTGGGCATGTGGAGGAGAGTCTGGAACAGATTGTCTGTAAGTGGATGCTGAGACTGGGAGGTTGTGTAAAATGGACAAAGTACCAGGAAGGGATGGAGGTTTGGGGAGTAAGACAGTTTGGAAAATTGTTGCAAGTACATTTGTTGGTGTACATGGGGGATAGCATGAGAATCTGGAATCTGGAATATGTATAGACAGGATGGCTAAGGGCTGCAGATAAAAGGGAACAATATTTAACATAAAAGTACAAAAAAGAAAGATCTTATGTCACTAGGGAAAGAGGCAATCATTGCAGTTGTTCAGGGAAAAAGATTGGTCCAAAAGACCAGGAAGGGCAAGGAAGTGTGGGGGTAGGTCAGTACTGGATGGGCTTATGGTCCAATAACCGTCTTGAGTTGGGTACAGATATGTGAGAATGTAAGAAAAGAGGGAAGTCTCAAGGAAAAGTAAAGATAAAACTGACTTGCCAAAGAGATAGGAAGTGTTTGGGTCATACTTGTTTGCAGTGTGGGAAGTGATGAATGGGACACTCAAGCACAAATTATCCTTGCTGGGAATGAAGCATGCTCAGGAGCAAGAGTGCTAATTTCAGTTGCTAGGCTCAGAATAATCTCTCTTAAGCATCCAGGAACCGTTGGGTTTTTTCCCCAAGACTTCTAATTTGCTCATCTCCTTGTAGATTTTCTTATATACACTGAATAGAATAGACCAAATTTCAAATCCCTCCACAAGGGATTCTAGAACTATCTAATCTTTCTAAAAAATATGGTCTTCATGTTTTTGTTTTGTTTTTTTCCTCTGGAAGAACAGTATTCTCAGTACAGGCTTAGCTGTTTTGATGCAAACAAATTAGTTCTGACTCTGCCTGGATAGCCCTAGCAGGGAAAAACTCTTAATCAAGATGTTTAGCAAAGTTATGAGACACTAATAAAAGATCCTGAAAGAGGGAGTATCGAGCAACACTAATTACAGGAAATGCTAGAATATTTATAGACACATACACAGATATTTGTAGAACAACCTCTAGGCTTTAAACCTTCCTGGCCTAATCTCAGCGGAGAGACCCTTTCAAGTGATAGCCTAAATATTTTGGTTCAGTGTGTTTATAAACAACCCATGGATTTCCTTGGAAAAAATGAATGGAGTCTGGCACATGTTGGGGTTGTGGTTAGGGAGTATATTTTGCTATAAATACTTCATTTGTTTGGAAGAAACTGCATTTTGACTTTGATTTTTTGAAAGATAAAGCTGAAGCAATCATTTACAGTCACGTTTTATTATCTGCTGGAGCTTCAAACAGTGCCTAATCCAATGATTGCTGAAAACATTTTCGATTCAGAAGCAATTCATTTTCTCATATTACCAACAATGTGACACTTCAGGGTGTTCTTTGCAGCAGAACTCAGAGAAGTCACACTAGAGGGAAGTTTGGCTTGATTTAGGTTTTTGAGCATTAGAATCCTTCATACTGACCTAACAATTATCCAGGATAATTCAAAACACGTTCAAAATGGCTGTAATTTCATATTCAGCTCTAAAAGCTGCATTTAAGTTTGGTGTATGGTATGAAAACACAAATCACCAGCTATGGAAAGCCAGCAATATTGTGGTGATAACCAGGTGCTTAATAGAACAGTCTTTTACAAGCAGAACTCTTATTCACAGAAATTACTTGCATTTTTCCAATTATATAAGAGCTGGAAAACTGTTGTTTTAAACACTGACTCTTTTTGTAGATTACTGTGTGTTACAGAAAAAAAGAGCCCACTTTCCCTCCACACTCAGTTTGCTTTCTGGTAGGAAAGGAATGCTGTTATTCACAAATATTTAGATGATGACTATGATGCCCATGAATCTGTAAACTCCTGTTCAAACCCAGGCAGCAGGAAAGGTGCTGTGTTGATCCATCTGGCTGCAGGTAAGGGCTGTTTTCTCTGCTATAGAACACCCTCTTTGTTGCACACCAGTCTGTGCCCCAGGAGCAAACACTGCTGCACAGGCACATCTTCAGGCAAATGCTCCAGAGTATGACATTTACTAAGGTGTTACCAGGGAATGGCCACTTAGCACATGAGACTCAAGGATAGGAAAAAAATATCCAATATTAAATTGCCAACTTCTTGGACAGTCTTACCCACTCCACTGAACTTTGTGAAAATGTCCCTTTACACCATCTGAAATCTTGGACCATGATCCTTTAGGACAGACAGCAGTTTATCTAAATTGCTTGCCAAGAGGAAACACAGCACTAGATTTGCTGCTGCTCAACTAGGTATTTATCATGATACTCTACTTCAACTGTGTCCTGCTGCTGTTAGGCATCATCTTCATGTTTCTTTTTACCTAAGATAAATAAATCGGTGTCATCTTGGAGATTTAGTTGCAACTGCAGTTTCTTAAAAAAAAAAAAAAAGTAAAATGTAAATAAATGTAATGTAAGTAAAATGTAAATAAATGTAATGTAAGTAAAATGTAAGTAAAAAAAAATGTACCTTGCGAGCAAGTTTCTTAAAGCAAACAAAACCTCAAAGCCCCTCATAACTCTCCCAAATTATAAACCTCAGGAGAAATTAATTAGAAATAGTGACAAATAGCAGTAGTGAAAATATTACATCTTGAAAATATTACAGGTCCCTTACTATTCTTTAAGTCAAGCAAATCTAGGAAAAAAATCAGGCATTGGTATTTCTTTTACTGTTTACATGAACCATAAAATAAAACATTTGGAGAATACCAGTATTAAATGACAAATTATGTAATTTAGAGCACAAATAATACTTTATTTATCAGAAGTGAAATAATATAGATCAATCCTTACAACTTCTGTATCAATCTGCTATTTGGAGTAAATAGAAAAATAAAATATTTCCTTAAAAACACTCAGATGATTTGTTTCAGGGCTCATAAATATCTTTCATAAACAGCAGTTTAGTAATACCTAATGTTAAGTAATACCAGTGGTGCTGTAACTAATCTAGACTATGAATGCCAGAGAAATAACGTTTAGAGAGTTTTATTAGACAGATCTAATTGAAAAATGAGATCTGCTGTGGGGCATAGAAACATTGTGAAGCTTGTCTGGTTTTTTCCAGACTGATGTGATGTTATTGTTGCATATATTGCTTTAAAAGGCACCAAAATGCTGAGGGCAAGCAAAATGTCCTTGAGCTTTTGAGGCTGGGTTCTTACCTTGTGCACTCAGAGGATGGCCAAAGCAGGTTTGCCTCCCTTTCCCAGGGGTGCTGGGCAGCCTGGCCACCTTCCCCTTGGACAGCGCAGCTGCACACTGGAGGAAGTCTCCTTCCATGGGACACATTCCTGGAAAAGAAAGCAGGGTTTCTCCTTTCACACTGGTGCTCTCAGAGACCTGGTGGGTGGATTGAATCCCTTCATGCATGGAAGAGTGCTTGGATGTATTTTGGAAGCAGTATTTGAATATCTGCTAGGTCATTTTCTGACCCTTAAAAAAACCTCCTGTCATGATGCACACAGAGACTGGCTGTAGTTACACTTTTTATGTGCTGTGATAACATTCTATCATATTAATTAACAGGATCCCTTGCTACCCTGCATTCTCCTGTCCTTCTACTGATTCCTGCCTTACATTTTATACTGCATCTATACAACACTTATCATGATGAGATCGAGGTCCATGACTGTGTTTCCTGCCTCAATGACTTAGGAAACAGCCCTAACACTGCTTTTAAAGGCACTGTGGAGGTTTGAATGACTTACTGTGCTGGAAAGTCTGAAGTAGAAAAATAGCCATACTACCCAAGATAGGTAGACTGTTTATGCTGGGAGTAGGATTCAACTCATTCTAAGACAGATTTATAGTAAGAAAGACGAATCACACTCAAAAACCTTTATTCCTCTTCTCTTCTGCATATGAAAAAGATGCTTAAAATGTGTCTTTTCTAGATGCCACTGGTAACTGCTGTGTCTTTTTGTAATTTATAATATAAAGAGTAACATATGTCAGCTCCAGCAAACAAGATATTTATTTATCAAATAAATGAATAAATACATCCATCACTCTTCTTTGAAAAATACTGGGATGTTTAAGTCAGGCACTTGTAAGCAACGTTATAGTAACAGAAACTGTAAGTGATAGCAATAATGCTGGAAAGCTTTTATCAAATTAAGTGAAGGGTTTGGATCAGGTCCCAGCAGCAATGGCTTCATTTCTCAGAAACCAGCAGCTGGTTACCTGCAGCACCTTTGCTTGCTGCTCCAGCAGAGTCCTCATGTCCTGAATGGATGCTGGGAATTGCTTCCAGGCTCTGATCAGTCCCACAGATTAAGACAGTTTAGCACAGCTGTGCATGGGTATGGAATAATCCTTTCATTGAAACTGGGATTTGAAATGGGAGTTGTTAATTTTGGCTGACAGTATCTTGGCAGAGAGGAGACAGGCAGATCCCTTCTCCTCCATTAGTAGTTCTTGTTTCTGCTGTTTTATTAAAACAGCTCATCATATTTGTAAGCTTCAGTGAACTATTCTTCTTAACATACTCCCACACAAGGATCCATTGAACAACTTGCATTGTCTCAGCTATTTTGAGGATAAACATTTCTTCAGGAGCGATCATGAAACCAGCAATCGCTAAAGTTTCAAAGACAATAAATATCACTTTCTTCAGCCCGTTACAGGGGGTAATTTCTTTGCTACTTGAGAAGATACAAGTTAGGAGGAATAACATCACTCTTAAAAAACAACGGCAGAAAAAGAGGGTAGTAGTAGGACCTTGGCACAGGAGTGTGTTAAAAACCATGTTCATTCCTGGAAGGAATGTTGGATGAAAAAATATTAATCAGTTACTAATGATACAAGTGACCTTTACAATGAAGGAATCACCTGTCTCTGGGTTTCTTAGGGGTTATTTGTTTTCATACTCCTTAAGCAAAAACAGTATTTATCTAAATCAGACAAGATGTTAAAAGAATTTTAATGGATAATACAGTGAGAATTTAGTAAATAAAGATTGAGTAGAGACTAATTTCCTGAAGTGCCTTGCTCCTTAAGCTTATTCTTACTTTAGAATAGCATTCAGGGATGACTTAGGCTTTTGGGAGCCTTGCATCTCTAATAATTTGTGGGAGTAAGGCTTCTCCATCCCTAAAAGTGTACTGCATTCCAGCTGCCTTAGGTAGCTCTAATGTAATTTGCTTGGATGCAAAAAGCAGTATAGTAGGTTTGCATGGCAGTTTGCCCGGACTAATATAGCAACTTCTAGATGTTAATGAGTCACAGTGGAGCTCCACAATAAAGCCTGTTTGTTCAGCACTTGCTCAGGTATCTTCATGCTGCACGGCTTTATGGCATATAGGTATAAACCTGGGTGCTTCTAAAATTGTCATTTCTTGCCTGAGAGAAAATTAACATAAAAATACCCATGCAGATCCCATGTTTTGTAGCTGCCCGCTGATTTCCAGATGAGGTGCTCTCAGTGGGGGCCAAACCTCCCCTGCAACACCTCACTCCATCAGCAGAGAACTTTTGGCAGGACTAGGTCTGAGATGAAACACTTTCTAGCCCTTGCCATGCAGTGCTGTTAAAGTGGGATCCATAAACTCCAACTCTGTCCTACATTGCTCTGTTGATGTTGCAGAACTAACTTAAATGAAGCATAATTTAAACATATTTAGAGGAAAGGTTGCCTTGAGTAAATGATTCTCAGTGGAAGCTGTAGGAAGAGCACTCAATAAATCCCTTGTATCTATCCTGTAATTTGAGGAATACCTGTAGGCTTCCTTCAGGGCTGTATTCATCATCCAGTTTGGAAGCAGAGCTGCAGATACAGTTGGAAGCTGTAGAGACCAGGCTTCATACAGTTTTATTCTAGTTCAGCTCAGTTTAGGATGGTTCTGTTAGGAGTCCAGCTTCTCCACTGAAGTTATGGTTAAATACAAACTCAGAGAAGCAATAAAGGGACCCACATTGTTCACGCCTTTTTTCAGCTTTCTAAAGCCTCATCTGTTGCCTTTCCCTCATTCATTAAGCTAGAAGTCAATATTTTGAGGAAGAGAGGGCAATTTATATTTGGTCCTTTGTTTTGTTGGTTTGGAAGTGTAATTCCATGTTTCTCTTCTCTGTGTAGCACTGGTGAAAGGTGCCAGACTGACATGTCTGGGGAATGAATAACTCTTTTTATGCACATTTGGTGTCTGAGTACATCAGAGGTTTTGGGCTAGCAAATCTCCTTAATCCTAAGAAGTAAATCGCTAAAAGATGTTGTCGGTAAATGCTAATTATTTTCCCTGAGATGGAACTCAAAACCAGAGAGAAAGGAAATCAAGAAATACAAGCATGCCTGATAATTCTGAATGTGTCACCAGGAATGTCTCTCTGCCAGGTTGATAAGGGAGTGTCCTGATCTCTCATCTTATTTTGAATATGCCTACCAATTTCCTATCAGATGTCACAGGCTCCAACCACTCTGCAGCTAACCCAAGCAATGCCAACACAAAACTGCAAAAACTCAGTCTTCAGCTCCTTGGTGATGCATTTTCTTTCAAGGCAAAACAACTGTGACAGTTTTTCTTAAATCGTGAATTTTCTACTCAAGAAAAACAGCAGTTTGGATTTCTAAAAATAACTGTCATCTTTGCATGCCAGAGCTGAGAGGTCTAAAGGAATGTGCCAATTAATTGACTAGGGAACATAAAAATGGAAACCTGTCAGATGGATGTGTCTGGACCGTAGATCAAGAGGAAAGGAGGATGGAGAGCAAAGTGTGTGCTGGCATTTCCAACCAAGCATGCAGATTGGAGCAGGCACTCTGAGCTAGGTGATACTAATGGGGAAGGAGCTATTGCTCCCCATCCTCTCTCCTTGCCAGTCTTAACTGACTCATTGCTTTGGAAATTCTTGGCTAACATATTCATTCATTTCTCACAGAAACTAAGTGTTGCAGCTAGAAATAAAACAGAAGATGGCTAGTAGCGACGTATCTATGGAGAATTCATAATGCATGATTTCACGTCTCAGAAACTTCTGAGAAGTTATAATTTATTCCTTTTCCTGCTCTGCAATATGTCTAATACTTCTGGTATAAAAACTGCATGATCCAACTGCTCATATTAACATCAGTATGGAGAAGTGTTTAGTGGTTGTGAACCCTTCATCCCAGCACACACAATACCCAGGGTACTGGGACAACTGCACACCTGACAGCGGAAGAATGGGCCACCCTCAATACAGCAGGGAGTCTGAAGACTGATTTTCTTGGTGTCTGTGCCCTTAGCTTTCACCCTGTGCAACTCACACAGCTTCTAGTTCCTTCCTCATTCCTCTACACGTTTTCTGGGTGAAGAGGAGGCCAGGCACTCGCTTTTCAAAATTATTAATGGTTGACTATTGGGGCAGTACTGAGTTAAGTGGCTCTGGTTTCCCTCTCTCCCAGTGCCTAAGAAGCTGACTTTCACCATGGTGGTGGAACTCCTTTGAGTCTCTTACCTACCTCTACCAACATTTTTTATCAAATGCTTATAAACTCTATCCTTGGAATAGAATACCACCTGTACTCCAGTAAAATTTAGCAGCTTTTTAGCAGACTAATTTAGCATCTCATATATTAGATTCATGTTATTCTGAGCAGGGGTCAGAATGTTTTTTTCATGTCAAACACTCAGACAACTTAAGCCTACCTTTGGTGATGATACATTGTCTTTTAGCCCTGAAAATCTCAAGCACAACTTTTCCTCCTTGAAAAACTGACTTTTTAAGAGAAGCTCTTTACAAAACATGTCTACTCTACATGAGTAACTTTGATATCACCTCCAAAACAAATTCCCCATCAGCTCTAAATAGTTTGAATGTGAAAACTCTTTATGGCAGTTGTGAATGATGGTGTCTGAATGCAGGTACCCTTCTTCTCTAGGTCTTCTTTACTTCCAGCTGACTGCATTGCTGACTGTCAGCTCCCATAATGCACAGTCCTCAAGAGAACAGGTTTATGATCCCTCATGGGAGTCAGAGTTTGCTCTAAAGAGACTTTCTGCAGAGGAGAAATGGACCAAGAAGAATTAGGGAGTCACTTCCCAAAAGGCACTGCAGAAATATTTCTGACAAAACCCCCTTTTTTTTTTTTTTTCACTTTAAAAAAGTATTTTGATTTCTGGGGGTAGACCCATTTCTGATATCCAGCCAGCATATTTGTGGATGCTTTTCTTATTAATTATTCAGTTTTCCTATGCATCCTTCTTGCCAATAAAACTCTTAGGTTGGAGACGGATATCGGAACGCTTTGCAAGGACAGTCTGCACTGACAGCATAGAGAAGATGATGGAGTCAGCCAACTCAACCAGCTGGCATAGTGCTGAGCTGTCCACAAACACAGAAACATTCCAGAGATGGAGTTGTGACCGCAAGAGTCTCACAGTCAGCATATTAATTTGGTTTAGAGGAGTAATGTGTCTGATGCCATATGGTGGAGCTAATCTTGTTTATCACTGCTTCACTGCCCCATCCATTTGGTTCGTAGTAGGAATTACCACACAAATAGCTACTGCTCAGACCTTCTGCAGAGACAGAAACAGGTGTGAGTGGTCTGGGGAGGTCTCAGGAGAGTGAAGTTGGAGACTGAATAGAGACAAGAAAGCTCATGCTTTCTGAGTTACACCAAAACACCCAGCATGAGATAGATAAATAGCTCAACTCTGAGAGGGACTTCTAGTGGACTTAGCTGATGCCATATTGGTTTTTTGCCTTTTCTTTTATACCCCTTTTATATTCCTTTTATAGCTTTTGTATTCTTAGTGTTTCTTAGCCTACATTCTTAGACTTGTTTGTCAAGCTAGGAGACTAAACATCTTAGAAGCTTAGAAGTAGTGAGGGGATCAGTGTGTCCCAGACCCCAAGGTCCTCTCCAGAACACATATTGTAAACCAAGATAGAACCATCCAGGGGAAGGTTTCTTGGGGAGTGGGGCTCACTCAAGCCTCTCATTGGGGAATCTTGGATAGAAATGCAAATTGGTAAGATCTGTAATGTTATACCAGATCTGTTGCATTGCAGGGTGCATGGAGGTGCATTCCACGTGGAGGTAGTGCACCTAAGGATCCTTCAAATAAATACAGAGGTAAAATCCCTTTTTCCCTTCTAACTGTGTTTGATTCTTGATTTTAAGACCAAAGGCATCAAGTAAACTGTTTTTTTTTTTTCATTTCACCCCCAGATTTCTACATTTTAGTCAGAAATATTTTATTAATTACTGAAGGTTTGTCTGTAATGAATTTACTGACATAATCCTATGTGTTGATACACATTGAGTTCAGTCTAATTCCTTAATGATTAGTGGTTTCCTGTTCACGCCTGTCAGGTTAACTCACAATGCAGTAATTATGCTGCCTCATCTCCCCAGTAACCTACCTTTGCAGTATTTAATGTTATTTCACTGCCCACCTTGGGCATCTCTGCTGAATTTGATGCTTACCTCCATTATCAGCAACAGAAGGTTAGCCACTGACCACAGGCATGGCCCATGAAAGGTCCTTGCCTTGAACTATTGATTGGCAAAGTAAATGCAAGACTGAGTGTGGAAACAAAAGTTTTTGTTAGTCTTGACAAGTCTTTGAACACACTCAAAAGGACTAAATGGCTTTTTGATACAGTCTTGAGTTGGCAGCCGAGTTTCACCCTCTACAATTTTGCTGTCACCTTTCTATTCTCCTGCATTCCTAGAGGTCCAGGATTATTCCCAATGTGAGGTTTGCCTCTGACTCCACTGAGAGCAGGTACTTACCCTCTGTGGCTCAGTAGCTACTGGAAGAGGGTGTCAGGGTCCCTGCTAGAAGAGGGGTGTCAGCTCCTCTGCCTTCTTAGTTCCATCAGGACCTGGTGTATACAGCAGCTAATTCACTGCTTGAACACCTTGATTCTAGTGGGTGAACCTGTATAACACCTTCCTTTTCACACTCCACCGTGAGTCATGTTAGGAAGACTGCAGGGTGCCAGCTTTCTAATGTCTGTGAGAAGCAGAGCAGTGTTCACACTTCCCAAAGCATTAGTCATTCAAATCCACCCTCAGTCTTTCTTCTGTCATACATTTATTTGTGCATGAGCAGGTAAGCTCAGAATAAGTTAGAGTCTCTTCTTGGAAAGAAGGAGCCATGTAAGACAAGTCTGCAAAAGGTTAAAAAAAAAAAACAAAAAACCCACAACTCCATGTTGAGTGTTTCACTTCTACCTGTGGCACCTGTAAAGCTATCAAGCTTGAAAGAAACCTGGAAGCAAAAGCTGTTTGCATGCTTGGGAAATGCTTTTGAGAAGTTTTCTTTCTCATTCTTCTATTATAAGGAAGAGATTATCCCAGTACTTGCAAGAAAGAAGGGTAAGGTTCAACCACCTAAAGACATCTTCCTCCTTCTGTCCTTCTTGACGCCCATTTGCATTTCTGTCCTGAAGCTTCTTTACATGCTGTCTAATCACTACAGACAACACACCAGCTGCAAAGAGAGTGTGGATAGCTGGTGCTGTCCTGTATCAGGAGAGGGTGGAGGTGAGGAATAAGAAACCCAAGAAAAAGGAATTTGGATGAGGAGGACATTTTATTTCTCCCCCTTACAAACAGTGGCTCTCTCATGTCAAATCTGAGAGACTGAAAACACAGCAACTAGTTTAGTTTTGTGGTGCAGCTCAAGAAAGAGCAATGCCATCAAACCTTCCTGCTTTTGGGTCTGATTCTTCAGGGTTTATGTATGTGTAAATATACACGTACACATGTATATGTAGATCACCTGAAGACAGTCAACACTGTAATAAATATGCAAAGTCATCAAAAAAATATAACTCATTCTACATTGCTTGGAATTAAACTGTTAAAGAACAAGGGTCTAAACATCTGCATAAGCCCCAATCCCAGCACCAGGTTAAGCACAAGCAGTAATCTTTTCTCTCTCTGTACAGAAATTCACAGGAAATTAAAGGGCTGGCATCAGTACCCTGCCAGAACAAATGCTTTGCTGATCAGACTAGTTTTTGGAAGAAAACAAATTCTAGAAAAAGGAGATTTATTTCCTCCAAAATTATCTGTTCTTTCCATACACACACTGACAAGAAATACCCTGTGAACAGTGTACTCCAAACACAACAGTAAAATGAGGAACAGAAGAGAAACTTCCATTATTTGGAAACAACAAAAGGTGAAGGAGAAGTTGTATCTTTGGCAGTGTTAAATCCCCTCTCCAGCTGTGAGGAAGACAAACAAGCAGACAACTCTTCTGCAATTTCTTCCCTCTCCCTCTCTGCAGCATTGGCATCACAGAAAGTAAGCAGCTATGACATCTCATGCACCCAAGATTATGTTGTGCTCCAAACCTCCTCCTTCCCACCTCCCAGAACTGTGTTGTGCTGGCTGTGCCCATTCTCACGCTGAGTGTTTTCCCTGAGACATCAATCAGTGTCTACGAATTTGAACGAATTAATGAAATTTTGCTCTCATTTTCTCAGACACATGTGTTTGAAGACATTTAGAAACAGGAGGGACCCAAAAGAAGCACCTCCAGCCAAGCGTCCTTCCCCCGCTGACAGCTACAGAGAGGTCTGGTGGTGGGAAGAGGCAGCTCCCAGCATCCCAGAGCTCCCTGCCAATGTTTCTCCTGCTCTTGATCCGTTATCCTCACAGCTCCAGCTTGCATGCCAGCTGTCTCTCACCAGAAAGGAACTATTTTGCTTGACCTCAGTGACGCACTTCAGTGATGCACAAAACGCCATAATGCTTTTTTGTTTTCCAAGTAATGCAAAAGGAATGTGACAAGGTGAAAACTTTGTCGAAAATCTCATTTTCTGTGATTAAAATTGAGTGAAGATGCTCCTTGTAATTTCACAAAAACTTAGGCTTATCTAGCTTTACCAACCATAGCTCTTTTATGACCAAGAGTACCCTCCCTCAGGAAGTTTCTCCTTAAAACTGTCTCCCACTGAGGATAGGGACAGTGAAGTTATTTGATAGTTATCAAAGCTAGTTTTTGTGGGTCAAATGATATATAGCTCATTGCCTAAACCACATCTCCAAGACTTTGGTTACCTCTTGGCTTATAAGAATTCCCTCACAGAAGTAAGCTAAAGAGTTTTGTGTTAAAGAGAAAAAGCCTTAAATAATGAGCTAAAAAGAGATACATGGAAATAGTGCAGATCTTCTATTGTGGAAGATATGCATTTTTTTTCCTACAACTTATAAACAAAGGAGAAAAAAAGTTCTGGCTAAAATAATTGTGAAAAGCTCTACTCCTACAAGTCCCACTGAAAGAAAACTTTCATCTCCAGATTCAACCTCCATTATCCGATAGATAATGGAACTATCTGCAGGAAATGAAAAACCTGACAAAGATTAAATGTGGGATTCACCTAATCTAATTTCATCTCCTTGAAATTCAGGTGACTAAATTAAAGCCATCCTCTTAGCTCCCCATATTGAGTACAGAGTGGGAGAAATACCTCCAAAGAGCAATTAATCTTCTGTCTTCCAGTCGTCTGTCTTGCACAGGTATGAGTTGCCTTCAAGAGGGATGTCCATCTCCACTGACTCCTGAAAAGATCCAGACAGGCTTGGTAGAAAAGTCTGGACTATGAATAGCCAAGTATGCTCAGTCCCATGGGTCAGAGTGTGAACTGGTCATGCCCAGGGAGAGTGGAAGGCAGAGGTTTGTTTTGACTTGGAGAATAGCCTAGGACAGGGCCCAACATCTTTGATATGAAGGCATCAGATACAAAATACTAACAAATCTGTATCCTTTCTCTGCTACTTTCATAAAATATGACATTTTTTCTATTAAAAATTGAGTGGTGTTGTCTTGAACAGTCTTTATGAACACATAAAGAGAAATTCTGAAGAATGCAAATAAATGGACCCTCAGAGGTTTTGTTTCCCCTTAACTCACTGACTTCATTTTTTACTGTGAGTAGTAAAGCAAAACCCTTCTGCAGAAACATGCACTCCTACAATGTGTTATGGATTTCCAGTGGTGAACTATTAGATGTTTTGCAATTAACACAGCATGAAAGAACCATCACTTCTATGGATCTCTGAGTTCACACTTTCCTCTAATGAGAGTCAAGATAAATTGTTCCAGTTTCGGTATATTGGCTACCAAATTGACCCTGATCCATAGCTCACTTCAGGCTTCTGTAATTCCAAAAACCTTGCAGTTTGTTCAGATCCACCAATTGCAAATGTCTAAAATTCACTCATGCTACTCCAGAAGCTAAAATCAGAAGAAAAACCCATATATTCTGCTCAGGTTTAATGTTTTTCCTTCTCTTCCTGTGAAATATAACACCTTTCCCACATCCATTTACAGTGGTATTTGTCCCAGAGATGAAATACTGCAGAACCTGACCTAGTGCCTTGAGGCAGTTCCTTAGTGATGGATGGAATTATCTTTATTAACAGATGACATAATTTCTCTTCTCAGAGTGCAAAATGCAGAGTAAAGAGAGATGAAGGGACAGAGGCAAATCTATGCCCTCAGCATATTTAACAAACCTTGTCCATAGAGTCTGACAGTGCACTTTCTATTCTGGGTCCATTTGTATATATTCTTCAGAAGAGGCAGCACATGAATCAGGCTTCTGATTGTTGCTGTCAGCATCCAAGGTGGATGTTAAAAAAGAATGGATGAGGATATTTCTCTGCACATCAGCACTTCCCAAAACTCACCTCAATGATTGCACATTGAGAAATAATACTGCTCATGCTGGGTATGTAGCATAATGTGTGGAGTTCCTGGGTCAGAAATCTTCCTTAATAGCTGTGGCATGGGGCTCTGGGAAGTTCTGGGGAGGTGGGTCATGAATTTCACAGGTCCTACAGAGCAGCTGGTTACAGCTGGATCCTGAAATAGTGACTATGAATAAAAAAACTAAAAGGTGATTGCGCCTGAGTTCTTAATCCTGTTGAGGAGGTGTGAACTGAGTGTCACCCACACGGCAGGAGGTGTGAGCAATGATTGACGTAATGGTCTGATTGTGCTCTCCCAACTGCCCGAGGAACAGCTCCACACAATGAAATCCACAGCACCGGTGAGGTGCTGGAGGACACTTTGGACATGAACCCAGTTCTGTGTGAATGACAGAAAAGTGCTACACCAGTGGGTTTTGGTCACATCGGGGAAACAGTCATCAGAATATTGGAGGATGGGAATGGTGGAGCAGTCCATCACTGGTCTCCAATATCTGATACTTGATATGTCTCCTTTTAGAGCCACATTAAAGGTGCTGAGAGGACCCTTGATCCTCCTGGAGGTCAGGCCTGGCTGCCGAGGCTCAGAGAGTCCCTCGTGCCCCAGGGCCATCAGGAAAAGCCCACAGAAGCCTTTGGGGAGCTTACCATGAGCAGGATGATCCCATTTCAGGGCACCTCAGCCTCAGCTCCCACCTGTGCCAGAGACAGTAAAATATTGGGCAGTAACAGCAAACAATTAGAAGAGCTGTCAGAAGAGATACATAATATATAGACAGTATTTTAAATCTACATAGCTAGCAACTTTTTTTTTTTTTTTGTAGAGTCAGATTCTCCAATATTCATGCAAGTCTGAGGCGTTTTCGTAGGAACTGTACCCAAAGCAGGACTGCCTCAGGGACTGAAATCTGAAGATTTCAATCCACTTGAGAACCATTTCCCCCTCCTCCCCCACAAAGTTTGTACTATGTGTTTTCCTGTTTTTGTTCTGCTGTTTTAAGGTTATATTCTTCGGCTCTTTGGCTCTTGAGGTGTTCATGTATTCTCTGCCTGGGGTGCACACATGGAGCAGAGGGGCTGGAGACAAGGGCCTGATTTGGGATGTAGCATCCCATTCTCTTCTTCAGCCTCCATCTTTCACTCAAGCAAAACAAGATCACTGCAGCAGTAACCTGATTCCCAACCAGTGTGGCAGAAATCACTCGCTTCTCTCATCTCTGTGAATTGCAATATCCTGCAATAGCTTCCCACATATTCAGGCATTGCTGTTGGTTGAAACAAGATAGGATTCCTTTGCAGAAGGAACTTAATGGGTAGGAAAAATACTGCCTTGGTGTGTAGCTTCCTGATTTACAATAGTATCTGACTTCTCTCAGGGTGTTTGGTCTCTGAGGGAATTTTAAAAAATATTCATGCTAATTTTGATATCTACTTAATGTTCTAACACAGCAAGCAGAGCTTGGCATTTGTGCTGGTGGGAGCTGGCCAGTAGGTCACTACTTTGGACAATCGACCTCCAACGGAAAGAAAGCCAAATCCAGCTGAATTTAAAATAATGCTTCTTGGAGCATAAGAAGTAAGTAAGTTTTTCCTTCAACTATAAACATTAGATGCTTGTTTAATGAAAAAAAAATAATTAAGGGTGACAGATTTTTTTACATGTCTTTAGGAAAAGGGTATATAGATCAGAGCCCATGATTATAAATCTTGAAAAAGTAAAGTTGGGAAGGATTTTATTTACCCTCCTAATAGCACACCCTGCACTGAAAAAGGCAAGTAATATGTAGTGAGGCCACCCTTAACAGATATTTGATTTACAGTCTCAGAGGAAAGCAATTCTGCAGCCTGTCTAGGCAACTTGTTGTAGTGCTTCCTTATACTTATTTAGGAAGTTTTCCCTAGTATCAAACCTAAATCTTTGTTTATTCAAATTAAGATAAGTACTTCTTGTTTGACCACTATTGAACTGTCTGAACAATAGATCATTCTTTGGTGTTACTATAAAAACAATAGATACTGGAAGATAAGAATCATATCTTTGTTTAATCTTTTCTAGATTAAATAAATCCATTTTTTTTTAGTATGTGCTCCTAAACCTCTTACAGTTTTCCAGTCACCTTTGGACTTTCTCTAGATTATCTTAACCTTTTTCACACTCTTACAGATTAAACCCCTCCATGTTTATTTTATAATCAAGTCTTTAATAACACATCACAAAACAATATGCCTTTTTAAAAATCATACAAATTTTTCCTCCTTAATATGTATGCAACTTGTATTCTTTTAGCTGTGATACTGGTTTGTAGCTGAAGCTTTTTTTTAAACGCAGCGCTGGATTTCCTTTTTTCAAAGGTAGCATTCCTCATGCTTTTATTAAATTTCTTTTGCTGATTTCAAACCAAACCTCCAATTTACTCAGATCATTCTCTATTTTGTCATCTGAAAGTACTATTTCACAGATGAAATGCCTTCACATACTGCTCTGAAGCACCACTGACCTGAATAAGTCTTCATTTCAAGGGCTTTTTTATTGAGATTCTGGATGAGGTCCAGGTATGAAGTCATTTCATAGTCAATTGTTTGCCAGTCTGCCACAACAGTGTTTCAAGCACATGCACTGACCCTTTATGCATGTGGGAAATAGGATGAAGAGGAAGACCTTAAAGATACCTAAACTGACATTTCTGCTCTTCCATAATACTTTAGAAGAGTTTCTGTATTTCCATTTTTATTTATATACGTATATAAATGAATGTGTACACCAAATATTTTTTTGCCCACGCACTGTCCATTTAGATTTTTGTATATTTCTGACATAAACCAATCCTTCTTGTCTATTTTTTTTTTTTTTTTGTTTGGTTTTTTAGGCTGCCTCAGGGGTCTCTTGCACATAAATAATATTTTTTCATATGGTCGCTTTTCCTCTCCCTGCAATTATCTTCTTAGACTAATGAGTACTCAAAACTGAATTGTATTTGAAACCAATGGAGGTCAATAGGGGTGACTCAGTATTATGCTAATTTAGTTCTTGGGTCCTATTATATATTGTCCAGGTCCATTCAGGTTTAAGAGTGAAGAACAGAAGCTTTTATGTTTCAATGTTTACATGAGTTTTCCGCTTTTGCTGAAGTATAATGGTTGATATTTGCATTTAATTAAGGCTTAACTGGAAGTGACACTGGATGTTGGCTCCATTAGGCTTGAAAGATGTCTTTGAAGCAAATAAATATTAGCATCCTGGCTAAGAGAGAAACTAAAGAAAATAACAGTGATGAATTAAAAAAAAAAAAAAGGGAGAAATATCTTTCACACATCACAAGGTTTTCCCCAGATTTATCATAAAAATGAAAAGCACTTTGAAGATGGGAAATTGCAAATGCAGAAACTGTGTCTTTGTATCTTCAGTACGTGTAGCCACATGCTTCAAATGAATGTGACTGATAGAAGTGTTACCAGAAAACTGCAGCCAAGAATCAAAAAAGGGACTGCTGGATTTTAAAATGTGCGATTCATTTTCATGTCATTAAGGCGAGAATTGAGTTTTCTTTTTCCTCTTCTCTCTCTGGCTTTTGGACCTTTTCCACAGACGTGGTTCTCTGGAGGCACACTTAACCTTTGGTTTGTTTTATTGTGCTCAAGCATCTGACCAGAAGAGGAAAACGATGAGTTTTCTTTCTTTAAATGCCAAAATCTCATAAATTCCCATCTCCATGTATTGTGTCAGTTTCTGAAGACATAGGGGAGGTTTCCTCCTGAATGTTTTTCTGAAGATCTGTGCAAAAACTACCTATTTAAAGGCAGTAAGATACACTTACTCTGGTAATGGAAGACAGACAGTTTCCAGAACCTTGACAGTTACAAGTTTGGCAGGCAGTTTTGCCTTCTAAAAGAGCCTGATTTTCAGAAAATTCTATATTACAATAAATAAATCCATTTCCAGGCAGATCATATTAAACATCAAAACTGAAGCATGGAAAATCTGAAGCTGCATTAAAAATCCTTACTTAGATACCAGATTTCAGTCTTAATCCATCTGTTGCCAAGGTCTTAAGACCCAAAATACATCTGATCGAATTTTCTGTTCATGGGACAAGTTTCCTTTGATGCCATCACTGTTTTCTTATCAGCTGAACCATTTTCCCAAGGAATTAATAGCAGGATGACATTCAGAATAAGCTTTTTGGCAGCCTGGAATGAGAGGAATAAGTGTGAAATTGGAACTACATAAAATTTTGTATTTAATTTGATTGAGATTAATAAGAAAATACCAAATACTTTATCTGTATAATTTTTGTTATTTATTAGGTTTTTTATCTTTTATCATATGATTTTATGTATAATTTAAATTATATTTTTATTTATTCCTAATTGTGTGATGCTAGCAACAGATCCCAAGTTTGTGTCAAAGTGTGTACCCCATACTTAGAAACCCTTAGGGAGGGAATATAACAATAACAATTGACTAATTTATTTGCTCAGAAGTAGAAGATATTACATTAATCTTTACTTGACTAAAAAACCAGAGTCTTTGTTCTTTTAAGCAAACTGAACAATCAAAGAATAAAATGCAAAAGTTCTTAGTAGAAAGCTGCAGTCACTAGTCAGCAATGCAAAACAGAATGACGCATGCAAATTAAAGTGCATATGGTATTTTTCAAACTCCAAATCAAATTTGTGGGATGAAAATGGTGAGAAAAAAGCCTCAGACCTGCTCAAATCCCATTTTCTGAATTCTGAGGTTGAATCTCATTTTAGATCATGGAAACTTAAGAAACTGAAGGTCAAAATCCAAATGCCATCACCTGCAGTTCGTAACACCAGAAATGGGGAAGCCAGGCTTACCTGTGATGCTTCACAGTGACTCAGATCAACTTTACCCCTTCCAAGGCCTCTTTCATGTTACTGCAGAGAATTTGAACCTTTCTTCTTCTGCTGAGTCACCCAGGGCGGGGCTTTCTCGGGAGAGCGGCGGGGTGATTTAAAAACACACTGAGCAGGTGAGTTCTTCATTCTGGTTCTGCTGAGTCACCCAGGGCGGGGCCATTTAAAGCATCCCTAGGGAGCGCGGTGAACAGGAGCGGGCAAACGGGTGTGGTGCAGCAGTTTGCGCAGGCAGGGCTGCAGGTTTACTGCTAGTGGGGTTTTTAGGTGTTAATTGTTGTGCTTTGGTGGTAATGGTCTTTACACGGTCAGAACTTGGAATTTCTGCAAGTGTATGTAGCCAAATAGAACCCTCCAAAAAGGATGCGCCTGTCCAGACCCCTTCCTGTGCGGAGTGTTTGAGCTCATCAGCGGTATCAGGGGGCGTTGCGGTGCGACCAGGTGAACGACCTGCTTTCCCTGGTGGCTGAGCTTAGGGAGGAAGTAGAAAGACTATGGAGCATTAGGGAAAGTGAAAGGGAAATAGATTGGTGGAGCTCTACTCTTCCATCCTTGAGGGAGGCTCACCAGGAGTCAGAGGACTCCTATGCCTCTCCCTGTCAGGCAATAGGAGGACACCGGGGGGCTGAAGAGGAGTGGAAATGGGTCTCCACTCGAGGAGATAACAGAAATTCCTCCCTACCCCCCTCACCTACCCAGGTGCCACTTCAGAATAGGTATGAGGCCCTGGATCTAGAAGGCCAGCTAGAGGACATAGAGGAGAATGATGTGTCCAGTAATCCTCCCAGTTGTGATTCACCTGTCGGACAGATCACCACCTCTAACATTAAAAAGAAAGGAAGGGTAGTGGTAGTGGGTGACTCCCTTCTTAGGGAAACAGAGTGCCCCATATGTCAACCAGACCCATCCCACAGGGAGATCTGCTGCCTCCCTGAGGCCCGGGATATTGCCGAGAGACTACCTAGGCTGATTTGGCCCTCTGACTCACTGCTGATACTCCAGGCTGGCAATGATGAGATTGAGAGGAGGAGCATCAGGGCAATTTAAAGGCACTTTAGGGCACTGGGTCAAGTGGTTAATAGGGCAGGAGCTCAGGTGGTGTTCTGCTCAGTCCTTTTGGTGGCAGAGAGACAGGATGAAAGGAATAGGAGAGCCCACATTATCAACAAGTGGCTCAAGGGTTGGTGCCATCAGCAGAATTTTGGGTTCTTTGATCATGGGGAACCTTTTTCAGCACCTGGTCTGCTAGAACCAGATGGGCTCCATCTCTCTGTTAAGGGCAGAAGGTTTTTAGCTTGTGAACTGGCTGAACTCATTGAAAGGGCTTTAAACTAGGTTCGATGGGGGAAGGGATACAGCTGGGGTCTCTGGAAACAGGCCCAAAGATGGTAAGCCTGAGTCAGGGGTGAAATCAGAAGCCCACCTGAAGTGCATGTATACAAATGCACACAGCCTGGGTAACAAACAAGAGGAGCTGGAAGCCATGGTACAACAGCAAAGCTATGACGTAGTTGCCATCACGAAAACATGTGATGAATTCTTTGCCTTGGTCTTTATTGGAAAAACACATGATGCTCAGGACAACTGTCCTCCTGGATTGGTAGATAGTGTCAGGAAGAAGGATCCCTGTTATCCAAGAGGAGGCAATCAGAGAACTGCTGAGCTGCTTGGATATTCATAAATCTATGGGATCAGATGGGATCCATCCCAGGGCGATGAGGGAGCTGGCAGATGAGCTTGCAAAGCCGCTCTCCATCATTTACCAGCAGTCCTGGCTCACTGGCGAGGTTCCAGATGACTGGAAGCTGGCCAATGTGACACCCATTTATAAAAAGGGTAAGAAGTAGTATCCTGGTAATTACAGGCCAGTTAACCTGACCTCAGTATCAGGAAAGGTTATGGAACAGTTTATATTGAGCTCAGTACTGGGTAAGGTTATGGAACAGTTTATATAGACCTCAGTACCAGGGAAGGTTATGGAAGAGTTTATATTGAGTGCTATTACACAGCACCTACAGGATGGACAGGGGATTAGACCCAGCCAGCATGGGTTTAGGAGGGGTAGGTCATGTTTGATCAACCTGGTCTCCTTTTATGACCAGGTGACTCGCCTGGTGGATGTGGGAAAGGCTGTAGATGTTGTCTATTTAGACCTCAGCGAAGCCTTTGACACGGTTTCCCACAGCATACTCCTGGAAAAGCTGGCCCATACAGGGATTGAATCCATGAGTGGTGTTATCACCATGCTCTCACCACCTGAGTTAATCTCAGGGTGGTGGAATTGACTTTCTGTTGAGCTATTTTTAGTTTCTAGTTCTAATTTCCAGATGATATTTGTTTTGTCTCAGTCACTAATGAGATCAAAAGTTGCTTAGCCAAAGAACTACTGTGGTTTTTAAAAGACATTTTAAAGAAGGCAGTTGCAGACATTTCTGCTTACCCTGAGGTTTCTTTAGTCTGGCCTAAGCATTGAGGGTATGAATGACATTTATTTTAAATCACTTTCATATCAGGTTTGAAATGATTATTAACACTGATGTTTCCCCAAACAAGAAAAATACACAAAATTTAATTTATATTCTGTAATGTTTTTATGCTGCCCATTTAGAATTATTTTGATATACCAGTTCTGGAGGCAGAACTACTCGTGATTGCATGCAGGGAACTTTTATACCTCTTCTACAGTTAAACAGCCTGATTTCTAATGATAATAGTATCAGAAATCACTGTTTTTTTGTGTGTCCCTGAGCTAGGTAAGGCCGGTGTGGTTTTGCTACCCATTAAATGCTTGGAAAATAGTCACATTTCTAGATGATGCAGCAACAGTGCTGGAACTTGCAGGTTTGAAGTACTCAAAACTTATCTTCACAATAGATATTTGCTGAATTTCCATGAACATTAAAACTCTTTTTTGAACCTCCAGAATCTTGGAGAAGATTTTCCATTGAGCATGTGACTGTGTTTCTGTTTGTTGGATTTATTTTAAGAGCATGGCTGTTGAGGGGTTTGTGTGAAGTGAAGAAGCAAAGACAAGCAAGGAACAAATCACAGCAGGCTGGAGGCATGTCTGAGAAAAACGTTAAACCACAAAGTGGCAGCATTAATGTATCAAGAGTGGAAAGGAACCTGAGACAAATACCTTGGATGGTGGGAGGTGTCTGGAAGCCCTTGTGAATGATGGTAGACAGCATATGGTGTGTGGGTGTCCACTGTGATCGGTTTCCCCCCAGAAACACATCAACGGTACCCAGTCTCAAAGTCATATTTCCTCTTAGTTATAGCTCTACATGCTCTTCATTTTTATCCTTCACGCCCTCCTGAAATGATACATTTGAAATGGTTTATGGTCTCTTCCAAACATTTAATTCCTAGAAAGATATCAACAAACCAGAGGGACTTTTAAGAGGAGTGAAAAAGAAAAGCTGTGGAGGTGATTCACAGTGAAAGAAAATATTCACAATAGGTAACAATGATAACTGTGATAGCAATGATTGCTGCCCATTGCTCAGCAGCAATTTCAACGTGTCCTTGCCAGATACCATCACAGAATCTATTTTTAGGGGGACATTCTTTATTGTGTAACAGTGTGTTTGTGTACTTAGCAAGATGTAGAAAGGAGGGGAGCAGCTATAGGTCCTGATTGCTAGAGCTTAGAAAAGGGAGAGAGGAGGGAAGGAGATAAAGTATTTTAATTGCACGTGTTGAAGATCTGTCAAAAAGAAAAAATGTGGAAGAAATAATAATAATAGTTATGAAATACCCTCTGTTTTGAATGTGGAAATGGTGAATGAAAAATTACAGCCAGATTAGTCAAAATAAACCCTGAATTCCGCTTCTGTAACAGCAGAATTTTCAGGTTTTACTCTCTCACTCATATATCCTTCAGGACAAAAAATCTGACAGACATTTATCGTGGTGTCACTGAGATCACATTTTGAGGACAATGGTAGAACCGAAAAGCAGATTAGATCACCGTTTGGCTAACAGAAGCTCCATTGTCACTGGTGTTGTGTCAGAAAGAAAGGCCCACTGTCAGAAACCAAAGTGGCTCTGAGTGAGTGGCTGTGAAGGAAAACTTGTTTTCCATTTGTATGATGAGAAAATCAAACCTGGAAGTGAGAGAAGCATAATGAGTAGAGGAGAGCAAATTAAACCCCCTCGTTTTTGAGCAAATAAAACCCCCTCATTTTTTGTAGATTCACTGCTTACAGTAGGTACTAAAATCTTGTTAGGAAGAATTATAATTGTTCAAGGCTTTATTGTTTAGATACTTAAAAGATATTCACTAACTCACATGTTTCAATTTCAGAGTAACCAAATAGAAACCAAGAAGTCTTCATCAGCTAAGGAGCACGTAATCTCAGAACATTAAATCACAGCAAGATATTTTGATTTGGGCATTCACATCTTGAACTGATGATAAAGCTCTCAAGATTTGATAATATGGGGTTTACTCTTACTCAAGAGCAGGCTCACAGAGTTATTTTAGTGTTGTTTGTACATAAAGGGTTATTGTTATAGATGAGTATGTATGATATTGTAAACCACAATTAACTGACAGAGATTTAGGGGGAAAATTAGGAATTTTGATGGATTAATTATTACTTCAGGTGATATAATTGGCATATAAATATAGCAGGAAACTGATTCTATGCTTCTGAATTCATACCTGAAAGTGTCACTAGTTTACTGAAAACACTTAAGTTGTACTTGCAACCACTGAAAGCAGCAGACTGTGTTTGCTCTACTGATATTTCCAAACTGTGCCTTTACTACCAATTGGTTTCTAAGCCTTTCCTTTAGTATTTTTTCAAATTTTGAGATCAAGTTCCATTAGTGCCTATCAAAACAGGAATGACATTTCTGGGCAAAACTTATAAAAGCAGTCATTTAGCACTGTCATCATATATTAGAGAGTGAACTTTAATTTGTCAGGTAGCAAACCTGCTTAGAAACACAACATCACAATGGGTATGAAAAACAATTTACTATAAATGATGCACCTAAACTCATGACTATACATTGTGTTAGAAATGCATGCTTTGTGCCTTTATAGAGTTTTGACTCCTCAAAAGATGCAGCCTGTGTCTTGGCAGGGTGTGTGTATCTATGTGTGGAACACTTGGATGTGAAAAACAATCAGTTGTGACAATCAGCCAGTCAGAAATCTTGAACAGCTTCCATCTCTGCTCCATTTATGGGCATCAGTAAATAAACCTCTGTTCTTAAAGCTGTGTTTTCATTTATTTTTTTCTGCCAGCTAGTGCCAGGCAACTTAGTGGAGCCTTCCAACATTGCCTCCGTATGGAAACAAATTGAATCAACATGGTTATTTTTTTCCCCCAGCATAAAATGTTCCCTCTTTCTTTCACACTACTTTTGCTTCATGAGCAAACAGCTTCAAAATATATAATTAGAGGGCCCTTGTAAACTTTGCTATCTGTTACTTAGATTTGGTTTTGTGTTTCTTTTTTAATAAATAGTTACATTAAAGAGAAGAAAATCTAGTTCTACAGCTGCTGGTACTCAGTTCATTTTCAGAAGAAAACGAATGATTTCCAGATAAATATTACAGCTATTGAACCTTTGAGGAGAAATATGCTTCAGTCTGATCCTTGCAACTTAAATTTGGATTTTAAAATAGTCTTTTTTTTTTCTAATGGTAAATTAATTCTTGTTTTTTTCTGTGTAATTTTCTTCTTGGTTTACAGCTGGGTTCAAAATATCCAGCAGACTACCTTACCCCTGTCACTTCCCCCCCTTCTTTTCTTTCCAGTTCTTTCATGAAGAATGACATTTTCTGTCCGTAGGATGGATGTTTTCAAAGAATCACGACATCTGTAACAAAAACAAACAAACAAAACCCCCAAAATGACAAGAGCAACAATGCAAACAAACAATCAAACAGCAACAAAACCCCCAAGACCTTGTGGAAAACATTCTGGGCTGTAGGACAGAAATCCTATAGTTCATGTTCTGCCTTCCAAGCGTGCTTGCACATGTGACTTCAGGCAAATTACTTGATCTCTCCAGTTCTGTATTTACATGAGCTCAGCAATATTTTTTAATATATGGATACACAGGAACTAACATTCTTATCACTGCTGCTCTATTCTGTTACAGTTTAGATAAAACTATCTTTATAAAGGTTTAAGAGTGTTTAAGACAAAATCAATTTTATATTAAAGTTACATTTATTGAAGAAAACAAATGGAAGAAGAAAATATCTGTGAATTTTCAGCTTATCTGGACAAAAGCTTTTATTAGTTGTTTCCTTGGTAACATTTTTGCAAGAAATCTTTAAAGATAACTTTGCATTTCGGAGTAGAGAATCTTGAAATATGACAAAGGCTACTGAGAAGTCTTAATACAAAGGCACAAGGTATCCCAAGAAAGCTTTCATGATGTCACATTTATGGCTGAATCTCTGAGGAAAAAATTATTCTGCAAAGAAAAGCACAGCAAGAGAGCAGAGATGATGAGATGTATTAACACACAGAGTTAGCAACATCAAAGCAGGTAGGTCCTTGTTTGGTTTTGGTTTTGTTGGATGTGCTTTGGGTTTTTTTCTGAGGCTGCACTAAGCTTGATAGCACTTCTCCAGCTGGAAGACTTAAGAACAAGAGGGAACATTTTGCCTTCCTTCACAGTAGCATTTCTGAAATAGATTAGATGTGTCATGAGAGATGATGCAGAGTAATTTGCAGAAGGAGATGATACAATTAACAACCACGAGTTGAAAGCAGAAGCAGTCAATAAATATTTCTGTTCCATAATTGTAAACAGGCAAGAATAATGTACTTGCACAACATAAAGATGATGAAGTACTTTTCAGTTCATGTATCATCTACCCAGGATGAGCAATGAGGAATTTGTGTGACCTAGATGACTTACACATCACAACCCAAACTGGTGATGAACATTTTGACAAATCCCGAGGAGAACTCAGGAGAAGCTCAGAAGCATTACAACAACCTGAAAAAAGTATTCAAGAGGTATATTTAATGAAAAGTATTTGCATTTCTCTAAGCCAAAGGAAAATAATGGAATTTGATTACCAAAGATTAAAGGCTTTGAATTTAAGTAATGCCAGAGTACTTTATGGTTGCTAAAAAAAGAAAAAAAAAGTAATATTTTAGAGGGAATTACAATTTGTGGATGCCCAAAGTGCCTGAATTATTCAGGTCATTATTAATTATTACATTACTTAAATTTTGTAAGGATTTGGAACCTTGTGACATTCTAATTAAAAATATTGCACTGTGAATTACCAAGGAGGAGCTGATGAATGGTATATCTGACAAATTTTAAGGAGTTTTTATTCATAGAGAATTTTAATTATAGGTTGGTTTTTCTAGTGGGAAAAATTACCATGGAAAATGTACCTGATACTGCTCAAGATTTTCATCCATGATCTGGTAGTAAATATTGCAGCACTGTCAATAAAGTATGTGACTGGCACAAAGAGCAGAGGAATGCTGAGAAATGATGAGGTAGAGAACTCAGATACAATGACCAAGACTACCTGATTAACTGATGTATTCAATCAAGATGCTTTTTCAGTTCAGGCAAATGTAAAATTTTATCAGTGTAAGTTTAGGGAATGTAGAGTTCCTATTCCTACAGACAAAATATATAGGGATAATAGCAGAGAAAGAATCAGTGGGTTCCGCAGTGGTTTTCTGCATCAAAAACACTCATTCCAAGTCTTGCATGTGGCAGCAGTTAAAAAAAATCTCTTTATATAGTACTGATAAGATGACTATTATCCTACTAATAGTTCTAGAGTCTACAATTGCAAAGGAATAATTAGAAAATTGGAAAAGAAATCTATTATACTTATTCAAGACCTCAGGAATACACATTGCAGTGAATCCTATGGGGGTTCTCAGCTTTTTTTTGTCTGGCAGGGAAAGCCCACATGGATGGTCTGGACACTAAATGTCACTCAGTTGGGAAAGACAGTTTTAATACAGTGATTAATCAATAATTAAATGCAAATGTATTTGAGAAATTAATAAAATTGTGCTGGATTCTTCTCTCCTACTTTCTTCATACCAAAGGACATATTTTTGTTACAGACTCTTGCCTCCATAAAGGAATAATGTGGTGAATCATGAATATCTGAGATAGGAAGAAGTTTGGACTAGATGATGATATAATACTGCCTGCTATGGAAAGAGATGGTTATGGAAAGGGGAAGCCTGGTACTGGTGGCAATCCAATGTCTTTGGATCAGATCTTGGCTGTGTCAGCTTTCAACCCAGTTTGAACAGTTTTAGGATTGTGACAAGATTTATGTTTGAGTAGCAGGGCAATAATTCCCACTGGCCTATCATCAACATGAATAAGTGATTTCCATATCAACAGGAACAATATCATAGTGATAACAGAAGTTACATTTATAAAAAGTGTAACTAATTCCTCCCTCTCTACTCATTCTGTCAGGAGGAGAGCTCTTGGTAACAGAGCTTTATAGCTATAACAACTGATATTTTTCTCTGTACAGGTACTAAGTTAAATCCCAGCAATATCACCCAGCAGAGCAGCTATCACAACATCAGATCCTATGCTGGTAACCAGACAATTTTCTTTATAGCACTCCTGAGTGTGTATTTTATATACTACTGCTAAAAATATCAATTTTATTCCTTCTTTAGCAACCTCTTCCAGAGATCATGCATCAACTTACATATCATATTTCATAAATAATTATCTTACAAGGAAATTTAACTTGGTGTAAAAATAAAATGTCAACCCCATTTTTCTTTCACAGAAATGTCCTTATGCCAAGATGAGATGAATCCTCCACCATGTGTTCATAAATGAAAGAGAAAATATGTTATCTAATGGTTCTTTGTTAGCAAACTATTCTAATTGATTTATTTTTCCTAGTAATTGCACTGCTAGAATGTATCTGTGATTAAACTTCTTCCAGTTCTGTGTAATATCTCCCATTTTAAACACTGGGCAATGAATGCAAATAATTTATCATATTGTCACAGATGATGAACTAGGGCTTTATATTTCTAATACTGCCTAAAATGATTGCGCATTTAAAAAAATATCTTAATTCCAGAAAAATGTAAATATTTGTTTGAGACTGGTTAATAAACCAAAAGACTCTTTCTCTCTTCCTGAATTTATAAATATATATAAAGAAGTTTGATATTGCAGATACTCATTCTTGTTTCAAAGCTGTATGGATGATCTTTTGGGCTGACATGCCCCACTACAAGGGATTGAAAATCAGAATATACCAGCAAAAATTAAAACAAAAGAAAAAAAAGGAAGGAGAGAACAGTGAAGTCACTAAGCAGAAGTTTTTACTTTCAAATCTCCAGGATAAAATTTATGAGATAGGTGGCCCCCAACATTTATACTGCAGCTTGTCTTTTCCAACTGTTCTATAGGAGAGCAGAGAGGAAAATCTGTACATTTTCATGTGAGCAAGCATTGTTTCTAAAATCACCGATGTTGCTCTTTAAAATAACAAATGAAATATTACAACATTTCCTCAGAGCAAGTATTAAGTCTGAAACTAATGGTGCAGTTTTATGCTGTCCTAAGAGTTAAGCTTAAAATCATGGGAAGTCAGACAATTCTCTATTCCTACTACTTTCATGCTTGTGGAGGACACAGTGTGGCATGTTACTGCCTCATCATCTCATCACAGTCCCACTGCCTTGCTGCAAAGGTGTCTTCATGCTCATGGTCTTTAGTGCAGTTCCCAACTGAGCTGGAAAGATTGTTACTCAACAGTGTCAATACTCAGGGAACAGCCCAGCTTCATCATAAAACAGCTCTCACAGAATGTGTTACAAATGTGGATTATGGCAAAAATTATCTTTTCCCTTAGTACAGCCATGATCCAACAACTATTCCAGTTACTAACAGTCTCCATGAACTTTGATCAAGCATTTAAACCCTAGCGAATTTTTCTTACAGCTGGATTATGTTGTCTTTATTTCCCATTGTGAGCATTGCTTATCTGAAAGTTAGAAAACTCTTTTGAAGGATTCCTGCTGGAAAGGTCAAGTCATATATCCCCATGTAACTTCTACTGACCAAGTTTTACACAGTGAAAATGGATGGGGAATCACCTGTTGGAGAAAGTTACCTAATAATAATGGCTGGAAAACCTACAGCCCCACTAAGAACAGATCTCTTTCCCTGGTGATATCCAGGCTGCTGTGTAACATGACAACAGACTGCAACCTATCATCCAAGGTGTATAATTTATTATTCAAAGAAAGCTGGTTTAGGCATTTAGGAAAACTGTTTTTGCTGTAGACAAAGCAACAGCAGGAAAGTGATATTTTGAAGAGCGCACTGAAGTTAGCCATGGAAATGACTGTAGAAATAATCAAACAAGAAGAGCAGAGAGTGTCAGTTAACCAGGTGCTGGTTGTGAATTTTCAGTAAATGCCTACAAGCACTCAGGTTAGGAAGGATCCCTGGAGGGTTTGTAGTCCAATGCTCAAAGCAGAGCTAATGGCAAACTTAGATCATGCTGTTCAGATTCTTGCCCAGCTGAGCTGGCACAGTGCCCCACTACAGCCTCTACAGAAAATCTCTTGGACGGAACTGGGATGGGGCTCTGAGGAACCTTGTGTAGTGGGTGCCATCCCTGCCCATGGCTGGGTGCTGGAACCAGATGATCTTTAAGTTTCTTTCCAACCCAAACCATTCTATGATTCTATGAACTTTTGGGCCCAGCAGTCCAGTTTGCTTTTCATGCACTTTGAGGTCCAGACTGCATTTTCTCAGTTTGTCTACTGAGCACTTCTTGGATAATGTGTTTAAAGCCCTCCTTAATTTCAGGTGAACAACATTTTTAAACTACTTCTCATTTATAGATTCAGATATTTGATTAGAGAAGGAACTCAGGTTGATTAAATCAGAGGTAGCAATTAACAATCACCTTCTTGTTTTTCATGTACTTTCCACAAATCACGTTTTCTTTCCATGCACTAGTACTGGAGCCTTGTTCATTCTCTTGTTTTATTCTTCTAAATTTCTATTCAAGACCATAATTGACAAAATCATCATAAGAACAACATATTCAACAGAATTAACTAGTAATCACTTCTCATTAATCTGGAGTTTGATTAAGTCTCGAAGAAGTACTTGGTAATTTGGAATCTAGCTCTAAACATGCTTTAAGTATTTTAAAATCCTCTGTAATTTTTTTGTCTCTTGAACATGAAGAATTAAATAGTCCTTTCTTTTTCCATTTTTCCAGGACTTGCCAAGATATCATGACAATTGAAATTTTTAATCCTCATTTTTCAGACACAAAAATTTTTCCAGATATCAAAATTTTAGTGCCTTGATCTAATGTCACTATTCAGAAAGCAATTTGATTTTCAGGTGTTCGGCAGTTCACTTCTGAATACGTCTTTAATTTGCCTGAGTCTCTAAGTCAGTTAATTCCCCCCTGACTCAGTAGGAAGCAGACTGAAACTAAGTGTGGTTTTCATACAGCTTTCTGAACAGCTAGCAGACAGGAGATAAATCTTTGCTCTGTGAACAACCTAGGTCAGATATTTTATGTGTAGGTTAGCAGTGAATGGTTCCATATTTCACTAGGAATCTCCAGTACAATTCTGTGCTCCTTCTGCCTTTAGCAAAATGCAAGAAATTACAAGGATGACATGAAGTGCAGGGGAGAGGAACCTTATAAAAGGAACTACTTGGAAAGTGAGAAGTGGCAGTGCTCATTTGCTCAATATTTGTATAAAAACCTCTTGAAGATGAGAGGAATAGAAGTATTTTTTCTTTATTTATTTTTTTTTTATGCATTGGTGTGTTGCACATCCTAATTGAAACTTGTGGAGCAGAAAGCTGATCTTGCAGTAATGTTTGTGGATACAATTATGGAAATCCTTTGAGCGTGATTAAATTACACAGTGCCTGGATATTAAAGCCATTTTGATACTTATGCCTGCAGTAGAGTCCACGGCAAAGCAGGAGGTGACACCTCCCTGATCAGTCTATTTAGGAAGGACAGAATGTGCAGTAGTTTTCCAATTAGCAAGTTTTTTCCAGGGCTAAATACCATCCATAAAAGAGTCAGTTCTGCATGGTCTATCAGACAAATCTGAACACATATGATGTAGAGATGTCCTTGAAAGATTGCTAAGAAGACCTGATCAGTATAATATGGTTGTGTAACAGAAGAAAAGGCATGTCTTAATATTAACTGGAGTAAGGAAAGTTTTTAGTTGATTATTTATTGCTAAATCCAGGTCTTTGGTGCCTTTTATAAGTCTGGCTTATGGAACTTGATAGAGTTATTTGTTTTAGAGACTGTAATTTATCCATCACCACAGAAATACAGGTTTATTTAGTTCTTGTTGTTCATCTCAAAGAGGTGGTTGATTTCTTTTCATAGGTAAAGAATGTTTTAATTTATTATCTGTTGTGAATACCTGGGCAGGTGTCCAAAGCTCTAGGATTTGTTGTTAATAAACAAAACTTGACAATAGAGGAAGAAATTTTTTGCACAGAAAAAAAATGGAAGTTGTGTCTAACACAAAGATGTACTTCAAAAATAGTGTTTCCTGAGAAGAAATATGCTCCATCCAGAATATTAAAATTCAAATGCTCAACAGTTCTGTTTTCATGAAAAATCACATAACTCCAGAACAGTGTAAGTTTTCTACAGTATTCAGGCTCCTAGAATTCACCAGAAATAGTCAGATTAAGTCTGGCTTCCCAAAGCACAAAATATCCTTTAGCTGCTTCCTCATTTATACAGAAATTAATTTTTTAAGGCCATTATCAATTTGATCATCTCCATAACTTGGGGCAGGATTTTACCCAGGAAGTGTTTTAATCACCCTGATAACTTTCAGTTCATTGCAAACTCGCTTCTCAGTTTGGGTGAGAATCACCTATGGTGTAAGAGCTCTGGAGAAGGGGATATATGCTGTGTCTATTAGTAAATGGTTCACATGGTTAAGTATGTTCCTGCTAAAAAATTGCATCTCATTTCCAGTTTGAAGGTTTGGCTCTCAGCCACTGGGTCTTGTTATCATAGATGAAAGAGCCCTCTGATATCAGGCACTGCTCCCTGCGTAGGTGGAATGTTCCCCATGTTGTCCATATTAATCTGATTCATTGCTGCTACTGCATTATCTTTCATCATTTTTCCTAAATGTCAATTTTCAAAATAGTGCTGGTTTTGATATGCTGCTTGTTTTTGTAGCTGAGAAGCCATGACATAGCTGGAGAGGACTTAAAAGAGACCTTCATCTGGATGAATTATTACTGATAGGAAAAAAAAAATTCTACATCTTTGAAGGATGTCTTACACTTTGGACTACAATTTTCTGGCAACTTTCACCACAGAGGTCTCATGTTTGCTTTAATAAATGACTGAAGTGCCTAGACATTTATTTTTCTATGTCTGGTTCCCAAAATCGAAGCTGGAACTCCCATGGCACCTTACCTCAAGTTTTTCTGTCCTAATTTCCAGCAATATCCCCATGATTCCTACTAGCTACCTGCCCTGGTAGTGCACATCTGGCCAAGAAAAATCCCAAGGCAGGTGGATTTACATGGAATTTAGGAAGTGTCCCAGTGCCTGGAAAGTGTTGGCCACTGCAAAGTAATCCGTGCAGTGAAGCAGATAGCCCTGGGAACTGACTGCAAAGCTGCTTAATATAGTGGAGTGTCTGAAATTCTTCCCCTCCTCTGCAGCTTAGACATATGGCTTAGAGCTCAGGGAAAAGAGATGGATTCCAGCATCCAGAAACCTCTACTGTGAAGAAGTCTACAGAAACACTTCCCAAGAACTCAGAAGAGATTGCAAAAGCGACATTATTTTCTCTTTTCTCTCAAACTTGCCAAGGGTTTCATGCATTTGCCTAGCAAGTGAGGAAAGAGGCTGTTCTCATCAAATTCTCATGGGCCAACTCAGAAGGCTCTCTGAACACAGGCACGAGGCCCTTTTTGTCAAAGGTGTACAACTGAGTATCACTCACAGATCTCTCATGTTCCAATTCACCCCTATTCCCCAAAAATCCTGGAAATTGCACAGTCACATTTACTTTCCTTTTCTGTGATTTTGGTTTTTTTATGTGACTTACCGAGCCATGGTAAGTATTTCTTTTTTTTTTTTTTTTCCCCAAATATAAGAAAACTTTGTTTATTCAGGAGCATTTACTAACAACTCACAAATCAATATAAACCACAGTATTCCTGTCATACTTGTATTCAGACAGATGGAAGACACATTACATCCTTGTTTTTGTGGCAAACCTTTCTTCTTTGTGAAAAGCTTGTTTTACAAAGTAACAGAAAGAAGGGTAAAAAGAGTGACTTGTCAAAAGCTGTGCTTCCAAGTTGTTTGGAAAGGGGAAAAAAGATTTGGCTGGTTGCTTACCCTGAAATTTTTCAAAACGTTTTTTGCTCAGATGAAATTGCAAATAAAGGCTCAATTTGAATGTGCTGCTGGTTGGTTGACCTTATAATGACTATTGCAAATACAAGAGAATATCCAGAGGCCATAGAGTGGTTTCATTTCCATCTTGGAATATAAGAAAAATTGTTGTTTACACTTGAAAGATGATATTGAAGAATTAAATAGTGCCTCATTATCTCACCTAGTTCCACTTCTACTCAGATTCTTTTCTTGCCCCTATTCCTGTTACTGACCACACTGAATACCCTTCTAACTGAAAGAGAATTAAGATGTGGAATGAGGTGAAAACCAATGTGTGCCTCATCTAGAGCTGGTGGATGACAGGACTACAGATAAGATTAAAGTTTGGTGTTTTACCTCCATAGAGACTTCAGAAAAATGCAGAGGGAAAAAACTGAAACTCACAAATTTTGAATGCCCTCCAACTTTTGATGATTTGATTATTTTTTCACATCTCTGTTTACAGACTTAGAACCTGCTTTGTGAAGTAGTCAGAAACAGAAAACTTTACAAGGTAAATAACTGAAAGAGTTGAGAATGAAAGAAGAGACCCTCTTTGGCTGACAGGATTCTATGGCCCATAAAAACATAAACACGGTCCTCTGAGTAATCTTGAAAACACATGAGAATGACTGTAGAATTTAGTTCCTATTTAGGGATCAAAATAAACAGTAACTTTATCAAGGTAATACAGCACTCAGAGCCTGGCCTTGGACAGCATAATGTGAACTGACAGCCTTTCTGAGGAATTCTGAGTCTACCTGCAGTTGCTTCATATCTCCAAGTTTGGCTCTGAACATCAAGAAGAGGCATTTACCAGAACCAAACATTGGATCCAATTTTCTGAATGAACATTCATAGGAGCATCCTTCTTCCCAGACTGAGACACTTTAATACTAAAAGACACATAGAAGTCATCGTTGGCATCTTGTTTCAGAGTCCGCATCTATTACGCTCTTGAAGAAGGGAAGCAAAATGTCAGAACAAAATAAAGGAAAATTATCAGTTGATAAAGGAAAAAATATCAAACCTGCTTGCTAAAATAAACATGTGGAAAAGGCAAATTGTTAGTGAATACTTGTTTTCTAGCAGAGCTACTGGGGGAAATAGAAGGAATATGAGCAAGTAAATATGCACAGCATTCCTGGAGGAGAAATAAATAGGGATCCTATTATACTGCTGCTTATGCACAGCTTGGAAACTTCACTATAAAAGCTGCAAGGAATAGAAATACACTGTATGCAAGCAGAACATCCTTGAACTGTTTATGACACTACATGCATGCCATACCCTGAGGTTCCTATAAAATACTTATTATTTGCCAGTTCAAGCTGTTTGGCTTAGCTGTGATTTGGATAATATTTCCTTCCACTGGAAGAAGTGCTGTGCTGTTGGTATAGGCTGGAGTGCTACAGCAGCATATCCTCATCCTTCTCAGATTGCTCATAAATTTGCAGGCCACAGTTATCAACCACAGGTATTCTAAACTGCAAGTAACTCTGCTTGTGGATCCATAGAGCAGGGAATATATACCAAAATTTCAAGTTCATTTATTCCTCCATTTTCATGGCTGTGTATTTCTTATCACAGATTTAAAATGCATTCATTTACCTGGGCTCTGACATACATGCAGAAGTCCAAGGTGATCTCTGTTAATATCAGGGCAAAATATAACACTGAGTAAACTCACAGGCTTTTACTATGCAAACCAAAGGTTTTTCTTGGTTTTGTTTGGAAGAATTTTCAACTGCAGTCATAAAAGGACTGAGTAGGAAAGGCAATGACAAAACTTGAACTCTTTGGCAGAGCACAAGGAAGTTTTGATTAGGGGGAAGACAATCTGAGAACAATTTCCTTTCCTGAGGCTGCACCTACAATCAAAGGAGGCTATCAACTATTGCATAACCCTGAGTGTCGACACAAAGGCATTACTGGTGAGTAGACTAGGATGGTAGAAATTCCTCAGGGTGTATCTGTAAAAGCTACAAGGACATGGAGTGTGGAGTGAGAAGGGCATACAGAGAAGCTTGCTCCCAAGGATAAATCCCACCTGTGCAGAGGCTGGAAGGGAGCACTGGGGAGACCCACTGCAGTGTGTGTTAAACCAGGCTCTGCTGCACGGCTTTGTCAAGTCACACACTCCACTGCAGGACTGACTTCTCTGCCACCATCCCCACGGCCCAGATTTGGGGACACACAAAGCCCACTGCAAGACTCAGGGGCCATGAACAGCCTGAAGGCTCAGTCACAGAAGGATTGGGTTGGAGACTCTCACCTCCGAGTGGCCAGGCCACGAGCTTTTTACCTTTAAGGATATCTTCAGGGGATTCAGTAGCTTAGCTGCCCATGGGAGCAGAACTCATGGGGACTTTTGCTCCAGAGGAAGTCAGTGATCAGGGTTCTTCTGTCTTTTTCTTGGGATACTAAATATTCTCTCAGAGTAAACAATCTATTTGATTTTCCACTGACTGATACATAGCTCTGGGAAAGGACAAGCTCATTTTGCCAAAATTGCCTCTGGATTAGGATGTTGCATACCCCATTGCTAGGGACATGGCCTTCTGCAGAAAACATTACAATTTAATTATATTGGTGAATGCAATATTATTTGTGAAATAAAATTGCCTTATTAGGATATTTAGCATTCTTGGATCTTTAGAGAATCGTTAAACAAAGTAATTCCTTATTACCTCAGTGAAAAGGAATTAATGAAAGAGCAAAGCTATCAGAAAGGTCTGAAAGTAAATGATTATGAGTTAATAATGTTTCAGGAATTTAAATGTAAAATCCTGCTAATAATCAGATGAAATAGCTAAGCAGGATCAAACTATAATACAGAGCCTCCCACAATAATTTATTCATTAAAGAAAAGGAAAATTATTTTCTATTACTCCAAAGACTAAACTCACAGTGAAAAATAAATTGGCATTTATAGTGCTTCATCTCTAGAAGTGAACAGGAAAAATATTTTTGACTTGCAAACAATAGATTTATTTCTATTAAACACTAAAAAAAAAAAAGAAAAAAAGAGTAGTTCAATTCACTTTCCTGGATACCCTTTTCTAACATTTTCATGCATTGTCCAGCTGATTATAATCTGAGCACTTAGTATCATCTAATGCATTCTAACTGAAAATTTGCAATTGTTTCAGAGTTTTGAATAGTACATACAAATGCTCCTTTCCTATTTGACTGAAAGATCCTAGTAAAAAAGTTTGGGTTTAAACCTCCAAATTTTTGGCAGTGCCTGGAATTCTGAAAATAATGTTATAGCCATTTTTCCTTCAAAAGCTCTTGAGAATTCTTGAAAAAATCACTTCACAGTCTGATGTCTGCATATGGGGAAGCCTGTGAGACTAATGTGTGATGGGCTGTCAAGAATGGAATTATACAGAAGTCCCTTCAACCAGTATGAAGAAAGATACCGAGTGAATCTCTTTGGCTGTTCTGCATCATTTGATTTCAGTTGCCTATACTTAGACTTTTACCGTTCTTTGAGATACCTCAGATTATTCAGGCATCTACAAGAGGCAAATGCACCATCAGTCTTAAAGAACACCAGAACTCTTCTTTGAAAAGTAGCTATTTGGGGCAATTAATTTTGGCTCATGAAATCCCAACTCCACATTTTTTTAGGTGTGGGGTAGGTGTCTGAGCTTCTGTCATAGATGGAGAATCTCTAACCAGGGCAGTCTATAGAGCCTCCAGAGCCTTTTGGCTGATCTGTTACCAGGTCTTCTGGAGGACGTGGTTTTCCTTTAATTCCTACATTGCGTGTGCCAACTGAATGGGAGCAAAGTTCAGATGGGGTATCAAGAATTTTTTTTCTCTAATCAGGACAATCAATTGGCAGGTGTTGTAGTCTCCATGCGTGCCTTTGCTCCATTTGTGGAGTTTTTCAAAACTCGGTGAGATAAATAACCCAGAGAAACCTAAAAGGACCCCACAGATGACTCTATGACCTCATAGAGGAACAGGAAGTTGGAACAGAGACCTCCTGAGGTCTCTTCATACCTGATTTATCCCATGATCTCCCAATCCTTGGAAACTGTAGAACACCTCAAACAACACTAACACCAAATGTTGACTGTCTGGCAAGTGCATTGAGCTCTTGAGCAGCTCTGGCACTAGCTGGAGTTTATACATCCAGACCATACGCAGACATTTATATGTTGACAGCTGAATTTGGATCCTAGTCATGAGATGATGAATCTTGCTTCTCACATGATAGTTATGCATATGTAGAGAAAGGCAAGGTTCATCAGACATATATTTTTTCCTTCTAATTCACAGGGTGTTTATCCATGTGTGAATGTGAGACACATCATGCAAAGATACTAGAAAATACTATGTCTGTCTTTTGAAAAAAAAGTTTAGCTGTCTCCTGTGCAATTAATTTTCCGCTATTTAATTCTAAGAGTAGACTAGAATGTAAGTGTTGTTTTATTTAAAAACAGAGAGTGAATAAACTGCTTTGGTTAAAACAGCATCGAGGGGTGCTTTATAGAGAGAATTTAAAGCGCTCAGCTTCTGAAGCTCATTGAAGAGAAGATGTAAAAATGCTGAATAATCTATTCCCAAGTAATTTACTCTAATTATCAAGGAAAAGGAGAACAATCTCTCCTGCTAAAGAGATTTCCTTTAGAAAAGCCATGACTGTTCTTCACAGAAAGTTTTTCATTTGGAAAATCAGGAAGAGAGGTGATTTTAGAAGCTTTCATTTTGAATCAGTTCACAAGTACTTACTGAAAAGAATCAGAGTAGTTTTCCAGTAGTTTATCTGACTCATAAAGCCAAGAGCTCTGAATGTCGGTGCTGATGTTGAACGCTCCATAGTAGGACCCTTCTAGAACTTTATTGCAACTTAAAGCAAATCTGGAAATTACATAGACTGTGCAGCCAAATCTCTTTTCCTTTGGTTGATAACTCTGTGGCTGGGCTACTAAGTAAGAACTCATTAATACTGGAAATTTCTGTGGGCAAAATTCTGGCAGCTTTGAGAAATATAAAAGAAGCATGAGGGGAGAAATATGCTTTAGTAACTGTCTTCACAACACTCTTGTAAGGAAGACAAAAACGTTCCCAGTTGTACAGTTGAAAACCAAAGGTGCATAGCTTCTCTCTTCTGAGCTAGTAATCTAGGGCTTTGCTCATGTATCTAAATACAGGAATATAATGTCAGTTGATATGCCCTCACAAATCCATGCTGTCTCTAGCTGCCAGTCCAAAAAATGCAAATTCTCCTCAAGATTCTGTGTCATATATCGTTCCTACACAGACATCTTGGATTCTCCAGAATACCTTCTCTGTCACTAGACACATTTGTGCAGTTAACTGAATAACTGAATATTTAGTTCCTCCTTACAGTAAAAAGAAAGTAGTAAGTAATTCCAAGATGCAGTTCATGACCTTGTTCAGACATTAAAACTGTTCTGAATCATTACAAATGTAATTCAATATGTCTTTCGTAAAGATATGAAAGACTGAATAACATTCCATTTATGGGCAATTACAGTTATATTTATTTTATATCATATGCTGAATTTAAACCAAGTATGAAGTGTGGTCCTATTAAGGAATTCTTCCTGTAACACATGTACCACAACACCGCAGGTTTTTCCATACGAATGTGAAGCTGCCGAGTGTGATCAGATACTGGCAGTGAGACAAAGCACAGAGAAGCATTAAAACTTCTCCAAATGTTTTGAAATCTTTCCCAAAAAAAGTATTTCAAGTTTAGAGGAGTGTCACAAAAGTCATCCTGGGATACTTCTTCCTGAAGAGAGGTTGTTGTGAGCTGGGGTAGGTCTCTTCCCATGACTAACAAGTGATAGGAAAAGGGCAAATGGCCTCAAGTTACAGCAGGGGAGGTTTAGTTTGGATACTAGGAAAAAAATTCTTCACCACAAAGATCATCAGGAACTGGAACAGGTTGCCCAGGGAAGTACTGGAATCCTGTTTCCTGGAGGTGTTTAAAAGATGCATAGATGTGGCACTTGGAGACATTGTTAGGTATACAGTTGGACTTGATGATCTGAAAGTTTTTTTTCCATATTAAATCATTCTTTTTTGTCTTCTTTTTAAGGATCTCAAGACACCCACACTATCAGGGAGCTTCTGAGTTTTCTGAAGGCTCCCATCTTGCCAATCACAGGGGAATGCTGAGAGTTGACATTGAATGAACCTGCTATAAAGCACAGAGATTTGCCCATAATTGAGTACATCTGTGGCATCTGCAGGAATGAAATACAAATCTTTTCAATTCTCTGCCTTTATCACATATTCACATAAATAATGGAGTTTTTTCAATTTTGACCTTATCAAGGTCAAAATCTCTCTTTCCATCATTGCCAGCTGTTTCTAAATTAACACAGTTTTCCTTTGAAATGAAATACATGAAAGAGTTTTATTGATTATTTTCTCAATAGAGAAAGTTCATATGGTAGATTATCATATCAAATATTCCTAATACTAATGAAAAAGATTACTAATGGATAACATTTTCTTTATTATCTAGAGAGTGGAGTGTCGTCTTAAGTAGATTAATTTTATTCTTTCAATTCTGTGAACTGCAGGACAGCTCATTTAGAATCCGACATGGACAAAATTAAGAGGTTTTGAAAGAAACAACTAGTAATTTTAATTTTAATGCTCACCAGTGAAAGCAAAAATGACACACAGTCATTTAGTTTGATCAAAAACAAAGATTATTTTGATCTCTGATGGAGTTACAGCCTTTAAAAAAAGGGAAACAAAAGAACATTTGAAATATACTTTTGAATTAAAAATACCATTTTGAAAATATAAGAATGAACTATTCAGTCTCCTGATTCAATTTTCTGCTATTTTCAGTACAAACAATTCAGAAATGTAGAGAAATTCATAGTTTTAGTGCCATTAAATCACCACTTCCCAAACACTAACACACAAACCTTTTGACAGAAAGGACCACTGAGTTTAACTTTTCACTTCTAGCTCTCAACAAAACCCCCATCAACAGATTGTGACTGCAGTTTTTTGAGCTTATCACTGACTTATATAGTTGCTCACTTTCTGGAAGACCTTTGTTTCAGCCATCCAGATCATGTTTTTATAGGAAGGTCTATTTAACTGAAAAGGTTGAGTTCTTCTGCAACACAATTTTGTGTGAATCCCTGAAATTCACCTGGCACCTCTGGTTTAGAACCACAAGTGTCCACATCCCAGTTGCACACGGGTTTTAAATTTTACTGCATAACGTTGTTTTTACAGCAGAGTTGTCACTTTTATGTATAGAAAAGCATCTCAGGTGCATTAGCAATGCGCTCCTCTGGGGCTGACTGACTTTAATAGGTGTATAAGCTATCACATTACTAACACAGATTTATGCACTGTGGATCAAAAATAACACTTACTAGTGCATATCACTGTCCTCTTTCATGCTCTGGACAAGAGTGTGGCTGTACACTTCTCTGATCAAGACCATGGTGGTTTTAAACATACAACAATACAAAGGACCCATGGATATTTCCTAGTGAAGTTTTGCAGGAACAGGTAGGAGCTGCAGTTTCAGAAGTGGCACCACAATAACCAAGTCAAGTCTTAACAGTGCAGCTGGTCAGTTCAGCACAGATGTTCAGATATGATTTGCCATAATTCACCAGAAGTCTACTCTGAGGCAGTGTCATCCCAGGGTGCATTTAAGAGCCTAGGGGAATTTATGCCTTGTTGGAACCAGTCTGAGAATGCTGTGGAATATAGTTCCCTGTGAAGAAAACGAGAAGAATCATCAATATTAAAAGTCAGCTCAATTCATAATACCTATATTTAGCTTAATGTATAATATATATGTTGTCCAGGAACAGGACAACAATAAACCACCTTGGTCTTAACAAAAAAGATAATTAAAAAAAAAAAAAATTGGATCCTGGGAAGCATATGACAAATGCAAAGCAGAATATCTATGTCTGGTAGAAAAGACGTCTCCAGTGAGTGAATACACAGCAGCCAGCCCCCTACGCAGTGTTTTGAGAACTGTCACCCACCAGAATATTTAGATTGAGGAACTCTTTGGTTAAGTCTTGACCAGCTTCAATATCCACCGAATGTTATTCCAAGAAGGGTACATTGAATATGACACACACACATCTTTCATGACAAAACTCCACCACAATTTGAAATTATGCTGTTAATTGATGCTTTTGAAAAATACACAAAAAATTTCCTTTTTGCCAAGCTCAGAGAAATGAGTGACCTTTGCAAGCCACTGCCCAACCAGCCAGGGAAGGGACAGCAGAAAAAAAAAAAAAGCTCTGTACATACCCTTAGAACTGTGCTGTTTCTAGAGTGTAATTTTTAATAGTGGTTGTTATGATTGTCGTTACAGAAAAACACATATTGCCAGTTATGCATATCTTTTCATTTTTCTACCATGCATAGTAAATACTATAATAAATAGTTGACTACCATAATCACAGCAATTACTATGCAGCTTTAATACTGAATCACTGCCAAGAATATTTTTCAACATCAAGACTGTCCTACTCTTCTCACTGTAAACATAGCAGTATGTTCCTCTCCAAACACTGCAGACAGGAACAACCTTTGTCCAACAGCTCTCCCATGGGATTCATCAATTTAGGTCAGATCCTAAACAGGCACGATGCATAAAAATAAGACAATGCAGGTAAATCCTAAAGCTTTTACAGGCTGGAGTTACAAAGAGATGTCAGGACAAAGCAAGAGATGAATAAGATAAATTTTATTATTTAGTTAGTATTAAAATACATTCTACTAAATATATATATAATCCTGTGGGAATACACACATACAAATACATATATACGTATACTTATGTACATATACATATATACATATACATATTCACACGTGTGCACCCATACCCACAATCAAGCAAAAATGCATGTATGTGTGGACACAGATAAAACTTTCTGCATTATATTAATTTTAAACTTTCCATTTAAAAATATTAAGCCTGAATGAAAAAATAGCAGAATAAATTCTTGTTTCTGTGTGCATCTCAGTAGCTTTATCTTTTCACTGTAGGACTCCCCTCTCAAATTGTTTTGACACAGATAGGATTACTGCAAAACTGGTCATGGAAGAAACTAATCTTTTATGCCTACCCCAACTGTTAGTATATTCTTATCTGCACTGGCAGTGTTAAATCTGTAGGTAAATATGAATTTGCTGGCTATAGTATAGCTTCAAAAGATCAGCATCCTGACAGAAGAACCAATATAGCCTTGATGCTAATCTTTATTTCTACAGACAGTTGCTAAGTATAAATACACTCTATCAGCTATGCAACTCTAATCTAAAGCTGTTTGTTGACACACCAAAATAAGAAGTGGAGTAGAAAGAGTTTGAAAGCAAACCTAAACTTCAGAGGATACGTCAATGATTGATGACATTTTCTTGTCAGTTGTTATTTGCATGAATAGATAGCACTACAATTCTGGAAAAGAAAATCTTTAAAAATGCATAGGGAGTATTTGAAACAGGAGCATTCAGGCATTGCAGGGTTATGCATGGTAAAAGAGATGGGATGAAGAGGTGACATTTCGTCCAGTAACAGAATATCAACACTCACTAGGCAGTAGGAAGGATTCAGTATAATTCTGCCTTCAAAGACTGGCAACTGCATGGGCTGGCTCAGGTAGAAGTATCCCTGGATGACTTTTGTGAGACTGGGCTACAATTTAAAACACCTTTTTTTTAGAAAAGATTTCAAAACATATGGAGAAGTTTTAATGCTGCTGTACGCTTTTGTTTTGTCCCACTGGCAGCATCAGATCACACTTGGCAGATCCGTGTTCCCATGGCAAAAGCTGTGATGTTGCAGCATGTGCATTACAGGAATGATCCCTTAACAACAGGTATTCTATGATTCTGCGCTGAGCTGGATGACCACACTTTTGTGTCCTGACTTTAAATTCAGTATCTGATCTAATATATTAAATAACTGTAGCTGAATATAAATGAAATAGTAATCAATCTTTCTTGAATTTATTGAAGACGTGTCAGGTTACCGTAAGTTCTTTTTGGGAATATTTTGAAGCCATTTGAAAGAAGAAAATCTATATTCCGTTTCTTCTCTCTCAATGTTATGCAGACTGGACCTTATACCATTCAGTCATGAGATCCAGATAGGCTACAGAGCTGGGCAATAAACAGCTGTATGAAATTTAACAAGAGCAGGTGTTGGATTGTCCAGCTGGGATGGAACAATCCTGGTTACACACACAAACTGGGGTACGAGAGTCTGAAAAGCAGATCCATGGAAAGAAGGCTGAAGATCTGGGTGGATGGCAAACTGAATATGAGTTCATATGACTAATCAAAAGAGACAGCCCTATCCTGGGGTTCATCCAGCACAGCATCCATCACAGGCTGGTCAGGGGAGATTATTGTCTTGCTCTATTCTGCACTAATTTGACCTGGACTTGAGTGTTCTGTGGAGGTTTGGGTGCCTCAGTGTAAGAAAGATTTGAAGTTATTGGAGAGCCTCTAAAGGAGGGGAATCAACATGGTGAAAGGCCTGGAGGGCAAGACTCATAAGGAGTATGTGAGGTCCTTTGCTTTGTTCAGCTTGGGAAAGAGAAGAGGCTGCACATTTCTCCGGGGGGAGCAGTGGAGGGGAGGGTGCTGATCTCCTTCCTCTGGTGACCAGCGACAGGACATAATGAAATGGAATCAAGATGCATCAGGGGAAGCTCAGATGGGACATGGGGAAAAGCTTCTGCATAGACAGGTGGTTGTTCCCTGGTAGAGGCTACCCAGGGAAGTGGTCACACATCAAGCCAGTCAGAGTTCAAGAAGGATCTGGACAACTCTCTTATTGTATGGTTTGGTTTTAAGCAGTTTTTCAAGGAGCAGGGAGTTGTACTCAGTTATCCTTAAGGGTCCCTTCCAGCTTGAGGTATTCTGTGATTCTGTGTCTTTAAATCAGACATTGTAATTGCCACAGTTTTGCTGGGGGCTTTCACTGCCACTCTGCTGAGGTTCATTCTTGCTTACACACCCAGCATGGTTGTCTTCAGCATCTGCTGTGGAGGAAGACAAAGTTCCTTTCAACTTTAAGGGTAAAAGGCCTTTGGGGCACTGGGGCAGATTCAGCTTCAAAACTGACTGGGCTTTTTCAGGACTTGGCTCCCTAAACACTCACAAGATGAATGTGTGCATGCATGCTAAGTTCCCCACAGAAAATGATCTTGGTCTCAGAGATCATGTTTCACATTTTCTTCTTACTATTTATATTCTGCTCTGAAAGTAAATGAATACTAAATTGAATCAGCAATTCAGGCTTGCTACATTTCATTGATCTATGACAGATCAGAGCTTGATGCTGAGCTAATGTGGCCCCAGGCACCAACCTTTACCACTAATATGGTTTTAAAATTCTCTACTCAAGTCTATTTATTATGAATGTAATCTGTTTTAGGAAAGCACCTAAATCTCTACTAATGATTCATTCAGATGCATGCACTGTCCTCATTTAAAATGTCCAGGTCAACCTCGCTTTTCCTGATTATTTTAGTAGTGCACATTGTTCTATATTACCTGGTTTGCTTCCACTCTCACTCTGTTTCATATATTTTTTGCCTGACTCCCACTGATGACAGCATGGGATGATTTATTTCCTTACGCAACACTCTTTGTATTCTATAGTTATTTTTTGCCACAGTAACACTTTATTACCTTCCTCTTCCAGCAGCTCACTCTCTCAGCCACAAGTAAAAGTTAGGGAAGTGTTCTGAAATTTCTTATGATCTGCCAGCCAAAATTTTATCTGGGATACTATACCCCAGATTCTTAACTCAAAAAAAATTAGTTCTGGACCTCAGTGCTTCTCCAGTGATTATCATCCATCAACACAAACAGGGAAGTGAGTAGATTGAGCCTTCTGATGTCAGCAGATAGAGTTCAAAAACATTTACATCTGTCATATGGCTTGTCACCTTTCATAAGTTCTTTCTTTACTCCCTCTACTTTGGTTATTTGATCCACACCATCCCCTTCAATTTCTCTTTAACTTCCTCTCATGAGCTTATTCCTCCCAAGCACAAAGCAGGGAAATGGATGTTTCTGACTATTTATGAAACTGAAAATAAAACTCTGAGTTCAACTGGAATAATAATATTTTGGTCCTTCATCTAAAAGCATTAAAAACAAAAGGCAAAAAAACCCCCAATATATTTTGAGTCTTAAAATTATTTGTCAATCAATTGTACATGATACTTCTTGGGGTTCTCTGTTTTATTTTTTTTTTAATTTTCCCTCAAAGAGTAGGTTATTTGTCAAACAAAATGCCAAAACTATGAAACCTGAAGAGCACTTCCTTTTGAAATTCTAATATATTTCAATATTTTAAATTGGAATCCTTTGTTGAAAAATATTGTCCATAATTGGGCTTAAAACTGCTTCTCAGTATAATGTGAATTCATGAACATATGGATTTTTCAGTGAATTTACTGTCCATAGATAATTTGTGGCCATGCGTACATACAAACAATGAGTAACAAGATACTGTTACTCCTATTAGTGTTGTATGCTTTGTCTTAAAATTTACACTGTCTTCTTAAAATAACTTCAAAATATATTCTGATTTCAATAAATACCCCTAGTGTTTCTGATGAACAGTGCATTGTCTGCAATAAACTTTGAAATTTGAAGGCTTTGGATATAACAGGGACATTCAAATTAATTCAGTGTTAGATATATCTATATATCTCACGGAAATACCTTCCATCTCTTGAAATTTCTCATCTAAAGGCTACAAAATAACAAAATAGATAATCTGGCAAGATCTCTGCCCTATTGGACAAATACTTCCAGGATGGTTGCTCTCTTGAGGGTTTGTTTTGTGGCAGATTCCAGGCTCAGGTCAAATTTGCCCTTCAACATAAATTGCTGTTCATCATTTAGCTGTACACTTAGGTTTTATTTATCTGAGTTCTTGTAGGGCAGCTCATTGTTTCAGAGGAGTTAAAAAAGCACCTGAAAAGTCATGTGCATCTCGGTTGTGCATTTCTTCTGGTTGTCAAGGAAACCACCCCAGGATTCCTGGCAACAGACTTCATCTCAGTCGGTAATGGAAACACCACAGGTATTAGCCAGTCAGTCACCTCCCACCAGGTGCTATTTTGGGAACAAGTCAATAGATCAGATTCTCCTCTTCCAGCAGCTCTGAAGCTGTGTGAGGGTTTGTCGTGTGCCTTTGTCTCCACAGGGCTCGGCTCTCTGGCACTTTCTCTGGGCAGAGAGCCATCCTAGAGGTGAGGCTGCTAAACACTGCTCTCAAGGTACAAAAAAGCCTTCAAAGCACTACAGTAGACCTGTCTCTAACTTTCCTAAACTCTGGACTGAGGGCTAAAAATTATCAGGGGGAAGAGGGTGGTAGCCTTTGTTTCAGACTGAACACTCTTTCTCTTCTTGTACCAAAACTGTACAAAAGCATTTATATTTCCAGATTTAAAAAAAAATTTTAATTTCCAAAATAAAAAAAAAAAAAAAAAAAAAAAAAAAAAAAAAAAAAAAAAGCATAATGGATACCTATTTAGTCATCAAATGACCTGAAGATGTTGACTGAGATCTCCAGTACTGAGAACGGCAGAACACCATGGTTGTGCTCATGGGGTCACTTGTGAGTGCTACAGGCAGTCACTCAGATTGAGAGTCAAAGTACCCCTGCTACCAGCCTGTTCCCAAACTGAGTTTGTCCAGAGAGCATCCAAACGTGTAAAGTGCTTTATTTTCATGAAAGGGAAAGTAAGGCTTTGGGTATGGTTGGGAATGTTCATAGGAAATGACAGAGCAAGCTGGAATAAAGTTACTTGAATGCTGAGGGGAGAAAATAGGACAGGATAATGGGGATAAAGATGGTAGGAGAAAAAGCAGAACTGTGGTGCACAGCTGCAATGGATATGTAAAACAGGGATTCAAAACCTGCGGGGTGGGAATGAAAGAACGATAAGAAATGTCACACTGGGGAGAAATGGTTGTGGACAATTGAAAAATCAAGAACGGGAATTTATGGTAAAAAATGGATGGGCCTGTGCCATCACAGGACTGCACGGTGTTTCAGTTTGTGAAGGGAAAAGCTGAGGTAACTCAGAGGGGACAGAAAGAACTTCATAGGGGAGGAATGCTGGAATTCCCTGGCATGACCTGTAGGGAACGGAATGAACATTTTGGGGTAAAATTCAGCAGTGTGGGAACAAAAGCAGGGAAAATTTGTGGAGGACATGTAGCAGAAATTTTGCTGGGAAAATCTGTGGTGATCTCTAAGGTAGAAAATGGTTTTTGGGGAAAAATCTGAGGTAATTTGTGGAGGACAGGCAGAGAAATTTTGCAATAAAGCCTGAGGTAAATTTTAGTGTCCAGAAGGAATATTTTTGGGGTAAAATCTCAGGTAATCTGCTGGTGACTGAATGAATATTTTGGCCGCAAAACCTGAGGTAATCTGTACAGGACAAATGGGCAATATTTATGAGGGAAGACCTGAGGGGAATTGGTAGTGGACAAAAAGGACATTTTGGGGTAAAACTGAGCAGTGTGTGAACAAAAGCTGCAGTAATCTGGGAAGGACATGTAGCAGACATTTTGGCAGGAAAATGAAGTGATCTTTAGGGGAGAAGGTTTATTTTGGGGAAAATCTGAGGAAATTTGTGGAGAACAGGCAGAGATAATTTTGTGATAAAACCTGAGGTAATTTTTAAGGGCCAGAAGGAATATTTTTTTGGTAAAATCTCAGGTAAATCTACAGGAGAATGAATGAAGGTAAAATCTGAGGTAATCTCTATTGAAGAGAACATTTTGGAATGAAAATCTGAGGTAATCAGAAAGAATATTTTGGGAGCAAAATCTCAGGTAATCTGTAGGGGATATTTTAGAGGGCGAATCTGAAGCAGTCTGTGGGGGACAGATGCATATTTTGGATGCAGAATCTGAGGTAACTTGTAGGGGACATTTTGGAAGGAAAACCTGAGGTAATCTATAGGGGACAGAATGAAGATTTTTGGGGTAAAATCTCAAGTGACCTACAGGACACAGCTAGGGGATGTTTTGGAGGGAAAATCTGAAGTAATTTATTAGAGGGTCATAAGTCACTTTTTGACAGAAAATTTGAGGTAATTTAGATGAAACAAAATAGAGGGTATTTTTGACAGGTGAATTTAGGACAATTTAGAGAGGAAAAATGAGCATTTTTGAGGGAAAGTCTTTTGTAACACAGAAGACAGAGACAACATTTTTGACAGAAAATCCGCGATAACTTAGAAGGGACAGAGATAACATTTACAGTTGAAAATCTGGGTAAATTTAGAAGAATACTGTTGCGGGCAGAGTGGGAGCTGCAGAGAAAATCTGTTAGAAAAGTCCTTCTGTTAAGTCATGAGGTGCAGAAAGGACCCCCTTGCTTCCTAAACTCTGCAGAGAAGAACCTGGGTGTGACTGAATCCAATCTTAGCCCCAGACTTTTTCAACAGTTTATGCCTAAAAGATCTTATAGGTGTAATTGAGCCTTTATACACATTTGTCCTTCAGGAGAAAGGACTGCAAACCAAATATATTCATATAAATTTATATGACTTATGATACTGACTAGAGAAAAATACCTTAATCAGAATAATTTCCTACACAGTATACGAGCTATAAACACTAGTGTAGCACAATGAACTGTTTTCAAGCAACACTGAAGTGATTACATTAAATCTAGCAAAAAACAATTATTCAATAAAAGCTAATGTCACTTAGACATACCATAAATCGTGGCAAATCTCTTTTGCTTATCTTTGAGAAATAACTGAGAGAAATAACTGTCCACACTCAGGATGGGATCTTCCCACACACCATTCCAAGAAGGAATATGTCGGAAGAACTACTGTTAAAAATTGGGACTGGGTGGCTCGAGGCTCACCCTGTGGGGCTGTTGGGTTGTGATTCCCTTCAGGCGCAGGAGCTGGAAATTCTCAGGCCTGAAGGTGTTGTTGTCCATTGGCAGAAGCTGTGGGACAACGAGGCAAGAGTGAACAAGAGCAGTGTGACTTCAAGCTCAAGAGTGGAACGGCGAGGCAAGAGTGAACAAGACAAACAGCAGCTTCAAGCTCAGGAGTGGAACAGTGAGGTAAGTGCAGCAGCTTGGAGCTGAAGTGAGTTGAGCTGAAGTTGAAGACTTTTGTAGAACTGGGAGGATCTGTCGGGGGGCGTCTTGAGGATCTCCCTGTAAGGCTGTTGGGTCACAGTTCTCTTCAGCTCCTTTCAGGAGCTTCTCAGGCCTCAGTGTGTCGGTGTCCATTGGCAGAAGCTGTGGGATGATGAGGCAGGAGTGAGCAAGAGGAGCAGCAGCTTTGAGCTCAAAAGTGGAATGGCGAAGACAAGATTGCGCTTGGAGCTGAAGGGGGCACACAAGAGGCCCTCTGGGCAAAGGGCCTTCCTGGCATGGCCAGGGAAGGTGCCATGGCTGGCTTTGCGCTGGGCGCCCTCCCGGGGAGCAGGGCTGGGTCTTTGCTGATGTTGGCTTTTTGCCGTTGTGCTCCTTTGGCTGCCTGGACACAGGGGATAAGGAGGGTGAGAGCCCCGGTCTCTCTGAGGGGGAAATGGAGCTCTCCCGGTGCTCGGCCTACCCTGTAGCAGGGCGGGGCCTTTCCCCAGTCCTGCCTCGCCCCTGCCCTCTGGGGCCGGAGCTGCGGCGCTTCTGTTGGTGTGGACACCGTGCGGTGCCTTTAGCCAGGGCCGGGTTCTGGGCCTGTGCTGCGTGGCCACCAGTCCTGCTGGTGACCTGCCAGTGTGCCGGCCCTGTACTCAGGGCATGTGTAATGACTTTGTGGAACCCTTTGTCCCCAGGAGCAGCCTCTGGTCCCTAAAGCAGGGTATGGATTAGAAGCAGGGGAATTAAATAAAAAGCGAAAGAAAATATAGTCTGGGCAGGGAATATTACAGTTAAGAGAAATCCAGTCTTAGTTTTGGAGAATAATCTTTCAGCTTCTTCCAGTGCGGAGCTCCTGGGAAAGCCTGTGCAGGAGCTAAATTCTCCCAAGCCTGGATGACCTCAGGTAGGATACTGGAAGCCCCTTAATTTCTTTGTGTCTCAAGAGGAATCAATTCATTAAAAGCCCCTCTTTTCTCTCCCATAGTCTAGGAGTAGTTCTACGTAGACACATCCAGAGTAATGTCCAGTTATACTGATGATATGTGTTCTTTGTCCTCCCTCTGTGCATTCTGCTCTCTATGCTGGAAAAGAAAAAAGTGTGGTAGTGGTGAAGTATTCAGATAAAAAGTGATTATAAAAGGAAACAGAGTTAATGAGGGAACTGTCAGTAATTATGGCACTACTTGCAAATCTCTGTGAGCAACTTCACAACCTGGTGAGTTCGACGTTTATGGAAATCAGTTCCTGGAAGGAAGAGTAAAAAAATAATCACATTCACCTCAAAGTAATAAAAAAAGATAACAGCCATAAACTGAATAAGAATAAATACTACCAAATCAAATCTAATTTCGTTAGTTATGGAGCAAGAGGATGTATGGAAAATGTCCTACATTGCATACCTCAGCTTCAAGAGCAAGCATTTTCATAGTCTTCTGCAGTAATTAATAAAAATTGAGGAAGAAAAAATGGAAGAAAGTAATTTAGTGCACAGCATAGGGAAACATGCTTGGAAAATATGTGTAATGATTCAGTGTTGAAACTGAAGGATGAATTTAAAGTTGTTCCTGAAGGACCAGCATTGAGTCTGTTGCTATTCAGTATTGTCATTAATGAGCTATTATGATCTTTGCAATTTTGCAGGTGGCATTGATTGGAGAGTGCCTGAAGAACTGGAGGTCAGGAATCCAGGTGATCCTATGGAACTGGGAGTGAAAATTCACAAAACTGCTGATACTTCATGACAAGGATAACAGATGGTGTTCTTAGTGTTCAAAACCAAGCAGCTCTGCTAATAAAGGACAGTAAAGAAATTGTTGGGTTGCAGGTTTATGGGAAAAGACTAAGATATTTTTATTGCTCACAAATGACCATGAAACACAATGACAGGTTGTAGGAGAAACCCCACAAATTAAAAAAAAAAAAAATCAGTATAAGGGAGGAGTAAGCCTCATAACACAATCCTTCTCTCCATTCAGAACTGGGGGACACCTCAGCTGGAAATCTGGGTCCAGTTTTCTTGGGCAGCCAGGAATACACTGAACCAGCAACCAAACTGGCATACGTGAAATGTTGCTCCATTTATGATACCACAGATATCATACCACAGCTCAAATTTATGATACCACAGATACATTGGACAAGTTGAAAATAATGACATAGAAGAGGAGAAAAAATGACCTATGAAACGAGTAATGCAGCAAAGGACAGAAGAGCTGAAAATTGTTACTGTTGAGATTTGATAGAATAGTCACACAACAACCTAGTGGACCCTTTCAATTGAAAAGTTTAAATTAGTTGAGAGTTTCTACTTGAGAAGGATAAAATTGTCATTACAAGAGAGAAAGATGCCATTTCTATCAGAACCATTATTTCTTTTTTTTTGGAGTCCTTAGAAACTCAATGCTACCTGAATTGAATGTTGATAGTTCTGTTTTCTAACTCACTAACTCAGGAGGAGACTTGTTTCAAAAGAAGCTAAATTTGTTTGCAAGACAGTGTGTGTCTAAACTGCAGGAAACCAGTTTGCGAGATACATAGACAATGTATTGTGTATGTTTGTACTTACCTCTGAAGAAAAAAATATCTGGAAGCCTTTTAATTTTCTATCACAAAATGGGCAGGGCTCACACAGAGGAAAGATCTTTCATATAGAGTACATGAGGTTTGATTCCATAATTGGCCCTTGGTAGTTCCCTGTAAAGCAGCAAGCATGACATGGCTATATATACTATGCCAACTTTGATGTTTAACCTTGCTGCTTCAAAAGGCTGGTTAAAAAAAAAACTGGTCAGAAATATTGCTTGAAGTAATAATTGATAGTGACAAGGGAAAATATACAGTTAACATAGTGAAAGAAAACAAGACAAATTTTAAAAGCTTAGTGAAATGATGAAAGCAGTTTTCTACACTCTTATTATGGAGTCCCTTCTGGTCAAAAAGAAAAAGAGCAACAATTAGGTAACTACTGTTAACTGCATTAGAGAAAAGCACCAGAATATCATGAATAGAGAAACCAGTGCTGTGTTAATGCAATTGGAAAGAAACTTTGTTCTTATTCACTGTCTATTCCCCTGTAATTTTAAGAATTTCATATGTATAATCTTTTATAAACCAAAGAAATAAATTTGTGCTTTTTTTAAATTTATCTCTCCATCCACTGGTAATTGACTTTTGAAAACTTGAATAACCTCACAGTTTGCTTGTGTTCCCCTGCAGATCTGTGTTCAGACTCTCATTCTGTAGTCCCTTCATTATTGTTCCCTCTATCCATATCTTCCTACATGTCACCCTCCTAAGGAGAAAGTTATGGGAATTTTTTCCAACAGTGGGTTTCACACTAAGAGATTGAGATTTGTTCTTTAAAAGGCTAAAGAGAATTTCATGGTTATTAACATGCTGGTTTTTTCAATGCAGCTTCTCTGTGTGCTTATTCTAGACAGGGCTGCAGGCATCAGCTTTTATTAAGCTTATTCAAAACTTTCCATTGTAACACCCAGTTTGCTTATAGATTTGAGAAAGCTTTGGTTATTTCAACCCAAATTTGTCATGTGCAGTTTGAAACTGTGATTTTATATCTTTCCAGACTTGAAATGCTCCATCAGATATTGCAGAGATATAAGAAATATGGGCTAAAGGATAGCAGACAGAGAAAAGTTTCACATCTATGACCTTCATCTGTGTAGATCAAGAAGGAAAAAAAAATGTGGCCTGAATTTTTTGTAGAGCCAAGGGATCTTTTTTAACCCCTAAAAGAGAAGGGAAATGACTCACCACTCTTACTCAAGACAGGAAGCAGTGGCACAGAGGGTCCTGAGTGTTTTGAGGCTTGATGTCCTTTAAGAAGCTGGAGGAGAACACTCTTGGGTTATTCTCACTCAAGAGTTGTCAGGGATCCCAGGACACCTCCAGGAGTCCCTCTCACTATAACACTGGAGACACATGTGTTTTTTCTAATGCAGAGCTTCAGGACCACAGGCAAAGCATTTAAATTCAGTTTTCCATAATTCATTATTAAGAGAATCAACAGATAAGAGGAAGAAATACCAGGGAACAAAAATGCTATAGAGAGGGAAGAAGACATATGTTGTATGTCACATCTTGTAAATCCTAATACAGTGTTATTCAGAAGTTTATAGATATTTATGTCTTTAGTTACAGCTGAACACTGATTCATAGAAAAGCTGAAGACTCTTGGCAACTTAAGACTCAATGAATTGAAAAAGAATAGGCTAGATGCTGTCAGAATGATCCCAAGGATACAACAGCACAACAGGAATATATTAACCCAGGTTAATGCATGGTAACAATGAGAAATAGAACCATAGAATTCTACCATTTTTTAGGTTGGGAAAAATGTCTAATATCATAGAGTCAAACCATTAACCCAGCACTGCTAAGGCTGCGTTGAACTATGTCCCCAAGTGCCACAACTGCAAGTATTTTAACTCCCTCCAGGGATGGTGATTCTGCTGCTGCTCTGGGCAGCTCGTTCCAGTGCTTGACAACCCTTGCAGTGAAGAAACATTTCCTAGTATCCAATCTAAACTTTCCTTGGTCCAACTTGAGATAAATCGAGCACACTGCTGTCCTATGTTCAGTCACTGTCAATGAACACCCTCAGGTCCTTTTCTAACAGACAGTTTTCCAGCCAGTCTGTCCCCAGCCTGTAGCTCTGCTTGGGAGCTGGTGGTGTTTGTTTCCCTTGTTGCACTTCATAAAACTGGCCTCTGTCCATCAATCCAGCCTGTCCAGATCCATCTTCCTACTCTCCAGCAGATCAAAACTCCCACCTAACTTTTCATTTACAAACTCACTGAGGGAACACTCGTTCCTCTCATGCAGATCATTGATAAAAATACAAAAAAGACCTGGCCCCAACACTATTTTTTTACCTAGCAAACAGTGCACCCACCCACACCATGGGAAGGCAGTTTCTCCAGGAGGATACTGTGGGAAATGGGGTCAATGGCTTTGCTAAGGCCTAAGTAAACAACATCCACTGTCTTCCCTCATCCTCCAAGTGGGTCACCCTGCCATAGGAGATCAGGTTAGTCAAGTACCTGTCTTTCATAAGTCCATGCTGATTGTTCCATATGATGATCTGCTCCCTGACCTTCTGCCACACCAAGGTCAGACTGCAATGAGTTGGATGGCATAAAGGCCCAATGGAACTTTCATATTAAGCTAGAAAATCTGATCTGATCTGATGTGCCCAGCACCGATAGCATCAGTGATATGAAGGGTTTTGTATGTTATACAGTCGGTCTGATGAAAAGATGAAGGTTTTATTATTCACAGAAATACCGTAGCTTTTTCAAATCCTTCTATAAGACTTCGCTCCATTTTACCTTGTGACAATGACTTGCACGGATTAATTACTTGACTAATAAACCACTTTCTTCTTCTCACTATAAAACTTGCCTTAAAAGACTATGACACATCCACATTCCTCTTTACTATCCATCACATCTTTAATTTGCTGTCTATTGAAATGCGAATAGCCAAAAATCATACTGCTTTTACAGATAATTTTTTTGTTATTTTAATAATCATAACTGCCATTTTATAATTTTTTTATTTGTTTCATTCTTCCATTTCTGCCGTGTCTTGGGGGCAGTGAACCTTAGGAAAACTGCAAAGTTGTTCAAACCACAGTTACTCTTTGCTATAGCTTATACTGTTTGACCAGCTGAAATGTTGCTGATAGTTTTGTTTTGTCTCTCCCTGAGTATTTTTCTTGCAGTTTCCATATCAATGTAATGACAGCTTTATTTTCAGATTTGACTTTTTAAGGTTTTTGGGGAAGATCCTGCTTTTTTATCTAATTCTCGTCCAAGAGGTTAAATAAGTAGGGCCAGTGCCACATCTCAACAATAATATCTGAAGTTACTAAGTTCTCATTTCCTTTAAATAACTGACAGAAATAGCAATGGATATTTGTGTTTAATAGAGTAGTAATGATCAAAAACCTGCCATCTTGATAAAGGCTGTAATAACATCAGGTGGTATAAAACTGGTTTACAGCTGGTGAATCTCAGTGCCAGCTGAATAGACTGTACAATATAGAAGGACCTCAGAAAAATTCCCTTGCATTTTCCCCAGAGAGAAAAAAGGGATCACAAGCTGAAACCTCCATCAATAATTAATAACTGCTTCCATGTACAGCAGACCAGTAGCATCTCTCATGTATCACAGACCAAAACATTTTGTATGCTAGTTTGCTAGGATATAGTAGATCATTCAGACTTACTTGATTAAAGTGTATATTTTAGCTCCAGCAATGGTATTGTATTTGACTGGACCAACATAGAAAAAAACTGGGTCTTTATTCTCATCTGATTACAGAATTAAAGCGCTGATTAGTAGGAACAACTTCCTTGAAGTTCTGGTGGAAAGAAATGCAAAGATTTGTAATATATAAAAGATCTTCTAAATCCAGTGTATTAAGCAGCACCACTCAAAACTTTATTAGATATTAAGGTTAAAAAGTAAGAAAGTTTGCTGAACAAAGCAATCCAATCAAGTTTTCTAATTCACCTTCATAGTTTACTGACATGAAGGTAAAGTCATTACATTAACACTCCCTTTTCCAATTAGCCTTATTGTCCATGACAAGTCTCATAAAGACACAACACTTCATTAGTTTCAAGATGCATTGCTGTACAGTGTAAGGGAATGAGACCTGCCCCTGCTGCTGTAGACTCCACATGAGTAAAATAGTCCTACTCTTTCACTGCTGTAGATTAATGCCTTAAGTAGTGAACTACTTAAAGAAGCATCCTCTTTCTAACCTTCAGTGTTTTCTGTATAAATTCATTAGTGTCACCACTTTGCTTGCTGTTTCCTCAGTGATTAATTGATATTGAACAAATTTTAAGTGTTTTTCCCCTTTAATGCAAGTGAAAAGTACCACATGACTGACACAAACTCTCAAGTTCTGTCTGCATTAGATAAATTCAATCAGGAATAGTGGCAATGAAGCACAGTAAGGGTAGCTGGTAAGTCATTTGTATAATAGCAGGGCACTTTATTCTTTTTTTGCTGAGAAGTTATGCAAGTGAGAAATAACAGCAGTGTTTTATAGATGGAATAACAGAGGCTCAAGACCAGAAAGTGGGATTTACCTCACTTACTTTAGTATTAAAGAGTTAGACATCTGAGTGAGTTATACTTTGGAGTCAGTGGTAAATAATAGGCAGTTCAGATGAGCAACTCACCTGAATCATCTTAGATGCTTATTTTGAAGCAATCTGAATTGCATTGGGTGCTTGGGTTATTAAAAATTGTCATGGTTTAAGTCTAGCCAGCAACTCAGCACCACACAGCCACTCCCTCCCTCCCCCACCAGCAGTATTGGGAGAGAGAATCAGAAGGGTAAAAGAGATAAGAGAGAAAAAGCTGCCCACAAAACCAAAGCAAAATAAGGATTTCATTCCCCACTTTCCATGGGCAGGCAGGTGCCCAGCCATCTCCAGGTGATTTGGGAACACAAACACCATATCTCCAAACTTCCCTCATTTCTTCCTTCTTCCCTCTGCTTTGTATACTAACCATGATATTACACGATCTGGAATATCCCTTTGGGAAGCTGGGGTCACCTGTCCCAGCTGTGTCTGCTCCCAGCCTCCCATGCACCCTCAGCCCCCTGACCAACATGGCAGTATGAAAAGCAGAAAAGACCTTGGCTCTGTGTAAGCCCTGCTCAGCAATAACAAAAACATCTCTGTATCATCAACACAGTTTCTAACATGCATCCAAAATGTAGTCTCATGCTGGCCACTGGAGAAAATTAGCTCTACCCCAGTCAAAACAAATACAAGGGTATAGGTAAATTGCTTAAATATGTGCATTCAATAGCAGCTGCATTAGTGAATTGAAAGCTTGCAGAGAGCTGGCAGATACTGCAGAGAAGCTGTGGGAAGTATGTCTGTATAGTGGACATTGAAATTTCAGTATCTTCATCTATGAGCTGCATTTCACCCTTAGGTTAGAAGCACTCCCAGAGTGATAAAAATTTCTGTTTTACCTCAAAGCTAGGTCTGTAGTCAAAGTCCAAGGAAGAAGAGGTTTATCTCCACAGAGAGATTTATCTCCTTTCCAAAAAGAAGTAGCTAGGAAAAATCAGACAACCCATAGCTGAGTGGGTGTTTCCCTCTCTCCATTGCTTAAAGCTAGAAATTGAGTGACTTAAGTGTTTTCAAGTACTTAGCTGCAAGAAAAAAAATAATGAGAAGAATATAGGCTGAGAGTAAAACAGCAGGAGGCTGGTAGAAGCTGTCCCACCAGTCCTATTTAACCTGCACTCACAAAAGCCTTTGCATAAAGCTGCCTCTGCACAGCCAGGAACAGGTTACCAGCTAATACAACCCCTCAAGTTTGTGCTATAAGACTCTCTAGTTTTCTATTTGCTAACTCATGTTGTTTTAGCTAGAAAGGAATCTACATTTTCCAAACATGAATATACCTTGTAGTATTGAGCATCAAGACCAATCAAACTGTGATCACATCAGTGAAACCCAACAAATGGTGGTGAGCCAATATTCTCAATTCATGGAAATGGAAATGGTCAGATGTGACTTTTTTTTTTCCTTTTAGATTTATAGCTAATGAGACATTTCCATTAGAAACCTAGAGAGGGTAGGATAGTTCCAGCCTTAGTGCAGATGTTTTGGAGGGGTGAACTACTCTGTAGGGTAGCTTAGCTTTTTACCTTGACTACCAAAGTACTTAAGGAAATTAGGTTCCTAATTTACATGCCTTAAAACTAAGTGGGATGAATCTGGGAGTATTTGTCAGGATACTCTACAGTTCTTTAGTACCAAAATCAAGGAAAGCGCAGCCACCACAAGAAGAGGCAACACTATTGGGTTCCTGCTATTTACTAAGAAGAGTTTAGAGCATTTCACTGACATGCTGCAGGTACTTCTCTGGATTAATCCAAGAGAGAAAATTAACTGTTCCAGCCACCAGCTAGTCTTTTTATCTGAAGCTGTAGCATTTTGCATTTCCTGTTTAATACAGACAGCCATAAACTGAACATTATTACTATTTCTTCACAAGGGGAATAAGAAAGTAGAGCTCACTACAGTGTCCCCTGTTTCTTTAATTTCACAGCTGAATTACCAGACACTTGCTGAAAGAGGAAAGGCTAAAAGAAAATTCAGAGCTGCTGGGAACATGTATATGTGCATATAAATATATTCAACCCTTTGGGTGTTGTTAAAGTGGAAATAACATCTAGTATATGCTAAAGCTCTGTGTAATGAAGAAAGGGGGTCATGCATTTTTTAATGGGAAATGACAGAGGGCATTTCATCACTGCAGAACCATGTAGTTTTTACTTAAGCTAGTTTTAAAACAGGTAGCTTACCTGGTGGTAGTGGAGAGCTCAGAAGATACTGAGAAAACTGTGAGCATTTACCTTGTTTTCTTAAAGTGTGGTGGTAGTTTTTTCAGCTCACAGTGATCTCCCCATGACTGACATCTGAGCCAGCTGAAGCTGCTTAGACAACTTACAATAGAAAAACCAGTAGGGAAATATTGAGAATTTGCACACAGAGCAAAACTTAAAAGCTCCAAGGCTTAAAATGTTTGATCCTTTGACCACTGGTATGGAGTAGTGATTTCTTGAATTTTTTTGACAGTGTCCTTACAGGTGGGACTGGAAGTCTTAGGCATGTGAAAGAAAATAGTGCCAGACAGCTCATCCAGTACATTTGAAAGCACAGTAAAAACAGCATTTAGCTCAAACTCCTAGATATTAGATACAGAATTGATTGTAATGAATGAAATTTGCTTAAAGCATTAAAGAATAAGTTGATTCCTATCTGTACTGTTTTCAAATTCACCCCTTATTGGAGATTATTATCTTCTGTTGACTTCAAAGGATGTATTTGCCATGCTTCTTGTGGAGAAACATTTTTTCTGAGATAATTTGTCCAAAAAGGCGGTACAGCCTGGAGATGAGAATCACCATTAAATAAGCACATCTGAACTTATTTCGGTGTAGGGCTGTGATAACATCCATACCTATGGTACAATGACAAGACAGGTGCCAGGGGATCTATCAAGGACACAACACTGGTTGTGGCAGCAAGGGAACATACAAGGCCCTAACAACCTTCCAAAGATGCTTTTCAGGCTCTCCTGTAGGCTTGTCACTCCTGGGTTGTGGGAGTGATCTGTTTTGGCAAGTTTTGCAATCGTACAGCTGTGGTAGTGTGAGAGGCTGTGCTGGGGAAAATTAGCAGTTGTCTGTCAGAGTTGGTTTCTCACATTCTGTGTTCCTCACTGCAACACCTGGGATTTCACTGCAATGAGTTGTGACCCAAGAGTGCTGGTGAGAGCCAGGCTCCACCACAGTCCCTGCAGAAGAAGAAAAGGGCATGTCTCCATGAAAGTGTTTTGTCAACTCATAAATCCTTTCTTCTGCTGCTGTTGATCTGGCAAACACAGTCTGAAAGTTGTCTGATGGCATCACTGTGGCTTTGAGCCCAAGCCAGTACATCAGTTGCACGTGTGGTACTTTCTGCACCCTAAAGAGCTTCTGTTGGTCTGGCCATGCTGCTTTTCTGTCTGTCTGTGGTAATACTGTATGACCTACACTTCTCTCCCTGTTTAATGCATTTGTGTCTGATTAGGTCCTGGTTCTGCCCCTCCTGCTTGCTCTCCAAATATTACTCCTTAACTAAATCTAGATGGCTAGAATTAAAGAGTCTTCCTCTGCTGATAATTATTTTATTTTAGTTAGGGAGTAGCTTTCTCTCTGTATCTGGGTCAGTATTAAGCTTAGCTTCCAGTGTTAATTTTCATGCTAAATATTCTTAATTTGTTCCTCCTTTATAAGAAGCTCCTTGATCCAGTAAATCTTCTTGTCCCTCCTACGGTGTGTCTAGTTATGAATTGTCATGATTCAGTGAATCTGCAGAGAAACTATTTTAATTATCCTCCCTTTCTCTCTCTGTCTTCTGCCAGGATGTCCAAGCCTCCCATGGAGGGAACATTCCTATCCTCCTTCAGCTCCCCGGAGGCAGTTGGAAATTTTTCATGTCAAGTTATCTTTTTGTCTCCCAAATCATACTGGATAAGCACTTCTTGGTGCTGCAAGGTTGATTTCTGTGGGGAGATTCCAGCTGCAGGGAAAGGAAGATATAAGCTCAGGGGAGACTGCCAGAGAAAATGGATATATAGTCTCATTTATGTAAGACTTGGCAAAACCAGAGAAAGGCCTGATCTGCATTTCTCTCTGGACTTCAAGTGTCACAGATTTCTGCTTGATTCAGTGCAAGAAGGAAAACCACCTTTGCATACTTTGTAGCTGCTAGATGTTTCATTTTTTGGATTCTGAATCCCATCACACTTCTGGGTGAGTGGTGGGCATGGGCAGTGGGATAGAGAATCTCCAGATCTCAGAGGCATTGAATCCAGCCCAAATAGCACAGCTGTCTTTGCTCAAATTCCAGTAGTTCTGAAAACTGGTTTCTGGGAATCCTGAGACCTCAGAAGAAAGCATCCCGAACTTTGCAAACAATTAGGACTTTGCTTCATGCTCTGACTAACAAGGCAATCACTTAGATGGCAGCTTAAGCATTGATGCAGTTAGTTAAAAAAAATGACAAAAGCCTGGATAAAGTGCTTCCCTCTCAGGTTCAGCACTATCAGTCATCCATTCAGCTTCAGAAGTTCCCTGTTACTCTTTGTTCAGCAAGAGGCTTACTGGAACCACCACACACTGAGTCAAACTACCAGGAAATCCTTTATCAGTACATCCTTTTGAAACTGTCATTGAACTGTATGGACCTAAAGACTGATAAGCATTAATAATACCATGTTCTTTTTATCCATGTGTCGTAGTTTAGTCTCAGTTGGTTTTATCTTAAGCTCAGGATTTTCAGTCTGAGCTAACTCCCCACCTCCTTGTCCTTTTCAAATGATGCTTAAGCCATCACACATGGATACATAAGGCAAAAAAAAAAAAAAATCAAACTAATTTTTACCTAAGCCAGAGGTTTATGCCTTTTGTTTGTAGCTTGGACTTCTTTTGGCAAGTGTGTGAGCATCCTGTCCACAGTCCACTGGCATAAGTCCCACAAGCAGCATAGCTTGTCAGACTGAGGGTGTTGGGGTTTTGTTTGCTGAATTTTTTATTTTATTTGGGTGCCTGTCTGTTTGTTTGTTTGTTTAAGGGTGTGTGTATGTTATTTAGCATTAATCAAACAAGTAATGAAGCTGAGTTGTGAAGCAAGGATCTGAACTGTTTCATGTGCATTTCTCATCCTGGCATCATCAGCCCTTAAGAGCATTCATGCAGCCACACCCAGTCATACAAGCACAACAGGATCCAGAAGGATCAGCTGAACAGCTGGGTACAAAACCCATTGCTCACTCTCCAGCACAGTTTCACTTCCCAGTGGGTTTATCTTCTCTTTTTGCAGGAATTCCAAAGATTTCAACCAGTATCCAAAAATGCATATGTGCAAACTGTCTTGTAAAGAGAATTGAACTTGCAGACCAGTGGGTTGTCTTGAAATGGTGCAAAGAATTTGGGCGTGTTTCAGCAATACATTGCCTGCCATACGTCAGGGATGACTTTGGGGCAGTTGCCAAGGAGTGACACAGAAAGGAAGATGTAGTTCCTGCTCTTGGAGGTAATAATCAATGATGTATGTGCTAATCAGAAATATGAGTGTAGACTTAAACAGAATACATTGCTAAAGTGAAATCACTCTGCCAGAGATTTTACAGTTTTCAGCAAGGCAGCTTGGCTCAATCAGGGAAAGAACACAAGGATAAAGGTGCAACATTAGGTAACTAAATCCCAAATCTTCAGAATTTCAAATCTGTGTTCTATAAATAGAAAAAAACCCGAAATATATAAAGCCTAAGAGTGCCCTGAGAGTCTGTGGATATACTGACAGTCTGGACCAGCTAAACAATAAATCCTTGCCAGGTGTTGGGCTGCCTTATGAAAAGCCTTTCTCCAAATATACACAATACAGGCTGCAGAGATAAACACAGGGACTGCAAAAACGAAACTAAATAATGCTGTTGGTGTGACCATGACTCTTTAGGAAATGATAGAATGGAATGGAATAGTTCCAACTGGAAGGGACTTAGAACAATAACTTCAGGCTTGTCCAAAAGTCAAAGCATATTTTTAAGTGCGCTGTCCAAATGCCCCTTAAAGACTGACAGGCGTGGTACATGAAACACTTCTCTAGGAAATCCATTCCAGTGTTTGACAGCCTCTCTGTAAGGAAATGTTTCCTAATGTCAAGTTTATACCTCCCCTGACACAGCTTTGAAACATTCTCATATGTCCTTTCACTGGATACCACAAAGAAGAGATCAGCAACTCCCTCCCCACTTCCACTCCTCAGGAAGATTAGAGGGCAATGAGGTTGCCCCTCCATCTCCTTTTCTCCAAATTAGTGATTTTATTGCTTCATGGCTCAAACACTCATCTAACATTGCCCATAAACACCCATCTCAACTCTGTGGTGACCCTGACTGGATGCCTGGTAGCCACCAAAGCTGCTCTGTAATTCCCCACCACGACTGGACAGAGGAGGGAAAAAAAAAACCAAAACCAAACCACGTTCATGAATTGAAATAAGGAGAGAGGGATCATTCATGATGATACAGGAGAGATGATTCACCAATTACCACCATGGGTGAAACAGACATGACTTGAAGTTATTAATTGAAGTTATTTCCAGTCAAAATCAGAGCAAGATAATGAGAAGCAAAGCAATCTTAAAAACGCCTTTCCCTTACACCTGCCTCATTTTTGGGCTCTATCTCCTACCTCCAGTGGCACAGGGAGACAGGGAATTAAGGCTCTGGTCAGTTCATCACAGGCTGTTTCTGCCACTGCTCAATTAGATGAGTCCTTCCCCTGCTCCAAAATGGGTTCCCTCCCATGGAAAACAGTTCTGCGTGAACTTCTCCAGTGTGAGTCCTTCCCATGGGCTACAGCTCTTCCTGAACTGTTCCAGCCTGGGTTTCTTCCCACAGGGTGCAGTCCCTCGGGACCAGCCTACTTTGCCATGCTCTTCACTGCAGGCTGCAGGGGAATCTCAGCTCCAGCACTTGGAGCACCTCCTCACCCTCCTCCACTGATCTTGGTGTCTGCAGAGTTGTTCTCACATTCTCAGTCCTCCCTTGGCTGGCTGCAATTACATCTGCACAATAACTGCTTTCTCCTTCTTAAATAAGTTATCCCAGAGGTACTGCTGCCATCTCTGTTGGGCTTGGCCTTGGCCAGCAGTGGTTACCTCCTGGGAACTGGTTCCTTCTTGGGGAAGGTCTGGCACCAACTCTGTCAGACATGGGGGAAGCTTCCAGCAGTTTCTCACAGAAGCCATCCCTGTAGCCTCTGCTCAGCTACCCAAACCTGGCCATGCAAACTAAATACAGACATATCTTTAGATGTGCTGCATCTAAGGCCTCATCTTTAGAAAGATTGAGCTGACTCTGAGGCCAGTCTGGATGGAAGACTGTTCTCATTCCTTTGTGTTAGAACAGTGGCACTGTTGGAGTGCTCATTTAAAGAGGGGGTGGAAAAGCAAGTGAACTAAAGCCTAAAACACTAAAGTCTAAAGCCTATGGGTTACAACACTGGCAGGAATCTGGTTCCTTGTCCATTAAACATACTACATGAGTTATAGTAAAGAAGTAAACAGTAGCTTGAGGAATATAAGGAAAAAAAAGGTTTTAAAGTTTTGTTTTGTTTTTAAGGTTATTGGCATGACTGAGGGCGTTGGGAACTTTGCAGTGATTTCACTGCTGGATTTTTCCTTTTAAGGAAAGATTTTCCAGGAGGTGGAATTTAGGAACAGAATGATCTCCCCATGGGTCAGCTGAGAGCAAAATATCTGACAGCAGAGCTACATAGCCTCCCCCAGCACATGCTGACATACTTATAGAGGTTGGCATGCCTAAAGGCTTCTTATAATTTATTCTGCCTCTCCTACAGTCCCTGAAGCACAAATAGTCGGTAAGCTATGAGGTCTTGCTATGCTCCAGCTCTTTTGCTTCCCCATAGTATATTCCCTAGGGTAACCATAGGAGCAAAGAACAACTTCTAGAACTCACAGTAACATAGGAATTCATTTATATACATCTTATTATTGCAGACCCTTGTCCACCCCCTTCAAGGATGTTGGATCCTAGGCAACAGAATACATTTCTGTGCAATAATGCTGGAAAAGTTCATCAGGTTCAATAAACTAGTTATATAGATTTTCTCTCCCTGACCTAAAAAAATAAAAATACAAATAAAATTTTAAAAAGCAATTATCTTCTTTGGCTCTAAAAGTTTGTTAAGTTATTATCTATCTGGCAAAATTTAATATGTTTAATAAAACCTCCTAATAAAATATTTGCTTTAGCCATGACCCAGTTTTGGAAAAAGTGCAGTTTTAGCTACAGTAAAGGTGCAGTCCTGGAAGAGCACAAATATGCATGGCAATATTTCAAACAGAGGTCAATTACTAATGAAATGTAAGGACTTATCTTTTGCCTGAAGTTATGACAATACTGAATATTTTTTCCATCTATAAAAAGTGCTTTAAAAGAAGGAGGATTCTTAAAGAGAGTGTTAATTGTGAAAACCTGTAATGTCTGGGTCTTGCTTTTGAAATATAAATAATATCTTCTGTAGTGTCCATGTCTGTGTGTAAAGATACACTTACACCATCACTACCAACAACAAACAGTTGCTCCACAGTTTGGTATGACATTGATATGCTGCAAGTCCAACCCAAAAGGGACACCTTTGGCTCTTCCATAGTGCATTATCTTGTCCCACACTGCTCAGTACCAGAAGCTGAATGGTACCAAGGAACTGACAGTTCTGCAGTTCCTTCTCAGTCATGAATTCTGTGCTCTCAGAGTGACTTCTTGTCTCTCATCAGCCACACTGCTGTGACTGACACCACGGCAGATTTCATCTATGTCAGGTATCTCTTCATTAGCTGCTTTTCCATTTCCTCTGATGGATTTCCTGACCAGATATCCCTTGCCTCTCTCCCTTTCTGCTCTCCTTACCCTGCCCCACTCTGTTCATGCACCCAAACTTTTCCACTCTGCTGCTCCATCAGCGCTTTCACATTTTCCCTTGGTTCTCATTCCCAGTTTCTTGTCTGTCCTCCAGGGTTCCACATTCCAGCTCTTTAGACTTATTTTTGACAGGAGGGCCACAGTCAATCAGATGAATTTCTCATTGTGCCCCTGCTCCTGTTTTCATGCTTACTCAGATTGATCTTTCCACCTCATTGTTTCCCATTCCAGCCCATCCCTATGTTATACCCCAATACTCCTTCTCAGTCAGCTCCAGACTATAACTGCACCATTTTTTTTGTGACAGCTGTTTTTCCTCATACAGACCCTGGAACTGCTCTTCTCTGCTCAGTTTCCTTCCTTATGTTATTACACTCCAACTCTATCCCTCTTTGCATTCATATCACTGATCCTGATACATGAGGGAAACCATGTTGGTGGGTGTAGAGAGACAGAATTCATGCTCTCAGAAATTGCATAGAAAAAACATCTTCCTTCTAGCCCTTCCTCTGAATAGACAGAATAGAGAGGAGCTGGATGTGAACCATCAACAAAGATTTGCTGACTAATACTATTCCTTAGCAAGGTGAGCATGAGGACAGTAAAAAGGCTGATATAACTGTGTACTTCCTTGCCAAGTCTCTAATTCCTGTTCCACAGTGTAAGGACACTGGATCTTCTCAAAGGTTAGCAGAGTTTTAATAGGGATAAAACCAAATCTTATCCCCCCCTAGTTACATTCTTGGAAACAGCTGAATAAACTTGGTTATAATTAAAAAAAGAAGCCAGAAGCAGACACCAGCATAGAAAATGTCACCTTGAACAGTCAAATTTAAAAACATTTCAATTAGTAAGTGAAAACATGGGAAATATTCTTATAAGAGGAGGTGTCATCCAAACCTAATTATAGATTATGTTTTTGTTCTGGATGTAATATGATTTAAATTCATTATCCATCTGTAGTGAGAGAAAAGATGCATTTTAATTCACATGCCTCATCTAGCATTGCTGAGTTCAAAAAGCGTGATAGATAGCGATGGATTAGAGGTCAGTCTCACTAGGAGGAAGAGTTACTGGTTGTCAATTTTGTGAAAAACCCCACAAAACCCTTCCAACCTTCTGAGAACTCTCTTTTGTAGGGAAATCTTCAAATGATGTAATTCATTCTCAATATAGACCCAATTTAATAAATACTCTTTTACTTCCTGAATTTTTTACATATTGCTAGAGTTGTGTGTGATTAACATGACTATCTAAAGAAATAACATAAACAGGTCCTTAAATTCCTTCAGAGCAATGCTCAGCTATATTTTTTAAATTTAAGAAAGGTGCTTGCCAGCCTATGTGGTTTAGAAAACTTGGAGTGCAAGAATCATGCCTTTGCTGGGGTATATAAATAGTGTAACATTATTTCTCTCCCTCACATGCACATTCTTTTGAACTGAATAATTTAGTCCAGCTGTTGAAGCCTATTACACATTCCATTACAAATTATTTTAGAGAGCGTAACATTCAGGTACTTTTAAAACTGGATGAATGCACTAAAAGAGACACTGCATTTGCATAAGCTCAGACTATTGTTTGGGGTTTTTTATCTATTTCAGCTAAGAAGCCTTTGTTCTTTTCTTTTCTTGTCTGCTTAGCCCTTCTCTTAGCTATCCCTCAGTATCAGTTTCTTCAGCTGATTCAAAGCATTAACATGAAAACCAGACTGGACTAAAGCAATACACAGACACCCCTTGGAGATTTTTAAACTTTTGGAATTGATTTGAGAATGTGCTACATATAGTCCTGTACCACAAATGTCACTTTTATGTCTTTAAAAAAATATCTTTTATACAGGTACAAAATATTATGCAGTGAAAACACACACATGAGCACAAACAGACACAAACATGCAGAGTTTAATTGCTTCCTTATGGCCTTTCAGTACTTAAAGAAAGATTATTGAAAAGCTGGAGAGGGACCTTTCACGTGGGCAGATGGTGATAGGATAGGGGGGAATGTTTTTAAACTAAAATAAGGGATATTTAGATTAGAAATTAGGAAGAAATTCTTTGCTATGAGGGTGGTGAGGCCCTGGCACAGGTTGCCCAGAGAAGCTGTGGATGCTCCATCCCTGGAATTATTCCAGGCTGGGTTGGATGGGGCATGGAGCACCCTGGTCTGGGGGAAGGTGTCCCTGCCTATGGCAAGGGGGCTGGAATGAGATTATCTTTAGGATCCCTTCCAACCCAAATTATTCTGTGACTCTATGATTATACTGAACACTCTTCTAGAGTTCCTCATGAAAATCTCTAGGACAGACAGGACATAGGACATAAATTCTGTTGTAGGAACACTTACATCAGTAGTTCAGTGATGATTTGCCCTAATTAGACATCTGACTCAATACTCCACAGAAAAACAGGAATATCCATCTGGAGAAACAACACAATACCCACCCTTGTTCCCAGAAACCACAAGCCCCAAAGCAAAACAAAAACAAAATAGGGAACCCTCTCCCCACCCCTGCCTGCCCCAAAAAACCAACCCAATCCCCAAAAATTAACCACAAAAAGCTCTAAAAAACACCCAGTGGCTGAGGTCTAATATCAAAACAGCATCTTAACACAGGAATTTTTTGGATCTGAACCTTCATTACCTAGTGCAAATAAAAACTCAGAACTAGTAGCTGTCCAATAAAGAGCTAGACAAAGCTGTGCAATTAGTCCAACACAGGTTTCCATCAGAAACAATTGTCAGACCTCAAATGATACTGGGCAAGTAAGGACTTGAGAAAACATAGAGGAATGCAGCCAAGCCCTTGTCTATTTAATTGAGCACAAGATGAAGTGAAAGACGCAATATGAGCTGGTTGCTGCTCAATTACTGTTGAAGTTTTGTTAAATGAGTTGACTGCTCTCTTATTTACATAAGAAAATCTCCACTCGTGCTTCACGGAGCCTCAGCCAGACCTTAATTGAGAATTTATGGTTGAGTTCTCAGTGGAGGTAAAGAACTGGAACTTTATTTCCAAGTGCAGTGGTTGGCCTGAATCCAATTACATTCATGACACTGATGACCAGTGTCCATTCATGCAAAATTCCTGTAACAAGCAAAGGCTTGAGCTGAGATTAGACAAGCAGTTGCCTATAGTTTGAAGTCAGGCTTGAATGCACCTGGATTTCCCTGTATGTACCTATACAGAGAAATTACATTTTCCCCGGCTTTTCTTTGGCTCCTATGTGGGTCCCTGTACTGAGAATTTTTTCAATTAAGTCAACACTCTTTTCAGAAAATTGTCAAGTTCACCACACTTGACAAAGAAAGAGGAGGTAGTTTGCTACTGTCTAAAGTGCCACACAGATTGCCTGTGTCTGTTCTGCATTTCATATATAAGGAGGGTTTTTTTCAAGGAGTGGTAGAAGACCTGTGTATCTCCCAGTGGAGTTTCATATGCTTGGTAGGTTCTGTAACCCTGTTGGTGGCTGAAGCATAGGTTGTTTGGATTCAGTTCTCTGCTGTGACAGTCTTTCCTGAGTCATCTTCGGTAAACTACCCAAGACCACCACCCCAGTTCCCTCCCCAAAGTCGGTAACTTTGAGGACATGCATCAAAATGGAAGCAAATCTTTAGATTTAAAATACATGTAAAAATGTGTTGCCTAAACAACTCATTGGAGTTGTTAAACTCATTCTTTGGCATCCAGCCATCTACCAGAGAGCCAAGTGGTTATGGGCCCAGCAGTTTTTATGTTTGAGGCAGATTTTGCCTCAGTTTCTAGAAGATGAATTGTGCTTTCTGGGCTTCACTGGAGAGGGGCTGGATTCAGTTGCCTGAACACAGGCTGAAAGGTTGATGCCTTTTCTGCTGTATGACTTTCTCCATAACAGTTGTTAAGACTTGCAAAACAGCAAACACATACATGATACCAGATCCCAAGCAAAACTCCAAAGAGAGCCATAATATAGAAGAAACCCTTGGAAACTCTGGTTGACACTCATGATTTTACTCTCCCACAGGGTACACCCAAAACTCATTAGAAGGCCAAGATGAAGAACACATCTGCAAATGACACAGAGGCCCACTTTGGAAATCACTGAGTTAATGAGTTCAAACAGCAGAGCAGTGAATATAAGACATAAACACAGATTCTTTCTAGTTATGGTTAAGCTATTGAAACTTCTAAATATTCCACTTTTTTTCCCTCAGAGATACCATTTTCTTAGCAAAACTACCAGACATAATTAGAGATTTTAGTGTTCCTTACCAGCTGAGAATAATACTGAATCTACAAACTTTTCCTAGTAAGCCTGATGGGTCATTCACTAGAATTTTATTCTTAGATCAGCAGCTCGTTATGGCCCTAAGACAAGCACATCTTCCTCCATCTACTCCCTGAATCACCTCACCCCATGCAGCAGCCTGTGTTCCTTTACTGGGAGCACTGTGTCCATTACTGGGGCAATCTGTTCAGAGCATGCTGGCAGGCATGTCACAGCCCTCAGAGGCCCAGGTACCACAGGGAAGCTCCAGGAACCTGCAGAGCACAGGTGTTCTTTAAGATGGCTCTTTGCTTGTAATAAGTGAAAGAAGCAAAGGGAAGAAGAACCGGTGGAAGAAAGCTGCCTTTTGGGATTTCAGAAGGTGGGGATTACCTTCCACTGTGGGTGATGGGAATAATGTCACATGTAGAGAGACAATTAAGTATTGGCTTTTTAGAATTATTTAATTAGGATTTTCTGTTTGCATGGGGTTGATTTTGTGCTATATGATGGGCAGGGAAGAAATACAGTAACAAAGAAATAAATAGTTCTCACCCTCCAGCAAATTTCTGTGGAAGAAGTGCACAGGTTGGACCTTAATGATTTCTCTGTCCCTGGGGATATATTACATTTTCCCTGGGAATACCTCAGTTCTGGAATACTTTGCTTGGATATCCACAGTACTCACTGGAGCAGTTCTCTTCAGTGAGGAATCTGCTGTCCCCAAAAGGCTGTACTCAATCTTGGCGCTGCAAGTTCCAGGTTAGGAAACCTTCCATATTAATTGGAAAAACCCTCACATAGTGGGAAGTGCCTGGGGTTATGCCTTAGTTTTTTGCACACATACCCATTCTGAGCCTTCCATACCTGGCTATCAGTTGTTTCCAGAGATTAATTAGTGCTGGAAGAATCCCTACACTCATGACAAAATTTCCATTCTATATGTCTTGGTTCTGGCTACTGAGACCAGCAATGTCAGAGCTGGGTTTTGATACTCAGAGCACCTGGCACAGCTCATGTCACCCACGTTGGCACAGCTGTGAATGTCACAGCAGCTATGCATTAGGAGTAGGGAATAGAGTACTGTCAGAGGTTCTATGGTCAGCTCTGCTGAATTCACAGATACCTCAGCTTGACCCAGAAACAGCACTTCTGCTTTTGTGGAGCACTGCATTCACAAAATAATTATTGACTCAGGTTTTGTAATCAGTTCAAACATCTGCACCCACAGCACAGAATTTACTTCCAGCAGCTGAATCTTACACACAGTTTTCAGATCCAGTTGCTCTAGGTGCAAATGCAGCTGGTCCCTTCACCAGCCCAAAGAATTGTGCCTGAACACTGAGGGCATACCAAACTGAAACCTCTTGGACAGCTGCTGTGTGCCAGGGCACAAGGATCTCCTCCAGACCCCAGTTCCTTCAGAGCTTCATCAACATCTACTGAAGGAAGCACAAATTTTACATTTCAGTTACAAGATTAAAAAAGGCAAGCTGCCCCTGGGAATAGTTTTGCAGGATGCATTGTGTGAGGAGAAGAACAAACACACCAAAAATTCCCTGCTCTGTGCCTTTCTTTTAATTCTAAGATTTGTACTCCAGTAAGACAGTCCTGTGTTATCACCTTGGCATTCACACAGATAAAACCTATGAATCTTACATCATACAGCTAATACCCTCAGCTTTGATCTTCAAGGGGTGAAAAATGCTAATACTTTATACTACATTATTTAGGGGCTTCCTAGAGTTCAATGTATTAATGCAGTCCTCTCTATTCAGCAGTGAATAGATTTCCTCTTTAGGAAGGGTATATTCATCTGTGCAGGAGAGAATGTGAGAAATAATCACCATCCTGTCAGGAAATTAAAGCAGTATTATTTCCTGCAATTTTAGGTTTTCATTTACTGTATGAATACCTACACTATTCAGTCAAATATTTTTATGGAAAAAATCAGTGAAGCTCCATGCAATAATGTTAAAGCTTTACACCTCCTACATATTCTTCATTATGAGAATATTATGGTCTGGCACAAAACCAATACATTTCAAGATTTAAACTGAAATTTAGGAAATGAGCTGTATTGTTCTTACAGACAAATTAATTAGTGAAAGAGGGTTCATTTACTGACAAAATTTATAAAAGGTACAGTTAAGGTTAAAATCCAGGGGGTTTATTCTCGTTTTCCCTGCTTTTTCTGTTTTTTTTTTTTTTTTTTTCATTTTCCCTGCTTTTTCTGTTTTCTTTTTCCAGTCAGTCATTTGTAACATTTTGAAAATTAGATTGTGAACTGGAATTTTCCACTCATATTTTCATCTCAGCAGCAATTCTTGGGAGTTGTGATGATCTGAGTAAAATTGGTTTAGATTCTTATGACTTCAGACCAAAAACCAAACTACATGCTTCAGCCTGATCAGAAGTCTTTCATGGCAATCGTTTGAAAACAGATGAATGTGTTTTCTTCTAATGTTGCTTATCATTTCTTGAGTAGATTCCTTTAATGACTTCATGATTTTATGGTTATAAGGATGAAAACATTGTTTCATAAACACACAGTATAATCTTCTACATGGTTTATTTTTAAAAATTGATTTTAAACTCTGTTTCAACAATGTGCAGAAGTAAATTCAAGTGGTAATATCTCATTATGTGGTCATACATCAAAAATACACATTTCAGAGAGAATACACCAGTTATGAAAAATTTTATTCTGTCAGAGAAGGTGGTGAGAGTTTCCAGTTTAGGGGAGAGAAAAAGACTGTAATTAGCCTCATTAAGTAAAATCTTTGCCCAGTGTCCATGTGCAAGCCTCATCCTTCTCTATCCTGTAAGAGAAATGTTGCTCCTGAGACATGAGTCAGATAAACAAAAAAGAGATGAGTGAAACCACCAATTTCTCATTGTCACTTAAAAAAAAGGTCAAATTAAGAGGCAGGTGTTCAAATGGTGTATGTGTGTGTTGGGTCAGGTGTGCCTTCCAAAGATATTTCCATTGTCTGAAAATTTATTAGAAAAACAGAGCAGCAAGTGTTCAAGTCCCCATTTTAATAAACATTTTATGTGCAAAGAGGATCAGACTGACTAAAACAGCTGGATATGAATAATGCTTATGTGGGCTAGGGAAGGATCGGGTTCAAAGAGAACATGCAGACAGATCAGTCTTCAGTGCTTTGAATGGTGATGAGCTCCACTTCTTGCCTTGGCCACAAAACACTTTGGGTTTGCCTGAGAAGTGGTGGAAATCCTCCCTGATCTTTGAAAAAGGGAAGAATGGGATTAATATAATATAAATAAACTCAGGTGAGGAGATATGAACAAGATTTCTCCTAGTGATGTATTGAAAGACGCTGGAAAATGATGCAGAAATGCTTTTTCAAATGCTATCTTCTCTTTGTGACATTTATGATGAAATTCTGCATTACAGTGTAGTTTCCTGCTGTGCTTACACATTTTGAAAATGTGGCTACTTCTCTATTAGGGTAAATAAAGTGTGAATTTACTGAAAATGTTGTACCTACTTTCACAGGAAGAACTACAAAATCGATATACCTGTCATTTTAACTTTGACAGCAGAGTAGGAACTAGAACAAATTGTTAAGCAATCAGTAGATAAGAACCAAGAGCAAAATGCAATACTTGAACATGTCCAATGTGGATCTATCAAATGAAAATCATGTTAAACCTATTGAATTTCATTCTCTGGTGAATGATCTTGCTTAGCATGTGGAGGAGAAGCTGAAAATGTGAAGCATTCTAACTTTATTAAGCTTTTAAACATTCTATACCATCAAACTTGGAAATTATAACCACTGTGTGTCAATGTTCAACTGACTAAAAAATGGCACTTAGAGAGTGATTTCATTACTTTCTCTATCACAAAAAGAGGGCCTGCCTTGGTCCTAGTCCTGGTTAATCTATATTTGTGGCATGGATGAAGGAGCCAAGCACATGCACAGAAGTTCTTGGGTGAGGAGGGTTGTATGTGCTTTGGAGGAACGGATCAGAATTCACAACCATGCTGTTAACTGCAGCAAGTGTTTGAACCATGGGGATGAAATTCAGTAATGACAAGTGCCATGAATAGTAATGCCTGTGGAGGGAACCTGAAGTGCACAAATACAAATGGGAGAGTACCTGGGGGAACAGCAGTATGGGAGGAGAGGTCCAAGGTCATCATGGCTCACAAACTGCATCTGAGTCAACAAGATAATGTGGTTGCACAAAAGGCAGATCTCATTCTGGGCTGTATTAACAGCATGACAAAGGAAGTGATTATTTCACTGTGCTAAGCAGTGATGAGACCTCAGCTGGTGCACCATTCCCCAGTCTGAAAACAAGACAGGTGTAAATAAACTCTAAAGGAAAGAAAAAAGACAAAAAGCACATTTTATGTCAAAAGGCTGTGAGAAGCCTACTTACTCAGTAAAAACAAGATCAGGTGGAAACATAAGGATATATATGAAATGGAATTAATTAGTTTTAAGAAGATGATGGCCTTTTTTTTTTTCCTTTGTATCCCATGTATGTGTTGTAAGAAATGCTGACTTAATTCAAACCAAAATATTTGAGGCAGTATTTCAATACAAAGTTGTAAGATAGAGATTGGGAAAAATTTCTAGTTATAAGGTTAGTAGGACCTTTGAACAGATGTTTGGTTAAACTACTGGATCCCCTGTGCTGGAAGTTTTTAATCAATATTGGAGAACATCTTTGAAATATTGCATGGATTTATATTTTTCTTCTTCATAGAGAAAGGATAAAAAACTGATCACTCAACATTCTGTAATTCTTATGTATCTATAAAAACGTTGCTTAAACCAAAATTATTGTAATAGGATATTTAATAAGTCTGTATGCTTCAGTTTTGCACCTGAAAAGGAGTATGGAGAATTTTACATAGCACAAAGATGGTTCATGAAAATTATGTTAAATTTGCACTTTGGGATGTCAGAGTGGGATTATGTTTTATTCGAAAATGTCACTAAAAACAAACAAACACACAAAACCTCTAAAGAATAAATAGTCTTTTTAAGTAGAAATGTCACATTCCCCAAACAATTTTTTTTTTAACAAAAAGTAAAGGGTTTTGTAGTAACAGAATCTTTCCTACAACATTCAGTGGAGCTGAAAATACATTTTTTAGGAGTTTTATCTGAAAAAGTTTTGAACAGTTCTGTTTAGTAGTTGTGAAGACATTAGTATTTGCAGCCATGATCCTGTGGGGCAACGATTTTGCCCTGTTTCTAGCCTTGCTGCCTTTGAATTAACAGCTTTTTGTTCTTTCCACCATCTCTTTCTCTCAGGGTTTTTTTGCTTTCTTTTGCCTCACACTACCCCAAACAATTCTCCCACTAAATGGCAAAGGGAAATTAAAGAAGACAAGTTCAGACAAGCAGATAACAAGAAATCATGGAACATTTCCACAATGGTCTCTTTGTTAAAGCGCTTGGAAATTTGTCCTTCACTTCCCAGAACATCCCATCATTTTCAGCAGAAGTGATGGTGCTGGGGCAGGAACACTTTGTGGTGTGAAGTACTGAGAGTAATTCAGAAACAACAGGATAGTTGAGGGTGGCAAAAAAGACCTCTCAGGGAAAGGATCAGAGATGTACTTTGAGTCAGAGTAAGGAAGCCAGATGCCAAGAGTTAAAGTCTTACTTGTAGTGTTAGGATAATTAACCAGCTCTCGCATCTTTTGCAATCTCACTGCTGTCTCTGTAATCTCAAATGAATTAGTTTCCTCATCCACAGTAAATTATTTGCAATAGAGATAATTTTTTCAATATTTTATCACAGTACCTGCTACATCAGCTCCAGGCTCATTAAGAGATCTTTTGGTGCTACTGTATTATGAATACATATCTTTGAATATATGAATAATTTTTAATGTTCATATAAATATATGAATAAAGCTTTATCCCATCAGAGTTACACTGGCTTGAAGTGGAGCAATGCATGAGTGACTCAATCAGAGACTTATTGCTGGCTTGTCTTAACAGCCTTTACTTTGTGCTAGCCCTGTGAGAGGCAGCATCATTGTTCCCATTTTTCTGTGTCTCTTGTTGCATTTGAAAAATGAAGGGGTATCTCTTTTGCAGTTTTCAGGGGTGTAGTGGGCTTCTGAACCCCAATTCTCTGAGCTCCAAAACCCTAAAGGCTGACCTGGGCTTTCTCCCAGTGTTTTTTGCCAGAGGCTCCTGGTGAGGCCGTGCTCCCTGGCCACAGTGTAGAGCACATTTTGCACAGCTTGTCCTGTTTGGACAGGTTCAAGAGCTACCATACAGTCTGCCTCCTGTTTGAGATGCTCAAAGGCTTCTTGCTGCTCAAGGGCCCACTCAAAATAGCTCTTCTTTTGGGTCAGGAACTGACTATAACCTGGAATATGTATTCTCCAGAATCCCACAAGGCCTAGGAAAGCTTGTGTTTCCTTAGCTGGTGGAGACATGGTTACTGCCCTCTTTATCACATCCATATGCACGTGATATCTGCAGGGAATTTATTAAGATACTCAAGTGAGACATAGTCCAAAAGTTGCACTCTTGAACAAAGGCAGCTATTTTCTAAGATGGGCCGGGCCCGATTGCTGTGCTGAGCCTCTGGTGGCAGATTTTAGCAATAACTCCCATTTTTCAGCCAAAAGGTCTTGTTTATGTTTAACTCTCCCTCAGCAGATTAAGGTTCTATGATTTTTGCAAAGGTGATTTCCCATTTGTTTTCATGGCAATGCTAATCTGCACATCTTTTATGTTTCTACCATGCTTGTATTTCCACATATCTAATACAGATGAAAATATTCATTTTACTGGTTGAATGATCAGGAATTTTAAAGCATAGGTCTTTTCCATGAAAAATCATTCCTGAATTCTGTTCATTTTGAGAGTAAACAATTCAGGTTTTAAGTCATGGTTGTTACTAGCCAAGAGATTCTTGTTATTGCTAATTTTAATGCATTCAGGAAAACTGCAGGTACTCAAAAATATGGCAAAAAATTATTAAAAATATAAATGAAATGAAAACCAAAATTTCTGCATAAGAACAATTTGATGGCATTCATTCTGTTTAAATAGCAGCTATTAAGCTTTTAATGGTTTTATGCTTTAAAGAATAATAAAAATCCTACCAAATAGTTCTTCTGGACTGATTTTAAAATCAGCTAATCATGCATGATTAAGATGATAACATTTATCACCATTGTAGCTGGTGACAGTAGTTCTTACTGTATTCTACTTTTCCAATGTCTATCAAATCCTTAGAAAATCCGATGAGATAAACAATGTATCATTACACATATTAGAACTTCAGAAAGCTGCTCAACAATGTCATGTGCCTCACGTCTCCAACATGTCACTTACTCTCATGATTCACATTTGATATTTTCTGAAAGCCTGAGTTATCAGAGACTTGAATTCTAAGACACTGTCTTTTTTTGGGTTTTTTGCCAGAAATCAAACAAGTAGAAAGGTAAAGAAAACCTTGGAAACATGAGCTTCATTATATAAAAGCAAAAGTATTAAATCTTTTTATTAGGAATGATTAATAATAGAATACATAATTTTCATACAAATTAATGTGTTTGTGGCTTTAAGAAAGATACTTATAGCCCTGATTTTTGCAATAACACAAAAAAACCCAACAAAAATGCTACTTATTTATTCATGTCTAGCATCTCATGCAGTTTTCAGTCCAACACAAGTTAGCCAATGTGTGTGTGAAGACATCCTGTTAAGCATATCTCTTTCATCTATTCAGTTTTGGACAGTCTTGGGTAAATGCTGCAATGCAGTGCACTACCAGGGCTCCAGATCTATAGAATGAAAGGACTACTTTAAGTATTTCAGTCTGTGCTGCTAATTTGGGAACTGGAAAAGATGTTAAAATACTTTAAAGACAGAGAACAGTGTTTGAGGTGATTGATTTTTCTACTTATATTAAAAACCGAAAGCAGCTTCTAACAACTGCATCAAAGCTGCTAACAGCTATGGCTAATTTTCTGTCTCAAATCCATCGGGCTTTTCCTCCAGAATTTAATTGCAGTTTTCACTTGCCTAGAGAAACCTCAGTTCATGTCTCATGGCACTGAGCAGAGTCTTTGCATGTTTGTGATTGATGAGAAAGGTCTAAACAATGGACATTTATTGTCATATATTTTTACACAAAGCACTGAAATTAATTCTTGCAGGGTTGGGTTGGGTTGGGTTGGTACAAGCATATTCCCCATATTCTGTGGCAGAATAGATAAGTCCATGTCAGTTTTAATCCAATTAACTCTTTAGACAGTAAGCACAAGAGCCACAGCAACAGACACCAGTGCAGGCAGCAAGAATGCTGCCCGAGGAGTATTGAACATGCTCATGTGGCCATTCTGTACATACCTGCACATTATCACAGCCAGCTTGACACAGACATGCATTTGAGGTTTTTATTATGTGTGGGTCCTATGCCATCCTTAGATCCTACCCAAGGATACCGAGGAAAGCAATGAAGTTGAAGGCTTTTCTCAGCCAGGACTGACCGGTCTTGCAGAGCCTTTTATTCAAGGGTGAGCAAAATTGCCATCATCAGCCAATAAATAAACAAGCAGTCTTTGCAAGTGGTATGGCTGTGCTAATCAATGAGGATAAACAAGTTTCCATGGTCCAGATGCTGCTGCATTGCTGCTCTCCTCATTGCACACTGTGGAAGGTGGTGTATGGACACTCAAGCCAGAGAAGAACATGTCATCAGCAGGAAGGGAATAGACAGATATTCACAAAACTATGACCTTGCTAACGAGCTCTTGTGAGTTTCAGAGGCTTAGACTCAGGGTCCTACTTGCCTGACATGCTGCATTCAAATCTGAGTTGGCTTCGGCCCATTTAGAGTCACTGGCTGAGGCTGATGCTGGGTTTGGGGTCTGCAGTGTATTCTGCTGCTTGAATTTGTGGTTTCTAAGCACACTCCATCCAGCTTTAAGTTTTGCTTCTTGCCTGTCTGAGAGGGGAATATCATATTTCTCCCTATTATGAGTGGGAATTCAGGCTTAGTTTCCAGTTCCAGTTAGATATTGATACATAGCACTGCAGTTCTCTGGTAAAGAAAAAAAAAGCAGTCAAAAAGTAACCAATGCTCTTTTAAAATGACAGATTAGGCAAAAAACAGTTTCCAAAACACAGTGTTTTTGAAATAAATATGCAGTATTTTGGAACAGAGCAGAAATTAGGAAACCTCTTCCTTAGGGCATGTTCTAGTCCAACAGTTCACTCCAGTTTATTTGGATACATCACCAATGTGTGCACCTTGTAAATAGATGAGGTTTTACTACATTCAGTACTAAATTAAAAGTTGTCCAAAGTACCATAAAACATAAATATACTTCTGGAACTGCTCTGAATGCTGCTGGCATAGCTACTCTACTCAAAACTGATCAGCCAACAGCAAGCAAGAGGTGGTTGTAAAAAGCAGAATAAGAACTCGGGCTGTTAAGTTGCATCCTCCTGCCATGACAAGCTGTTCTTTTTCATTTAAAGCCAAACCAGACATGTTACATCATCTACAGTCAATGAAACGTAGAAACACAGACCAGTGGTATTGTTGCTGTGTCCTTTGTGGTCTCCCTGACTTCACCAGGTCTTGTCTTCTGCATGAGTGGGATTCAAAACAAACCATCACAGAGCAGCTGGGTGAAGCACTGCTGGTGTCAGCGAGCAGTGAGTCACATGCCAAGGGACAGCATGCTTCCTTGGGAGAGTGATGTTGAAACAGGAGTGTCAGATTAAAGTCAAGCATCCTGCCTTTCAGGGCTACCAGAGAAGCAAAATATTCACCTTCATGCATCACAATAGGTATCAAAGTCAGAGTGTGAAAGGGAGGGGGGGAGTTTCTGTGGATTTCATCTTTGACAGAGCTGCGTTTGTTTTACAAATGGGTAGGAAAAGCTTCTGGAAAAATCTGTCGTGATTTGCCCCCTTTCCTCTCCTATTCTTTCCCTTGCAGTTTTGTACAATAGGCCAATTAGAATGGGAATAGAGGGAGGCTAAATGATTGCAAAATTGGAGTTATTCTGGGGAGAGAGGAAATGAGTAAGCAGGCCTGACTACTTTTTGTTGAGGATAGACATTCAGGAGAATCCAAAAGGTGACTGTAGAGGAGGACTGGAGCATAGGTGGGGCTAGGACAGCTAGGAAGAGCAGCAACTACTAGGAAAAAGAGGGGTGGCCAAATCTAAAACATTTGACATTATTTGACATCTCTCTTTCTGTCTTAAACAGATATGGTATACACATGAGGCCAGGTTTTCTCAAAGAATTGGACTTAGTTGATCTTGCTTTGCTTGTGTGTCTGTCCCTACTGATATTTTTGAATTGGTTAATTTCCTCTTCAGCTGAGGGGGTGAAAGACATCACAAAAACATTATGATGGTATTGGAGAGGTGATGGTCAGGAGTGACAGAAAGCTTTCGCAGTTTCATGGAGCTTCCAGACTGCCTTCAAACATTATTAGACCTCAGAGAAACTGCTCTGGATGCAGTTCACTGAGCAAAGCTTGAACCAACACTTGTAATCAGCCTTATCCAGCTTATTCAGTACTGCTGCTCTTGCTAATGTTTCCTAGTGGGACAGATCTCCCTTTCTTTTGTGTTATCAGGATTTGGTTTTCCTCCTGTTACCTTCCCATTCTTTCCCTCCATAGAGGAGGTCTCTTTTGTTTGACAACAAGTGATTCTAATTAATCATTTTCTGCTGCTTTTGAATTGTGCAGCTCTGATTAATTTGGGGCACTGGCTATAGGGTTGAGCTGAAGTGATAGTGAGCTGTGAATGCAGGCTCCATTGTCTGTAATGGCACAAAATGCTTGTGCAGAGTGGTTTGAAAATTTAAGTTTTTCTTCCTTCTGTAATATCCTATGCTTGCTTAAATGTTTCAGTGTTCCCGTTTTGTGCAGTAAGAGGTTACTGAAAATTAAGAAGGTGATTGCTCAGGCATTGGAGCATTATAAGTCAGAGGCTGGTCTACCATGATTTCAGTCCTATTGAAGATTGGCATGATTATTATTGTTATTAATACTGATAAGATAAATTTAAGAATTTTATTGTATTCAAGGACTGAATATGATTTTGTAGCCATAGTGCTGGGTCCTCTGACTCCCGAGAAATTTCCTGCTGTTCCAGTCCAGCAAAATTTATCTGTTTAGTTAGATCTGCCAGGATAACATAATAACCTATGAACTCATATAAGTCAATCGACTCATCTACTGCTAAAAGTGAGCTTTTAATATAAGAGGTGGGAATCCTGGTAGAATTAAGAGCTATCAGTATGTTTTTTATGCCTTAATTCAAGTCTGCTTATCTAATTCTGTCTTTGTACCAAAGTATACATCATATATATACACCTATCTAAATACATATGTAAAGAAATAAGTACAAAATAATTACAGGTAAAAGACTTTCTTAAAAGGGATATGAGCTTGAATGTGGCACTGTACAGCTGTGTGGCTGCTGCTGTGAAACTGGTAATGGATAAATCTTCTCTCCCCACATTCCACTGCTCTTGTGTACCAATGAGAATAAAAGGGAAGGTTTTCCATGGTAAACATCCATCTGTTCAAGCTCTGACTTCTCTAGGGTAGGAGCCTTCTTAAATTTTTGAGTGTAGAAATGTCTGTATATGTGCAGTTTATTCTGGTGCATAACTGCAACTTGCAGGGATTAGCAGAGTACAAATACTAATGAGTAATGAACCATGAAAAGCAAACAAGATAGCTCCAGAGGTCATAAAATCATAGAACATGCTGAGTTGGAAGGGACCCATCAGGGTCATCAAGTTCAACTCCTGGGCCTGCATGAGACACCCCAGGAATCCCACCAGGTGCCTGAGAGCGTTGTCCAAATGCTCAGTGAAATCTGTCAGGCTCAGTGCTGTGAGTGCTTCCCTGGGGAGCCTGTTCCAGTGCCCAGCCACCCTCTGGGTAAATAACCTTTTCCAAATTAAACCTCCCTTGATTCAGTTTCATGCTGTTTCCTCCAGTTCTGTCACTGGTTATGAGAGAGAAGAGATCAGGATCTGCCCCTCATGAGGACACTGAAGACCACAATGACCCAAGTCATCTCTGTGCATTCCCCTGACAGAGCTTTGCACACCTATGGCAGTATCTAAAATCTCCTTTACTCTTCAGAGCCCATGCAGAATTTAGCTTTAGTTGCTGTCATGAACTTAGACTTTATAAGTTTTGAAAGAAAACATAAAGATTATCAACTGACGTATTTTTCTCTTGGCTAAATGTTGTTCACTCAGGTGAGCAGCTGAGGTAAAGGTAAAGGTGTCAGACTGACTCAGGAACTAAGGGAATTATGATGTGTCTGTGAGGCTGATATCAACATAAACACTTCTGGGATTTTACTGTCTTGTCAATTTATGATACTTTCCTGACAGAAGGTCAGCAGTCTGGGAGTTTGTTTGGAGGCCATGCTGCAGAATGGATGGAAAGTAAAAAGCATCTCTGTCTCTGAAGTCTCACTTTCTTACACCTTTTTTGAAATTATAATGCAGTCTGCAAAGGAGGAGCTTAAAAAATCCAGATAGATAGCAAGGGACAAGAAATACAAATCCTTGTTTCTTTCTTTAAAGCCATTAAGCTTTAAAATGGCTTTTTTTTTCAGAAAATGAGAGACATTTTCTGAATATCTAAAACATCATTTATTTGCTGTAAATAATCTGCTGAACACTTTTGGTGTAAGCCGACTTCGAAATACCAGGAGTGATTTTGTTGGCTTCAAGTTTATTACAGGGTTTTCCTGCAGGATCAAGAATAGGGTACAAAGGAAATTGCAGAGTTGCTATTGCACCATGTTAATATAACTATTATTAATCCAATAAATATATAAACAGTTTTTGTATTGACCACAAGGAAAGATTAACAACAAAAAGCAATTGTGTACAGGATAATGTAGGTTGGAAGGAAGCTCTGGAGGACATCTGGTTCAACCTTTAGCGCAAAACAAGATAAATTTTGATCACATTAGAACTGAAACACAAGTGAACGTGTTCCACATGGCAAAGCATGTCTGTAGAGATGGTACAGGAAAAGATGGGGTCAAGATCATGATTCCATTGCTCTGTGTGGCACTCAAGTCCATTTGTGTGTTTGGTCTTGGAGCCATCCTGTGTGACTGGCCCCCATGCTTTTAGGCAAATTGAAACCTTGTCAGATGTAAGAACTAGAATTGATTGGGTATTATCCAATGAAACATTTTTGGTCTTTAAACTCCTTTTTTAAGCTGTTTCACGACCAGGATAGAATTTCTAGTGGATGGCTGATAGAATCATCTAGTCCACTTCAGTAGCACTAGGAGAGAAGGGGGACAAAGAATGATTGTCACTCCCTGTGTTACTTAAGTAATCAAAATATGTGGAAACAGCAAATGTTCAAGGAAGAAAATCTATTGAGTAATGTTATTCTGACCTCTTGTAACTCAAATGAAATTTTATCATTGAATTCTCTAGGAATTTGCTTCTCCCTTCATTTCATTTGGATAAATACTCATTTCATCCTTAATAAATCTTTAAATTAAATAGTGAATTTGGCAAGAACGTATAAGGTGCAAAATATAGACTCATCTGTTCTCTATTGATGTTACTTGCTTGCCCAAGCAACAGAGCTATTTTAAAACTACATTTTTCCATCTGTGAAGAGATTATTAGGGATCTCTAAAAATACACAAGGACTGTCATATTTGCTGGTTCAGTGGTGTTCAGTCCTTGTTCCACTGAATGTTCGGCCAGCATTCATCTAAAGATGATTTTATTGGTGTCTTACGTTTAATGTGCATATAAGACGACAATTTCCAGGCTATATAAAAGATCTGAGTATCTCAATCTTGCTGAAATACCTATGAAACGTTCCTCCAAACTCATTTGGGTGATTTTTATGGGTGAGTTTATGTTTTTATGAAATATCTTTAATTATGATTGGGATGGAATGAAACTATATGTCTTGTCAGTCTCTATTATCCTAGAGAGGACACTGGGAGCCTGTTCAGTCTCTTCCTGAGTATTCAAGTCCCCTCTCTGCCCAATGCTCTTTGCAAAGTTGGAGGTATGTTTTGTGGGGTTATTTTTGTTTTGTTTTGCTTGTTTGGTCAGGTTTTTTTGTTGTTGTTGTTTTTGGTTGTGTTTTTTTTTTTTGTTTTGTTTTTTTTTTTGTTTTGTTTTTCCAGGCGAAGAGATACAGACCTCTCAAGTCAAAGAGCTCTGATTTACTCTTTGGGAACATACCCCTCTCTTCTCTCTTTGGACTATGGCAGTAATTTAGAATGACTGCATTCCTAATTCAAGAATGTCCCTTAGCTGTCCAAAGGAAAGTGAGCCTTTGAGACTATCCAGTGAATGGCTCCAGAAGATGATGCTGAATTTTTCTTCCTTTATAGAGGTGAAAAAATAGTAAAGCCAGTTCTGCTGAAGAGAAATTGTAAAATCTCTGCAATTAATGAAAAAACACCTTCATTTTTGGAGGGTCAAGCAATTGAAGTGTTGTTGTAGAAGAGTCATTATCCTGCTTCCTTTAGCACTGTGAGAATAAAAGACTTTGAAAGCAAAAGCAGTGTGTAGACTTTTGACAAACACTGTCAATCAGTTTAAATCCAAACAGTGCAAGCTACTAAAGGTAAAGAAATATAAGAAATATATTGGTTTCAAAAAAAACCCCAACCCCAAACATGAAACTCCTCCACAAAGATTTTTTAAAATATTGCCCTAAGCTGTATTCAAATAAAATATAGAACTGAAGTTTTGCAAAAATAAAACATCAGGAAGATCAGCTCATATGGAATAAACAATTTAATTACTTCAGATGAGGGCTTGGGGTCGCTGCTCCTTATTTTGACATCCCAGCATAAACTTCTTTCCCTGAAGAAAAGAAAACCAACCAAACAATAGTGAGACCTGGGGACTTTTAAAGAGTGGCTGCTCCTTGTCAGAACATGAGAAGGGGCAGCCAGAAGGAAAGGGAGAAGGGTAGAAGCAGTAGGTACATTATTGGCCAGTTTGGTTTAAGATAAGCAGCTGAGAGTAATTTGTACAGAATTTAAGGGGGGGGGAAATCCAGGCTCAGCAAATGAGCTCAGGTGAAGACCATGTGAGACATACAGGCCAGTAAGAAGAAAAGGGATAAATGATCTCAGTATAAGAAGTAAACAATTAAGATTTGGTCTTCCTATAGCAAGATCTGAGACTTTATATAATATTTGGATTGATTCCAATTTGTTCTATGGAGAAGTGAAATTATTTTAGAAATGGGGTTTCCTTGCTGCATATTTAGATGTTCAGAGCGATTTTCTTGTTCCCTGAAGTCTCTGAGGTTTCTTTTTTATGTCTTTCTTCTGACATATAAATGCTCCAAAGCAGATGATCCGGAGCTCAGCTCTGCCATTTACAATCAGTCTTCAGGGAGAATCCCTTTGGCTCACACCCTTTAGCAACCACTGAAGCACTAGCAAACCAACCAGTGCTTTAAGGCAGTAGATCCTCAATTTTCAATGCAAAAGGGGACATTTTATTTTTTTCCTTCATTTCTGCTGCATCAGTTCCCTGCAATTGATGTCTGCCTTTAACATTGTCAGAAATAAAAATAATTAAATAGCTTCCAGTGTAAGGTAGAAAATACCTACATTTTTTAAAAGGCAATATGGTAAATTGCAAATGACCATGCCATATGGCACTTTGACATAAAGGTGAGCTGAATTTCCCATTCAGTGCAGCTGATTTGTGCCATTGCTGATGGAGGCAGTTTTCCCTTTCCTCTAGGTCTCAGCCAAGCACTTGGTCACCCACTTTTCTAAATTCAGGACGTGTTTGGTTAGTCAGACTGGGGTGTTGGAAGTGTGGCTGAAAAAAATCCATTTTTTTTGTGGATTTATGAGTGGTTTTTTTAATCAGACAGCCTTGTGGGGATCTCTGGGAACATGCAGCTGAGACTGAGAGGAGAGGTAGACTCATCCTTTTTTCCAGGAGCCCATCCATACACTGGGTTAATCTGGTCATGAAACTGCATCCCCAAAGTGAAAAGATTAGGTAGCTAGCTAACAAGAACTTTGTATTTAAAGAAGTCAGGTTCTTAAACTCTAATGAACTCCCATGGATTTTGATGAGAATTTAATCAAACTATGCATCTTGAATCTCTTGCTCCAAGTTATTATATAATTTTTCTTTCCTACACAACCTGGTCTGATAAATACATTTTATTAAGGAAAATTTGCTTTAATATATCAGTAAGGCAGATTAAAAAATGCAGGGATTAAGTTATTTGCAGCTCATAAAAAATAAATCCAAACCAAAGACAAGGACTTTTCTAACCTTTGGGGCATGGTGCACACATTTAGTTTTGATGTAGCAATATTTTTTCTCCTTGTGGATCTTCAAGCAGCTACTAAAAAATATCCTGTGGTTAAAGATAACCTTAATTTTGTCAAAACTTTGTCCTTTGTAATACCTGCAAGGAGTCAAATAGAAAAAGCCAGTATTTCTATATTAAAAAAATACACTATTTCTGTATTTACCTTTTCTTTGGACTGCCACTTTCCAGCATCTCTATCCCAGAAATAGCACAGAATCTGATGGAATTATACTAACACATTCATTCCTGAATGCTGGAATGCCATTCAGAAGTAAAGACATAAACTAATGTGTTCTCTTTTGCCTCACATACTGAAGGGCCACTGGAAAGTAAAGCTGTTAACATGAAAGTGCAATTGCAAGAACTCTGTTTTGACTTAATAATAAAGATTCAAGACACGTTTGTGATGTAATTTGAAAATAATTCAGACTGAACAGATACTCCAAGTAGTTCAGGGATGTGTGAATAAGATGTGAGTGGAGAGCTGTTCTTAGTTCTATTCCTCCATGGCTGGCCTTAGACCTGCTGACTGTACACAACAGAGCATCTTCTTACACCTTGGTATGGCAGTTAGCTACCAAATCTATACATAACTGTAGGCTATTGGCAAGGGACAGATCATCACACAAGGAAAGATTTTTTTTGACCAGAAAAATACAAAGTATGTACAGTGCCAAGTCTTTAGTTTAGAGATTCATTGTATAATTTGTTCTGTAGTGGTTGGGCAGCAACAAAAGAAATGAGATATCTTTAGGATTCCTGTTGCTCTTGAGACAAGTATGAGTTATTAAGGTAGTGAGGTCATGAAAAGATATAATACTGCTGTTGGATCGGGTTAGAGGGTTCTTACGTACAACAAGTAAGATTTTAAGTTCACTGCATGAACCTTAAGAATGGCCTGATGTAGAACCATGTATGTAAATCACATATCAAGCAGAGTCTATAGAAGTCTCTTTGAATGTTTGGGTAAATGCTAAACATTTAATCTTTTAAATTAATCAGCAGAGCTTGGCTTATTTAGTCTCGTGAGTTACTTCATGTAAGTACATTTTGGCATGAGAAGAAAACATTTAACAGTAGCAATAGAGTAGAAATACTTATGTTAGATAATGATTCTGTCAGAAAATCATAAAGACAAACTTATCACAGATATATTTACACCAAAAATTAACTGACATCACAAGCACTGAAATGGCTTCCCAGATAAGACAGATGAGGTCTGAATACTGTATTATTCCAACATGCAGCTAATTAAATTTATGGGGAAAAATTATAGGAGAGACATGAACCCAGAATGAAAAATTGAACTCTCTGAGAGGAAGTTATGGATTTTTAATGTGTTGATATTCCCCAAAATGCAGACAGGAGGATATGAAAGGATGCATAACTGTGATTTACCTGGTAAATCCAAATTACTGCTGTTTGTCTCCCAAGGCCAAGAGTATCTTTTCTGTCTTCTGAATAAGACTTCCATTATTTTTTCCATTCCTCCTGTAGGAAGAAGATGAGTGGCAAAGCTGGAGACAAGACACTGAGTGAAGAGTCCTACTGCTTTTGGTGCAAATGAGAAGTGTCTCATGAGCACGGTCAGTGAGATTTGCTCACAGTAACCTCATTACTCAGTGGATTTTCCCACCAACAGCCTGTCTTGTGGGTTTTTTGGATTTATTTCTATGGGGATCTTGGTTCACCCCTACAAATCACCTGCTGCTGCAGGAGTGGAAAACGTTGAAGATTAACAGCATGAGAGATATACCACAAGTCTCTCAATAACTTGCCTCCTATATCACCAATGGGTGCTTAATGAACAAGGCATGAAATGTTTCCCTAGCTATGTTTAGGAGTTTTCTGAGGAAGGATTTTTATTCCACAATAACTCTAAATGGTTATGTCCTCCGTTGTCTTTGAATCAGAAACACCATAGATTTCTTAGGCTTTTTTCCAGTTTTGGAATACAGTGTTTTGTATCATTTAATCCTTTGTGGTCTGATGGCTTTGAAGGCAGAAAGGGTGAGAAGGACTTGGAGTAGATGTTTGAAAGGCTCATCAGACTAAAGACTGCTATCGTGAAGGATTAACACTGATGATCTGTGAGTCATACTCATCTTTTGTTCTTGCCTCATTTAAATCAGTCAGTCTTCAGGCCACCCACAGCTCTTTGTTTAATAAGGGTTAGAAGAAGTATTCAATAATTAACTTAAAGAAGATGAGTTAAGAAAAATAGGGACACATATTACACCCATAAACATGTGGCTCAGGTGTAAAACTTGCACTGCAATTTTTTTCTATCTGGCCAAAAACAAGCTGTGTACAAGAGATTTGATTATAAACCCATCACCTCAGTACCTGATGCTGTACATAATAGGAAGTGATGAAGTGTGACGGCAGCATATCTGGTACATTATCATAGTAATTTCCAGACAAACTGGCTGGAGAAATGTATTGAGTTATGAGGCTGCTATATCTGAGTGAAGAAAAGAGCTGTGAGACAGTTTAAGGGTGATTAGGGCTTTTGGAAATCCCTGCCTTTGCAAAGCTGCACAACGTGCTCTTCAACAGCATGGATCTACACCAGTATAAGCAAACTAGCACCTGTCATAGCTATTAATTTTCCTTCTTTCTTTCTTACTGAACAGAAATAAATGTGATTGAATATGTACTTGGAGATTAGTCTTTGCCCAAGGTGTACTGCAGTTAATATGGCAAAAGATTTAGAACATAACAAAGTAAAAAATCATTTTATTATCTTAAAATCACAGTCCTTTACTTTTAGCTCCATTTCCCCCCATGAACTTCAGAGTTCTGAGGAAAAGTAGAAATATAAAGGTAACCAACAATTCCCTGCAAAAATATTTCACTGTTTATTATTGCATGTTGAATGTCTGTGACTGAAACAAGTCTCATGGACATGAAGCTTGGCCACTTGTCATTCCAAACATGGGCCAAGTACTAAAGATCAAACAAGGAATAAAGATGGCATATTATCCAGCTGTTTTTTTACCTTCTCATTTAGCCTTACATTTTGCAAGATGTCTGAAGTATCCTGCTGTCTCTTCAGTGTGAATCAAACAATTTTTAGGCGGAGTTGCCCCAAGTTTTTGCTTTATATGGCTCTACAACACCATACAATGAAGTCTTACCAAGAGAAAGTTCAACCTGTAGAGATTTAGCAAACAGACTCTGTCTCGTTTGTACCCAGAAGGTTCATGGTGCCCATCAGTTCTTGGTTCATTTGAAGCCAGCTCCAGGAGGAGCAGCATATGGCTTTTACACTGCTGACGTCAGTGAAGTTAGTCTGCATTTACATCCAAGCCGATAAAATCAGAATTTTTTCGTAGCATTCCAGAAGTAAAAATCCCCAGACATCATAAATAAATTTTCTATACAACCCCAAGTACCTCAGAATGTTTCATCTCGATAAAACACAGAGGTGAATTTCAAGAAATGACAGGTTATCAGAGTCTCTAAATAACCACTATAGGCCACAGCAGTGCTAGTCTCTTTAGTGTGAGTTTCTTTACTAAATCCAAGTAAGTAGGTTACCATAAGTCTTGTTAACTGACTTAGGAACAGTATAGGGAACAATTAATAAATCACTGAGCCGCAATTCTCTCCCTCATCTCTCCCTTTTATAATACTTCTTGTGCTGCTGGATAATACTGTAAGAAATTAGCAGAGGCCTTCAAGTAGTTCATATGAGTTGAAGAGTTGTCATTAAATATATTCACCCAGAAAAATTGTCAACTGGAATATGTGCATGAATGAGACACAGGATACAGGGAGACAGAGCAGAATTTCAAAGAGAAAAAATTGCCTATGCCAGTGCTGCAGGTTTACTGTATTTTACAGCTCATGGTAGTTGGTGCTCTAACTGAAGATGTCGAGGACTGTTTTGACATTTAAACTTGCATATAAAGCTGGTTTTGTGGGAAAAAAAATGAGCAGTGTTTCTAGATCCTTGACATCTTTTATTTATATTGCCCCCAAGTCAGAAGACATTTTTAGTTCAGTATCACCTGTTTTGCTTTTGTTAATGGATAATATATTTTTCTGTATTGAAAGCTAAGCTGAGCCTAAAGGAGACAAGTGGTGGAGGGGGGAGGGAGGAAGGAAGGAAGGAGGGTGTGAGGGAAAAGAAACAGAGAAAATTTGGTTTATTTTAATAGTATAACTGAAGTTTTACTCCAGAAAAAAAAAGGAGTCTTGTAGTTTTGACATCATCATATCTGAGGCTTCAGCAGTTATATCTCAGCCTTCAGTTGCTACAAATACTTGTCTAATGCCTTAATCATAAGACTGTTCAGAAACCTTATTCTTGCCTTAAAATGTTGTTCTTTCCAAAGCAGGTGTACAGATTCTTTGTGACTAATTCACATTTGTAAGAAAAGTAAGTCAGATACCCTGCCTCTGTTTCTCCATGTTTAGTGTGCCCTTGCTACAAGGCCTTCGCACATGCAAAGTCATACTATCTAGAGGAGGTATTCATGTGCTGCTGTCAATTCAATCACAAAACTCAGAACAGGCTTTCATGAGTTCATGTCCTATTTCTGCATGGCACAATGTGGCTTATCAGCATTAGTTAAACATGACAGACTGAGGCACAGAAAGGCCAAATGTTTCCTTTAGAGGAACTATGCACATATGAAGAAAGAAATACGACTTCCAAGCACTTCAGTCAGTACATCAGCTCCTTCTTCTCATTAGATTCCATCTTTTTATAAGCTGGATAACAATCCCTGCCTCACTTTTGACCTCAGTTTACTGGCACGTGTGCCAGAAAGTGAGAAATGTTGGATATTTCAGAGTAGGAACTGACAAAGCACAGGTTACTCTAAAAGACATACTTGAGAGACACAAAGGTTCCAGATTATTTCAGAAAATCTACTCTTAAACTCCTAGTTTGGGAAATTAAGGGACAAGCTGGCATACTGCTCAACCAACACTGGATGCTGCTTTGAGCTGCTTAAGGCGTGTCTTGGCCTTTTGTTTCATAGAATCTGCAGGCATGTCTGTACTGCTGTGTTAGACCTTAGAGTTCTGCCCATGCTCTGAGATATCTAAAATTTAGCTCATTCTTGACTGTGAATCATTTAGCTGCATTATCATATCCATTTCATATGGAAAACTTAGTCTCTGCCTGTGGCAGTAAGAATGAAATGACTGTGCCTGCAAAGGAAACCAAGGATGCAAATAACTCTTACACAGGGAATTAGATCCCCAAATTTCCTCCATTTTTCTGTTTACAGTCTCAGTGAATATTCTCTGCCCTTCTGTTTACAGTCTATTCCCTGCCTTTCTTTTTTTTTTTTTTTTTCTTTTCTTCCTAGTAGTCTGAATTAAATCTAGTCTGCTCCAAAGATTTGGTGTGTATCCACTTGGGCTTTTTTGTTAACGTGTGTTGCCTGTGGCATCACCCATTGCAGGCACAGATGAGAGCTAGTACACCATTATCAGCATGTTGAATGAAGAGGCCTACTTGTGCAATTTTCTAAGTGATACACCTGCTTATTTGCATTGTAATAAGGCCTGAAGACAAAAACCCTCCAGGTCACTTTGTCTTAGTCTTTGCAGAATGTTAATATGGCTGTAATGAATTGCACCTTGTACAGGGATGCACTTGGATGCAAACCATTTAATTACTTCTGCAACCTTTAGAAGCCAAACCCCACCTGTGTCCTTCCAGAGGCTGTCAGTGGCTTCACTGAGGCTTGAATACCATGGAATAACTCTGGATTTTAGGACTATGTTTGTTCAAAAAGCTGGAATTAATACCAATAAAACTCTGAATGCTGGGAACAGTATAACACAGATAAATGCAACATTGGGAATAATCTGTCTTAATTTTAGGTACACACATTGTCCACAGAAGCACCTGTGATAGTTGTCCGGATTCTTTTTTTTGTCAGCTAATAGAGAGTCACTGTTCTCATCTTCTCTTGACAGCTGAAATAGGCACAACAAATTACACTTTAGAAGTGTCTGTTTGTGTCCACCGAGTGTAAAGGAGTCCATAAAACCAGCTCTAATTTAGACATATGCATTGAAAGCTTTTGGAGCAAGGTGGGACAAATCTCACTTCACATCCTTTGAAGTGACACTGGCACCTAATTTTTTGCATTTCTTCTGTATGTTATCCAGACCATTCACTCTCTACAATGGGTGGGACTCATTTCACCTAACTTTAGACAAGCCTGGTGCAGACATCTTTGTATAAATGGATCAACCCAGGCTCTAGTTTTCATCCGTGAAAACAATTAGACACTTGCACAGACATTTGTATGTGTCAGATGAATTGGATACAAGGAGTCTTTTTTTGTCTGTTTTGTCTGTTGAGGTTAGGCATCCTGGAGAACAGAAAGCTATTGGACAGGTAAGTGCAGATTCCCACAACTTAAGGCTCTCAGAGAAGATGGAGCCACGCACACTGAGTGCATGAAGAAAGGATCAAGAGGCAGGTGTCAAAAGTGGCAGCAAGTGAAATCCTGGTTGTAAATAATGAATAAAATTCTTCACTTGGGACATTTAGTCTAGTCTGAGAGTTTCACAGAAAATACTTTGTCACTGGAGCCAAAAGCTTTTCAGCTTTTTGTACTGCCATTCTGGTGAGGGGGCTGGGGGTGCATAGGAAGTTGTGAGGAGAGAGCCAGGACAGGTGACCCAAACTGACCAAAGGGACATTTCAGACCATATGACATTGTGCTCATTATATGAAGTGGGGGGGAGAAGGAGAAAGTGAGGAGACATTTGGAGTGATGGTGTTTTGCCAACTCACCTTTATATGTGATGAGGCCCAGCCCTCCTGGACATGGCTGAGCACCTGCCTGCCCATGGGAAGAGGGGACTTAATTCCTTGTTTTGCTTTCCTTGTGTTCACAGCTTTTTGTTTCCCTATTGAACTGTCTTCATCTCAACCCATGAGTTCTCTGGCTTTTACCCTTCAGTTCTCTCCCCAGTCCTGTGGTGGGAGGGGGAGCAAGGGCTGTATGCAGCTTGGTTGCTGGCTGGGGTTAAATCACAACAACCACACTCTCTCAATCTTCCCGAGATAAATAAAAACTGATCACAGAGTCTCAATGCACAGGCTCCAGGAGAGGCAGTTGTGTTGTGCCTCAGTGAGTCACACAGTGAGCACCAGTGTTGCTCTGTATTTCTGCTGCTTTAATTGGCCTGTGGTTGATAGTAAGAAAATGAGATGCTCTAAAGTGCATTAAATTCCAGTCCATCCAGTTAGATTTATTTTCTGCTTGCACCCAGCTGCTGTTTGCTGCTGGCTCCTGCCCTGGGCATCCCCTCTGAGGACAGAGGTTTACACAAAATGTGAGCTGAAGCATAAGGTTGCCCATTGCTTCAAGGGCCACATGAACCTCCAGCCACTGAAGTTCAAAGCAGCATGAACCACTCACAGCATCAAGAACTGCTGTCAAGGGAAGGACTGGGTTGTGTGCAGCACAAGGCTTTATTGTTGTGACTTCGAGGGACTTCCACTGCCCTAACAGACAGCAACCTCTCTTTTATCTTCTGTTCCTCAATATTGCGGAAGTGAAAAGGGGAGGTGTGTTTACCTGACTTGGCAGTGCTGGGTTAATGGCTGGACTCAGAGATCTTAAAGATTTTTTCCCACCTAAACATTTCTATGATTCTATGGTCCTGTGATGCAGAAAATCTGATTTGTTTATCAGGAAAAGTGAGAAATGGAGACTAATTCATGCACTTCATCTAAACATGCTGTTGTTCAAGGGGGTTACCTAGAATATTTTCACACTGCTTTTTCAATCTCCCCCTATTAAACACACATAAACTTTTAAATTCAGATTTTTTTTAATCAAGCGTTACACCTTAAAGATGAACTAGTTGGGAAGAAGACCAACCTGTCCAAACAGAGAACTTTGTCTAGAGCTTAAGAGAAAAAAGAAGAGTTTATAGCCTTTGGAAGAAAGGGCAAGCAACTCAGGAGGACAACAAAGATGTGAGGGAGAAATTAGAAAGCCAATCAAAATTTAATCTGGCTACTGCTGCAAAAGACTATAAAATATTTTTCTATATATCAGCAGCAAAAGGATATCTAAGGAGATTCTTCATTCTTTATTGGATGTGTCGGGAAGCATAGTGATCAAGGATGAGGAAAAGGATGAGGTGTTTAATGCTTTCTTTTTCTCAGCTTTTAATAACAAGACCAGTTGTTCTCTGAGTTCCCAGACCCCTGAGCTGTGAGACAGGGACAGGGATCAGAGTGAAGCCCTCATGTTCTAAGGGAAAATGATGAGTGACCTGCTACACCACTTGGACACGCATAAGTCCATGGGTCTGGTTGGGATCCACCTGAAGGTACTAAAGGAGCTGGCAGAAATGCTCACCAAGCCATTTACCAGCAGTCCTGGTGAACCAGGGAGGTCTCAGGCGGCTGGAAGTTGGTAAATGTGATGCCCATCTACAAGAAGGGCCACAGGGAGGATCTGGAGAACTACAGACCTGTCAGCCTGACCTCAGCGCTGTGAAAGGTCAGGGGGAGCATCTTGAGTCCCATCACGTGGCATGTGCTGGACAACCAGGGGAACAGGCCCAGCCAGCAAGGGGATTGTGAAAGGCAGGTCTTGCTTAATCATCCTGAACTTCCATGGCAAAGTGATCTGCCTAGTGGATGAGGGGAAGGCTGTGGATGTTGTTAATGTTTTAGTAAAGCCTTTGATGCCATTTCCCACAGCATTTTCCTGGAGAAACTGGCTGCTCGTGGCTTGGATGGGTGCGCAGTTTGCTGGGTGAGAAACAGGCTGGATGGCTGGGCCCAGGTAGAGGTTGCCACATCCAGTTGCCAGCCAGTCACTAGTGGGGTTCCCCAGGGCACAGTACTGGAGGGATATTAATCAATGACCTCAACAAGAGGATCAAATGCACCCCCAATGAGTTTGCAGATGACACCAAGCTGGGAAGGAGTGGTGATCTTCTGGAGAGTAGACAGGCTCTGCATAGGGATCTGGACAGGCTGGGTCAATGGACAGAGGCCAATTGTGTGAGTTTCATCAAAGCCAAGTGCCAAGTCCTGTGCTTGAGTTCCAACAACCATGTGCATTGCTACAGGCTGGGGGCAGAGTGGCTGCAAAACTACCCAGTGGAAAAGGACCTGGGAGTGCTGATCAGTAGTGGCTGAACAGGAACCAGTATGTGCCCAGGAAGCCAAGAAGATCAGTGGCATCCTGGCTTGTAACAGAAATAGTGTGGCTAGCATGACCAGGGCAGTAGTCATCCCTTTGTGCCGGGTCCTGGTGGGACTGCACCTGGAATTCTTGCTCAGTTTTGGGCCCTTCACTCCAAGGAAGATATTGAGGTGATGGAATGAGCCCAGAAAAGGACAATGGAGCATGACAAGTCTCTGGACCACAAGCCTGATGAGCAGCTGAGTGAGCTCAGATTGTTCACCATGAAAGGAAGTTTGGAGGGAACTGGAATTTCGGTCCACAATTCCTTGAAAGGAGGTTGTAGCCAGGTGGGGATTGGTCTCTCTTCTCCCAGGTAACAACTGATATGACAAGAGGAAATGGTCTTGAGGAGGAGGTTTAGATTGGATATCAGGAAAAACAACTTTGCCCAAAGGGTTGTCAAACACTGAAACAGGCTGCCCAGGACAGTGGTGGAGTTACTGTCCCTTTTTAAAAGGTATGGTATAAATAAAAGGTATGATACAAATAAAGTATTTAAAAGATGTGTAGATGTGGCAGTTGGGGATGTGGTTTAGTGGTGGACTCAACAGTGCTGGGTTAATTGGACTTGGTAATCTTAGAGGGCTTTTCCAACCAAAATTAATCCTTGACTCTATGATCTATAATCAGTCAAGAGATTATGATATCTGTAAATCACAAAGAAAGACATGAGACCTAATCTTGGAGAAAATACTGTTCAATGGGGCTATGTAGGAGAGGCTGATAGGAAGACAATGATAAAAGTCTGGCATTTCTTTTTAATTTCAAAATAGCATTTTATTCATGGAGGGTAGATTTTCATGGAGAGTGACAGCCTGTTAGATTCCCCAGCAACATTTCCCTGTCTGCCTCTGACCCACCAAGAGGAAAAAGTCAGGGGGTTTGTTCCTGTTACTGATTAGTCTGAAGCTCTAGAGCCTGAAGGAGGACATCTTTTTTTGCCCTGTTCAGCATTACATGAAATCCTTGTAGGAAACAATGAGTAACCTATTGTTTTTCGCAGATGCCTTCCTCCTACATAAACCCCTCAGTAATTAACCAGCAGCATCTTCAAAGCAGCAATGTGTGAGATAAATCAGAAGGAATGGGAATGACAAAGTGATAATACCCATGTGTTTTGATGCAGAAATGACGTGGTAGTTGTACCAAAACAGTTAATCATCCTTTATGATCCTGCTGGCATTTATACCATTGTTCAAGCTTCACAGGAGATATCTTGTCACACGTGCCTTATGTGCATTGCATCTGGTTGTTCCCACCGCCACATTCCCCTCTCCCCACAGCCAGGATTCAGCTGAGGGCATAAGGGAGAGGAGTGGGCCCTTTCCCACTGAATCATCAAATGCTTTGGATGGGAAGGGACCTTAAAGATCATCTAGTTCCCACCCTCCTGCCATGGGTGGGGACACCCGGTTTAGACCAGGTTGCTCCAAGTCCCATCCAACCTGGACTTGAACTCTTCCAGTGAAGGAATTTCTCCAGGCAGCCTGCTTCAGTGCCTTATCACCCTCACAGGAAAGAATTACTTCAGAAAGATCAAATCTAAATCACCCCTATATCAGTTTAAAGCCATCACCCCTTGTCCTGTCGCTGTGTGGACTTGTGAAAAGTCCTTCACCAGCTTTCCTGTAGGCCCCCTCAGGAACTGGAAGGCTGCTCTGAGGTCTACCTGGACCTTTCTCTTCTCTTGGCAAAACAACTCTCTCAGCCTGTGGTCACTGGAGAGGAGCTCCAGCCCTACATCTTTGTGCTCTTCTTCTACAGGAATTGGTTCTTCATTCTCTCAGTCCCTGCCTTTGCCTTCTCAACTTGTGCAGCATGGCTGGAGCACCTGCCTGTGAACACTGAGGCAAAAAAAGTCATTGAACACCTCAGTCTTCTCTATATCCCATGTAACCAAGGCTCCTGTTTCCTTCGGGAGGGCCCACATTTTCCCTAATCTTCCTTTAATCAATAGCGTACCTTTTCTTGTTGCCCTTGAGATCCCTGGCCAAAATTTATAGAATGAAAGAAGATAATCTACAGATGTTTGTGTTCACTGCACAGACTGCATTGCTTCTGAAGCTGTACAGCTTTGTACAAAATGTTCATAAGAGGATGTTCCTTGAACGTCCCTCAGAGCTTGAGCTTCCCTCAGTGGTGCGGGGGGAAAATAGACATCAAATTGGTAAAATAACACTTCCTAAAATAAATGTTTTCTGTGTCTGTTGCTCTTTATTTATCTGAGATGAGAATACAGACATGTTTGGGTCCATATAAACCATATTTATTACATATACATATTCAACAAGTTTTTTTGACAAGTTTTTATAGCTTCTAGATCAGAAAACAGAGAATATTGGTCTTACTGAGTTTTTGAGTGGATATTACGTCAATTTAATATGTAACAATGTTCGCAGGCTCTATTTTGCACATTTTCCTGAACTCCCTTATCACTGAAAAAAACATTTGCACTGACAGACCATAGAAATATCTTTCTATATCTTACTGAGTTTACATATTGGGTTATATTTCTCCTCTCCAGCTCTCAGCTGGAGGATTGGAAGTAAAATCCATTCTGTATCCATTTAGGGAAGAGGGCAGTCAGATCAATAATCTGTGGTAGCTTCTTGGCAGAAAAAAACAGATACATTCACAAAAGTATTGATTCCATTAATCCATGTTCCACTGCAAACTGCCAACAGGTCAGGTCAGTCACATTTCTCCTTTTTTTTTAAATTGAAAACAGATTTAGAATAGATTGCAAGGAATAAGGATGCTCTTCTAAAGGCATCACAAGAAGTTAAACCCCAGAAATTGTGTTCCCCCAAATCACAAGACTCCCTTGAAAATTGTGATATTTAGAATTTAGATAAATGGTGTCCTGGTCTTGTGTATGAGTGTGTGTATCATCTGTTTCAAAACCTTCTGGGTTTTCATATGTCACTTTGAGAAACCAATATAATAGAAAAGATAAATGTCAGACCTAAAAACCACACATCAAATCTACACTGGAGCTTGTGTATAATTCTTTGTTCTCTCTAGGAAATTCTGAATCTGCATACTCTGCTCTGGCTTTTGGAAAATGTTTTCTTCCAAACATATGTGCTTCTGCTTTGCCCTTCAGCTTATGCTCTCCCAGTTTGAAAGATGAGGTAAAGAAATGTTCTCATAAAGACATGCAGTGTGTTGCCTTTTGCCATCCCCACTTGCCAGTTTTCATTATTGCTCTGCCTATTCTTTGCCTGGAGCAATATTATTTTTATATTCTGTTAAAAAACCCTTGACATCCTCCAGGAAAATAAAAGGTCTGAACGACAACAAAGTCCATGTGTGTACGAGCACGTGGAGCTTTCTCGGCAGCTTCTGTGCCTATTGCTTTACCTCTGATCATATCAACATTATTTTCCCTTCAAGCAAACAAAGTGCTTTGAAGTGATGTCTCCCTTGGCAGGGTGAGGCATTGACAAGCTGTCAAGAGCAGACAATGGAGAAAAAGGGATGCATGTCGTGTGTGAGGGAGCTGTGCCACAGCTTTGGCTGCCACCTGAAGCTCACTGGGATCATCACATGTCTGTGTGAAGGACATGGTGGTAGTATCAGTGGGAAAGACTGAGCTGCCATTTGCTGTATGAAAAGATATTCTGTTTTCACATGCAGAAAGTGAGTGGGAATCAATCAAACAAAAGGTTGGGATGCAGAAAATGCCAGGCAGAAGACATTTTTTTTTTTTTTAGAAAATTAAAATCTGCATTTTAGTTTATAGAATCATGGAATCTTTAAGGTTGCAAAAGACCTCCAAGATCATAGAGTCCAATCATTGAACTACTACATTAACCATTAACTACATTAACAACTACTGATGCAGCTGACAGATCTCACTCTTTCATGGATATGTCATGATTGGAAAGCTTCCTCAGGAAGTGGGAACCCTCGCTTCCCAAGGAAATCACAAACAAATGGAATTTATCCCTTTAATAATTTAAATTTTTTAGTAATTTATTTTGTATACAAATTACTGCATTTTTGCCATCTCATCTGAATGTTAGACAACTGTCTTGTTAGACAAGTGGCTTCTATTCCTCTCAGAAAAACAGATTTGAACCCCCCCAGCCATGCTGCAGCGGACAGCTCCTCATGGCAAGCAATGGACCAAAGGGGCACCAGCCCCCTCCATTTCTCCTCTAGCATCTGAGTTATTGCTCAGATTACTGCCCAAAAATTAATGACTCCAGGAGAAATAGTAGATCAAGAAGAAGACAGCCTTACTCTGAGGTTTCATCTATTTTATGACAGAAAAAAAAAATATAGCATCAGATTTTGTTACTGAATAACCTCAAGCACCAGCACTGGCTCTTTCCCTGGGCTCAGGGTGGTTAATGGGCAAAGAAGAGATTAATCCTGCCCACCTTCAGGCACTAAGCAGCTTGTAGCTTTCATAGCTTTGGGGATTACTGCAAACCCAGCAGCTGAACTGGGTTTCTGAGACATTTCTGCACAGTCACAGAGGTCCCTCTGAATTTGGCACCAGTGATTTTTTGGTTCTAATTTTTTTACTTTCACAACCAAAGTGGCAGGTAGGTACAGAAACCTTCTCTGAGGCATTTGAGCTTGTGCACTCCAGTTAGCTGTCAGCAGTCTTTTCTTCATCTATTTACAGGAGGTGACACAATCTTAGTGGCAGGGAAGGTCCAGATGATGAATGTGTCTTAACTCTCTACAGAGAGAGGCATGTAAATTTACTTGGTACAACAGAATTAGCATAATTCATGAATTAGGTCAATTTCAATTACTTATGTATAGAAAGTAGATTTTCTCCTACCAAGATGAATCTAATTTCAAAATCCTATCACATCTATTTTTTCCAAGAGACATCCACAAATGGGCCTTTGCTGTTATCAGATGTGTGAAGCAACATCACTGTATGTTTTCACACCCAGTTGATTAGTTAACCATCTGTTCTCTTCAACAACATAGGATACAAGATGGGAGGAAGAAAAGGGAAGAGAAATAAGTGGAAATATCACTGTGATTGTTTTCTAACCTATCTCTTAATTTTTTATTTGAGCCACAAATCCCAAGGCAATTTTTATTACAGTGGTATTTAAACAAGGCCTATATATATGTAAACAAACCTTTTATAACTTCCTTTTTTCTTTCTTTCCCCCCCCCCCACTTATTTTTTTTTAAATCAGAATAATGGAAATGTATCACAACTTTCTTCATATCCTCTGTGGATGACTATAAAATGGAGGTGGAGGGAGGAGAATTTTGTAGGCAGAACATTATGTGCATTAGATAAAAACCAGTTATTTAGTAGCTCATACTTAAAAATATTCACACTTAATTTAACTCACTTCATTCTCTAGAAGGACTGTGGGTGTGTTAATCTTTTGAGTTGATAAAAGCATCCATCTAGATGGACAGTTTAGAAATTGACTTCAAATTTTCAGTTATCTTTGTTCTAATGTGTCCTCTTTGGCTTAAATTTATTTTCCAGACATCATTAAAAAAAACAAAAAAACAAAAAAACAGCCCCAGACAGATTTTAACTATTTGGCTGAATTACACATTTTAAGTTATAGATCTTGCAATTATTAAAAAGCCAAACCAAATAACCTTACAATCTTTTTCATTGACATTTTCACTTAAATACAAAACCAGACCTCCTTCATTCTGATAGCTTTGTCAAGAACAAGTATTTTTCTATCCCCTACTATGTTATTTTCTTTTATAATTATTGATTCAGGTGTCATATAGAATTATGAAAAAAATAAAAAAACCCCAGCATAAGGTATCTAGAAATATCACAAAGGACTCTCTAATCACAGGATCTCACTGAACATGCTTAACACACAGGTGATACAGCATCCTTTGAAACAAGCATTGTGTACATATACATATACGTGTGTATATATATATATATGTATAGATACATACACACACACATATATATATGCATATACATACATATGTGGAATGCCATCACCAACTTCACAAATAGCCATTAGAGACTCTCCAAACCAAAATTGCAGGTTTTTCTCTTTGCCTTGGCCAGCCAAGGTAGCAAATCTGTGTGCAAGTCAGAATTGGAGGAAAAAGCCATGTAAACCACATGCTAATCATACAGAGGCAATCCTTACAGGAGTAACTTGTCCTGTGTTAAAAGACTGACAAAAGCTAGGGATAGCTGAGGTTAAGGCAAACCTTAATTAGCTGGTTTTTGGCCCTTACCTAACTAATCAGATGCCTGACTCTTGCAACTTTGGCACAGTAATTCCCCATCAGTCAAAGGCTGCAGCAAGTTGGGATAATGTAAATCTGGCTTAAGTGACTGTGGGAGTCATAGCAGCAGTGCCCTGTGAGCTGCTTGGGGCTTTAGGATGCTCAAAGCTCTGTGAATGTTCAGAAATAGAAAGTCTAACGTAAGAGAAAGTGCTTTCTTGGTGCCTTTTTTTCTCAGCTGTTTTCTGTCCACATAAAAATAAAGGAGTAGGGGGGAGGTTTCTCTTTACCTGCCAGATGCTGAACAAATGATGTGAGGAAATAGAGGGAAACTTTTGTTGTGACTGTAGGGGCAAGATGGGTGGGAATCACAGTGGGGAAGCTGGGAAATATAAGAGATTCCTGGAAATAAAAACTATAACGGAGTGTTTCTTACAATGCAGGAAGTAATTGGATTAACTGAAAACAATCATAAAGTCAAAGCTATATCTTGAGGGAACAGGTGGATGGGAGAGAGTTGTGGACAAACCCTGTTCCTTTCTTGTCTGTCCCCTTCAGGCACTTTGATGGTTCTCTGCCTAAAAAAATGAATTAATCTAGTTCTTATGCAGTAAATACTATGTTTTGTGTTTCCTTGAAAGTGCACTGCAGAGAAGGTCTAGACAGAAACACCTCAATGTTTTGGTGAATGTTGGCTCTTTCTGTAGACCTTTGGCAGGGTGGACAAACAAGGTTGACATCAGTGGGTCTGAGGAGACAAATCTGTGTTGGGGGCGGGGAACAGCTGTGCCATCAATGCTGTGGGACCAGGTCTTTGTGTAGAGGAGTGCATGGCAGGGCCCTCTGCTCAGAAAGGATGAGGAGTCCCCAGAAAGGATGAGGAGCAGAATCATGGAATCACAGAATTGTTTCGGTTGGAGAAGATCACTGAGTCCAACTGCAAATGTAACACTGCTAAGCCCAACGCCAAGCTGTGTCCCCAAGTGCCACATCTACACATCTTTCAAATGCCTCCAGGGATGGTGACTCCACCATTTCCCTGGGCAGCTGTTCCAATGCCTAACCACCCTTTTGGTAAAAAATTCTTTCTGAATATCCAATGTAAACCTCTCCTGGTGCAACTTGATTAATTTCCTCTTGTATTTGTTACCTGGGAAAAAAAGACTGACTCCCACCTCACTGCACTCTCTTTTCAGGTAGCTGTAAAGAGTGATAAGGTCTCCCCTTTTTCCAGCATACTGGAAATAAATGCACTTTTCTTCAGCTCAAGCTATTGAACATTATCTTCTGCATGTTTTGAACTGGAAGCCAAATTTTAGTTTCGGCTTGGTGGATTTTGGTTAGTGAGTTTACCTATCAACCCTGCCTGCACTTGCTTTGCATTCCTCCTACTACAATCTTGAAAAATAATGCTTCCAAGAGTAATGGCTGGGTTTTGCTTTCCAGAAAAACCTTACCACAAATATCTGGTTTAAAGCCACAAGTTAGGTTTTCAGTCCATCATATTTCAGATCAATACACGACAGAGAGCTGACACAGATCCTGCACAAAGACAGATTGCACTTTCAAGGGAATTTCATGCCATTTAAAAATGGAATTAAGCAAGACGGAAATGCTAAAAATACATGAAAAATAAAGTTTAAGCCACTGAAGGAAAACCCTGTGTGTTATTCTGCTTATTAAAAGACAGCAAGCTGCCACAAAATAAATATTCCCTGCTAATGAGCTAATATTTAATCAGCACAGTGCTCTGTTCTGAAAAAAAAAAAAAGCTTCTGCTGGCCACTTTGTGTTGGTGGTCCTTTAAAAAGATAGAAAGAAAACTCAAGCATGATGTATTCAAATTACTCTTTTATTTTTTATTCTATGCAGTGAAGCAGGAGCAGGCTCTAGTTCTTCTCATAATTTTATTTATGACCCTAAGCCCTCAATCTCAGAGAAAATGGAGGTCACACTGCTTCTTATACATGTTGTCATGCAGATATGTGGGCTTTCAAATGGGGTGTTTACTCCTAAACCGCAAGGTAACATACATTTTTTAATGACTTCCACTTTGGTCTGGTTTTTTGGGGCCTTTTTTTGGACTCCACAAATGGGACTGCTGCTTCTTGCCCAGCTCATTGAATATGGAAAGGAACTGTCTGCTGAATCCCATGAGATGTTAATGTGCTGGGGCTGGGCAGAATTATCTGTATCTCTTTGCACCTTAGGGCCCAGACTCCAGCAGATTTCTGCAGGGGGAGTGTAGCAATGGAAGAGGGACAACAAAACACACATTGGTGAGAAGAGAGGAGATTCTCCTGAAGAAGTGGGGGGTAAAGAGTGATAAAAGCTGGCACAGTGGTAGGCTGAATTTTGATAAACTGCCTTCCACTTCTGCACCTAGGTTTTCCCCACCTTTTCAGGTTTAAAATCAATCTTTCCAATGAACTTTTGAATAGCCAGGAAATATTTAACTTCCTATTTACAGCTGTGACTGGTGTATGAAAGAGTATTTCAAGCTGTGCAAAATATCACCACCTGGATAAAAGTTACCTGGCACCCTCCCTCTGCAGTACACTCTTCTTCCCCAGCAGACCATAAATTTAATGCTGCTTCCCTTACTCTCAGTGGATTTTGCTCATCCCATAGTATTACATCAAGGATGAAAGAGCTCTGGCATGATATTTAACCTTTGAATAACATGCCTAGAAACTAAATTAAGAATGTCTTCTAAAGCACAGTTGCCATTTACTGCATAGAATCAGAGATACAGTGCAGTGCACAAAAAATTATAGATGCTCCACATATATTCTTGACTCAACAACTTCATCACTCTGGATGTTGCCTTTGGGCTGGAATAGGGTTCCCTTTGACAGTAAAGGTCATTTGCTTCCTGCTGCTATTGTATCTCATCCTTCTTCCTGGGAAGCCTTCCTTCCTCCAAGCACAGAAAGTCTTCCTAGTTTTTATTTCTTAAAAGCAGGTCCTTGCTTATTTTTGTAGTCTTTTTTTTCGCTCTCAGTGAACTACTGGAGAATGTGGTATCTTCTGGCTCCAGCCAGCTTCCTTTGAAAACCAATTATTTGATCCAGAGTACAACTGTTGAGTTTTATGATTTCTCATTGTATCCAGACATGGAGAAAGATTGCATTTTGCCTTGTCAGAAAGTGCTAAATTCAAGATACCAAGAATGGAGTCTGGTGATAGAGCAGTTTTTGTACCAGTGTCTTCTCATTAGCATTTCAATTTCTTTGATTTTACCTGGACAAATTCATGAAACTCTTACACCAGCCAAAGACAAAATAAGGTTATAGGATTAAAAGGTGACATATTTGTAATTGTAGGTAAAGTAGGTTTGCATTTGTTCCCCCCTCTAGAAGAATTTTTTCACCCTTTACTAAAACTGTCACTGGGACTAACCATTGCCCAGATGTCACTGGAACCAACCATGTGTAGGAAGTAAGCAGAGAGGTTCAAAGTTGTGCTGGAGGGTGCTTGTTCCCTTCAGGGTTGTTTTTGGCGTTTTCAGCTAGAGATTACAGATCCTCTAAGTAGTAACTGGACTGGGTAGAACTTCATGAACATGGAATATCAGATTTGTTTTAGGGGCAATATCAAGCCTGTTTGTGACAGAGGATGTGCAAGGGCTGAAAGCAGTGGTAGTCATTTGAGATGCTCTGAGAGCCTCCCTGACCTCCAGCTGATGCTCTAGAAGAACATGATCCTCCTTGGAGGTATGTTGTGTCTGCTGGCTTTCACCAAAATTCCTGCACATTTCCACATAAAGCAGCAATAGATGGATGTTGCTGCTTGCATAACTGAAGCCTGTCTTAGGTGTCTTCTTTTATGATCTGAAATGCTCCCTAGGCCCCAATTAGACTGCATTAACTAGATTTACATCAACTATAATGGAGCTTAGATACTCAGCTCATATAATGACAGCTGTGGATAGACACTTAAATTATGTGTCTAATCCTGCACCAAATCCAACCCAAAATCAGTCATCACTAGGAGTGAAAGCAAGAAGTCAGCTACAGCCAGGGAAGGGCTGTACAAATGCTTTTTCAGTCTTTAATCTGTTGGATGTATTTTTCAGTTTGGTGAGTTAATTGTCCTAGCTTTTACTCTAACAGAGCCTGGCTTTTTTTAAATTTAAACACCTTTTAATCTTTTTTTTTGAGGAGCTCTTTATAGAAGACTGTCTAGAGTGTTGACCTCAGCATCAGATCTGCTGTATATGTGAAATGTGTGTGTGCAGTGGACCTATGACTGGTGCTCTCAGCTTCCCAGGAGCCTGACTTCCATGAGTATATCAGGCAGATGTCATTTCAAAGAGAAGAGGCTGGGAGTGAGGTATTTCCTGCACAGAGACCCTGTCTTGGGAGGAGTGGGTTCTTTGGCTCTTCTAGCTGACCATGGCTTTTGGATCCTCTCTGGTTCATTCCATTGGCCAGAGTTCCAGATTTTTGACTGATCCCAGTTCTTCTTACAGAGACTAGCTCATGCAGTAGTGACGCTGAGTAAGAGCACAGATTTTTAGGAAATAAGTCTTCACACTGCCACTTGATATCCAGATAAAAATATTCTTACAGCCTTTAGAGTCTCATATAGACCTGGATGTTTTATCTCTTTTCCCCCTTTCTCTTCCATCTACTGAGATTTGCTGTGTAATATTGCTTGTAATTTTTTCTAGTTTATTTTCAAGTCTGTGCCTTTTTTTTTTTCTTGCATGGGAGGTTGCCTGATCACAAGCTCTCTAGACCTTTGACAGATGATAATCTTCAATATGTTACATTGATTCATAAACTGTGTTGCCTCTCAAATGCATGTTGGTTGAGCAAGACTCCTTGCAAAGCAGGGTACAACTCAGCTCAAGTAGTGGGGTTAGAATGGGACTTTTCACATGTAATTACTACAGAGATAAAAACCAGGGTGCCAGATAAGATTGAAGACCACCTAGTACAAAACCAGCAAACCTACTTAAATAAAATGCACCCACTTTGGTGCTTAAGTAGGTATAAATTCCTCTACTTGATTGCTGTTACTGTTAATACTGACACAGTCCCTATTATGGGCTGTGTTACCTTATTATGTACTAGCCAAGAAAGCAGACAGACTGTCCTGGTTGATACATCACCTAGAGACAGACTGAAGAGTAATGAGCTACTGAAGTTCACCCCACACATGTAAGGAAGAGTAAGAGAAAGCAGGTAGGATTCCCCCCATGATGGTACTCACAGCCCCAGGCATGCTCCAGTCAGACTTCAGAGGATTAATCTCAGCACTTGTGTTGGTGTCAGAGATCAATAATGCTTGGACTTTTATTTATGATCTCTTCACTGAAAAGCTCTGTGCCTCAGCTTGTTCTGGTTTCTATTCCCTTGTTCCTGTGAGCTTTGGTTTAGAAGTGCAGACAGGCTTATGAGAGATTATGTACCTTGAAACTCAGGATATTTAGGCACTGATTCTAAGCAGTAGTACCCTACTGGTTTTTTTCCTTTGTTTATTGCATTGGATCCATGGGGAACTGATCTACATTGTCTGTAAGCAAGAAAAAAAAATGTTGGCATGTGTACAAAAATGATTACAGGTGTATGCAGTGTTTTGCAGCCAAATAAATTCCCTGACATAGCTGAGGGGGTGACAAGCATGCCCCAGGACCAAGAGTAAATGCTATGGTAGAAGGAAACTCCTTTAGGCAGTGCTGTGTTTTAAACAGTTCAGAAATTCTTTGTTCAGGCAGAGTGAGGGGTAAATATGAGAGATCTAAAAATTACTTTTTAAATAAATGCAATACACATCCAAAGAGACTGCAGTACCTGTTTGCTAACCAGCTACAAGCTGTGTTTTGGGATTTGACACACATCTGCTTGCCAATATCTGTACTGTTAGCATGGCATCCTCGCCATGTTTGGATCTCTTCTGATTTACAAATTGCTTTCTGAAGTAGATGTTATAGCATTTCTGTCCTTAAATTGAGATTGGGGCAGTTAACCTGCAAGTACCTTGTTCTTAATTTGATGATACAGATATTCTAATATTTATTTAGTGTTACTTCTAATATTTATTTAGTGTTACTCATCTAAGAAGAAATCTGCTGGAGCAATTGATGACTCCTCTGTAAGTTTTTTCATACAGTTTTTATGTTTGCTGGTTTTGGCTGGGGTAGAGCATATTTTCTTCACAGTAGCTGGTATAGGGCTATGGGTTGGATTTGTGCTGAAAACACTACTGATAATTGAGGGATTTTTTTGTTACTGCTGAGCAGGGCTTACACACAGTCAAGGCCTTTTCTGCTCCTCACCCCAACCTGCCAGCAAGGAGGCTGGGACTGCTCAAAGATTTGGAAAGGGACACAGACAGGAGAGCTGGCCCCAGTGGACCTAAAGGACTTCCAGACCATATCATGTCATGCTCAGAATACAAAGCTGGGGAAAGAAGTAGGAAGAGGAGACCCTTCAGAGTCATGGCATTTGTCTTCCCAAGTCACTGTTATGCATGATGGACTCCTGCTTTCCTGGTGATGGCTGAACACCTGCCTGCCCAGTGGTGAAGGAATTCCTTGCTTTGCTTTGCTCTACCTATTAAACTGTTTTTATCTCAGTCATGAGTTTTCTCACTCTTACCTTTTCTATTATCTCCAGGGGTGGAGTGAGGCAGCTGTGTGGGGCTGAGTTGCTGTCTGGAGTTAAACCAGGACTGTTTGCATGTTATTTTTAGCTGTATGATGAAAAAAGAAGGCAGGCAGTAGTTGCTGAATACAAAATGTGCCCTAAAGCCATCTGGGGAAAAAAAAGACTAGATATCCAAACGTATTTGGCATGACAGAGGAGGTTGCTGACAGAGGCTGTACCAATCCTATTCAAGGTTTTGTACTTTAGAGAGGCTGCATGGTAAACTCTTGACTTTTCAAAGTCAAGAACAGGAGCAGCTCCTTGGTCTCAAGGTATGCTCCGTTATTAGATGGTTTTTGGCTACTTTAATTAAGCTATCTGCAAAGGAATGCTTAGAAAAGCATGTTGATGAACAGCAGGTCTGTTTACAACATACTTAACAAATAGAGGAAGCACAGTTCCTTTGAGTGTCGGTGCAAAGTGGGATTCTGTACAGCCTTCTGTGAGCCAAGACTGTTTACTCCTTTATCCAAAAGCACAGACAAAATCCAGGCTGTGTAAAACAGGCAGAACTGAATTTCCTTTGGTTACAGTGTAAAGTGACTTTTATCTCAGGTGGGTGTCCAGCTCCAAGGTTTTGATGAAAGAATTGCTCAGGTATCACTGCTATATCCACTGGATGACAAGCTGGTTGCTCTGGTAACTCATTATTTAATGTCTGAATGGCAGACAAATAGCAACACAGCACATCTTAGTTGTCATGCATTATCATGATAAGTGATATAAGAGATGTCACCAAATTCAGTTTTGAGACTTCTACAAAGCACAATATGTACATTCTTGTGTGTGTGTGTGAGAAAGGGCTCAAAACCCCTTTATTAATAATGCAGTCCCAATGTAAAGGCTGCATAGAAATGTTATTCTATTCAGGTAACACTTTGAAATGTCACCAGAAGAAATACCTTTTGTACAAGGCCACAAGAATTAAAATTAAAAAAACAAAAACAAAACAAACAAAAAAAAAAAAAACCCCCCCAAAAAAAGAAGAAGAAATGAAGAAAACCCTACTTTCTTAGAGTGATGGAAGCTGTTCTATTAGAAGTCACAGAAATACTTCTCTCCAAGACAGCCTCGCTTTCAAGGAAAACAAGTAGTCCATAAGTTACATTTAAAACTAAAACATTAAAATAGATAAGTAGTAGAAATGAGAACTTGAGTTCCCATTTAGCTTAGTTTGGTGCAGAGCTGAGTACAAAAGTAGGGAAGAGAAAGAGTAATTATAATAATAAAATGTGCTCACCTCTCAGAATGGGTGCAGACCATGATAAATTATTTCAATCTATAACCTTTTTAGTTCTTAGTAAAATTGTTCTTTCTGGACAAATCATCCACCACTGAACTGAACTTCCTGAAGTTCTCTGAATCTGTGATGAGGGTCCCAAAAAAGGCTCTGAACACAGGCCCGGAGAGTTCAGTCTAGTACTGGAATTATTAGAGATGATCATGACAAAGTTTGTAGTCAGTTAATATGAAGACATTAGAAAACATTATACAAAGTTAGAAGAGAACTGCTTAGACAAAAATACTCTAAAGGCATCCCTTCATATAAATAGTTTGCAAATAATATCATTTTGAGTTAGCACAAGTTAGTGGGTGTCTCTCCTCTGTACAGTCCATTCACTGATTGATGGTGAGAGGCAGCAAGAGGAGTAAATTATAGATACCTGAAGATGCAGATATTTCACCTCTCTGTGCAACTGCTCCACACTGGTGGCTGATGTGGCCGAGTACCTGAGGTGGCTTTTCATAACTCAATACTGAGATCACCCTGGAGTCCAATGGTGGCCAGCATATCTTGAAACTACCCAGTTTACTGGGTGTGTCTTGTAAGTTGTGCTAAACTTACCATAATTAGAATTGCTGTAACAAGCAAATTCTGTTCTCCAAATCAGTTAATGTTAAATGTCAATGTTTTAGCTACACAAGCTCTAGTCACATAAGTTATGCCAGTGTAACCTTTTATATAGTGATACAATCACAGTAATCAAAACACCTTGTGGCTGTGGTATTGCTTTCCTAGTTGACTTGCATCCATAGGCTTGAGGTGTCCAGCTTCCCTATGACTGTTTCAGGAGTAAAAACAGTTCTGAGACAAAAAAAGTGCTTAAGTTCACTCTTCTCATTTTTTTGGGGGTGTTAAAAAGTGATCACAGACGAGTCAGCTTATTCTTTCAGCTGCAAGGGAAGGAATGATTTGGTTTGCAAACATACTCCTTCCCACTGTCTTTTGTGCCTCAAAATGTTCACTTTAGTAAAAATAAAGAAGATTTTATAGGTGCAGTGTTTCTTGATGACTTTTTGTATGCAGCAAATCTTTCCTACGAGTCCTTTCATGTGAATGTGGTGTGAATGCTAGACGGCCCAAAGGTAACTCATTTAATTAGAGCTTCTTTATTTCCTGTTTTAGCTAGAGACAACATAGAAAATCAGCATCGTGTTTCTGACTAGTAGGAAGAAAAAGCAAAGCTGGTCAGCCAATTCCAGCTCTATATTTACTTTTCCTTCCTCAAGCACAAGAAAATCAAAAGAAGGAAAACCAAAAATGCAATGGGAAGAGTGGGTAGCTGACTAAGCCATGCTCTGAAGAAGAAAGCAGGAGGGAGAGTGAAATGAGAGGATGCAGGCAGAAATCTGAGCATACTTGAGAAGACACTGCACGCCATGCCCAATCTGTCCCCCTCGGCAACACAGCAGACTGTCATTCACTCACTGTGGGCCAGATTATTTTCTGTGTGGAAACCTATTCCACTGCTTTAAAAAGGGGCTCCATATAAATAATTCCTAGGTCCAGGAGGTGCTTTTTGACAAACTTCTACAGTCCTTTTCTTGCTGTCCATATTCACTCCTAAGAGGATGGATTGCATTGCTGTTTGAACCCATAGTTCAACACATGAATGACATTTTTTGAAATACACACAGAATTTGCTTGTTACAGCAATTCTTTTAGTTACTCATTTCACATAGCAACTTGTATATCCATTAGTGGTAAGATGTTCCAAGGGAAAATGTTGTAATTGCACATATTTAAGGGGTACATCATTTACCTTTATTACAACTCTAGTTGCAGCTGTGGTCTCAAAAATTATCCCAGTGTGCACCATGCTGGTGCAATTAGGAGGAACTGGTCCTTTGTCTTTCTAATCCTTCTCTGGATGAGAAATAAGAACATTGATAGAGCAGAGAAACCATTGTACTCATGGCCCCACGACAGTTCCTGGAGAAGTAAACAGACTTAGAGAATACTTTGGGAAGGGAAACCTAGTTAGAATGTTTGCAGTAAACACGAGAGCTGATGCGTGGGCGTTGCAGTCACAAATCCTGTTATATGCTAATACGATTTATGTGCATAACACCCAAACATAATTATCAGTTAACCCCTGTGTACCTGCTGTATTTAAAATTAAAATGAAGTTATGCTATTTGCACTTTCAGAACAGTAGATCTATGTTACACTTGAACATTTAATAATTTAGCTTATTTTTGCTGACTGAATACACTGTGCCAGACCACACTTCTTTCATTTGAACAGTGATTGACATTATTCTTGAATCTCGTGAATCTTGAAGTCAAGTGAGCTATCTTAACTGCAATTTAATAAAATGTATGAGATTTAATGGAGATATTCCTTAGCCAGGGAATGAAGGATATAATAGGAGACAGTTTGATACATTGTGCTGTATGAAACTGATGTTTAGCAACAATTTTTCAAAACAACCTTAATTCTGGAGTGAATTCTTAATAAGTGGACATGGGACACCCAACACAACCAAGCAAATGAGCATCTTCCAGCCTAGAGCTCTCTTCAGGATCATGGTGTTAATTAGTGTGCCTATACTGACTTCATTCTCGCTCCAGGAGAAACAATACTTATTTTCTGGACCTCTTTTTGCAGAACTGTTTGCACCCTTTATGGTTAACAAGTTGGCTTTGCCCTCTCTGAATAGCATTTAGGGCAGTCTTCGTCTTGATCACTCCTAAACCATTATTCTTCACACAACGTGTTTTGTGTCCCCAGCCAAATATGTGTATGAGTCAGCTTTGTTTAGGAAAAACCTTGCTGATCTGCTGCAGAGAAAAATCCTGGCTGATAAATCTGTGGACAAGCAGGAGACCAGAGAGTGATCCAGCTGCTGGTGTTGAGGTACTCATCTTAAACAGTCATGTTTAGGCTTTGGTGTAGCAAAGCACTCCTCTATTTTTATTTAACACAATGACTACTTCTCTTAACTGGGGACTAACCCTCCTTCCTACAAACTGCTAGGGACTTCTAAGAAAGATCTGTTAGTGCAAAAATGGAAAAAAATAATGCTTAAGTTTTTAAAGACTGCTGAATTCTGGAAGGTATCCATCTGCACTCACCCTGGGAGCAGGAATTGTGGCATATGCCTTCTATGCAATACTCAATCCAAAAAGCTGCAACCTTCTACACTTGTAAGTGACAGCAGATATAACTCTATTTTGACTCGCAAACCAAAAAATGTATAGACTTAAGAAAGCAGCATTTTTCATTTTGAAAATGTCAAAACAAAGTGCCAGCAATTCTGAAAAGAAAAGGTCCCTCAGATCTGTTTGTTTGCCCCTTCTGATTGGAAACAAGACTTACAAAAATTCTCTGTGGGAAAGTTTATTATTTTGCTGAGTCATTATTTTCTGAGAAGAAAAAAAATACTCGAAATCTTCTCAGTCATCCTCCTGATTCCTGATTTTTGCTGCTCTAACTTCCATAGGTAAAAAAGCATGTGCTAGTGATTCCTGTAATTACACGTGAATATTTTAGTTTGTCATCTTCAACTCAGATCAGATTAAAAATCTATGACCTTCAACAGTCACCATCTTGCTGGGAAGGGATTTTCAGTTTGACTCTTGTGCTCTTAGCTTTGATACAGGCCTTTGCTTTGGTGAAAGGATTTCTGTAGTAACTCCTTGTTGAGCAAGTTATATACAGATTCCAGAGTTTATTATCATACTCTGTTCAGTTTGGAAACTCCCATAGCAATTAGACCTTTATTCCATATCTCTTTGTTGATCAAAATACTGAAAGTTTATGAGGTGATAGAGACCTACTCATGTCTTGTACCTGTTACAGGAGCCATTAGAGGAAAACTGTGCTGGAATCCCATTAAAATGGTCAAGACTGCAGCTTAGCTTCTCACAGAACACCAAATAGAAGAATGTAGTGGATTCACACAGGAACAGGCTATTTTTCCAAGAAAGACCTTGTTCAACACACCTGACCTGGCTTGCACTGACAACACTTTATGGCCTATCCTTAGCGTGGCCACCTCTTGTAGTCACTGCTGAGGTGCAACATGGAAACACTTTTCCTACAATGGCTTACTGAGCAAATTGGGCCGAGTGCTGCATGCACAGTAGCCTGATGTATTTGTTTCACCATGAAATGTAGAGAGTTCATCAGTCTCATCTTAAAAAGGTAGCTTCAGAGTGCCTGCTGGTTTCAGCAATATTCAATCCCTTCCCCAGGCTCAGTTGGGTGGTTAGCAACAAAAGTAGTTGATGAAAGACTGTGAAAGACACATAAAATAATCTGGAAACCAATTAACAGTTTAATTGGCAAATAAACCTATTCTTTACCCCCAAAATGTTTCCGAGGATTGCACAAGTAATGAGGTGGAAAAGATTAGCATCAAATAAAATTCCAAAAGTAGTACAGCAAAAAAAGTTCAAGACAGTAAAAGGTCAATCTCAAGTAACATGAAATTCAACATTCAACCTTGACTTGTCTGGCTGGGGGACATGTATGGGTTGAAATCTTTATCTCTGACTAACATACAGCATGAGGCCTGAAGTTTTTGAAGTGAGGTTGCTCCCATTTATACAAAAAAAATTTTAAAAACCTTAGAAAGAATATCCTTTTTTAATTGCCAATAACCCCTGAAGCTTACTAGCAAAAAATTTTACATGGGCATTAATGGGATCTAGGCACTAGTCTGCTGCCTGTCAGGGCTGGAATTAAAACAAATTTGCTCTTTTGCAAGTTATATTAGGCTGTAATAACATGGAATGTGTGAGCAACTTCCAATTGTGATACAATGACAAACTCATGCAAACACATACAGTTTTTAGCTCTTACATATCTCTGGTTTTGTGCTGTTGTACATGGTTCAGGTAGAGAAATCAGAACTCGGTGGAGTGATACCATCTCCAGGGAACCAGCACATTCAGAGCCATGGAGGGGATTCCCAGGAAAAAAACCATCTAGCTGGTCTTAAAGAAATAGTAGAAGCTACAGTTTTTCTCCAGAAATACATATGGATGTTGAATACCAAGTAGCAATATGAGCTGCTCATTCTGTAGGCTCAGAAGAAACTGACCAATAAATCTCCTTATTTCCACACTTAGGACAGTGGAGTCTGCAGAAAGACTCAGTATGGAAGAAAGCTGGATTATAAGAACTGTGGGATATGTCTAGACCAAGCCAGAAAAGCAGATTGCTTCCACTCAGCAGAATAATACTGTAAGAGAGCAAATTCTGAAAATCAAATTAAGGGCTTCTAGCTCTTCACTCTATCAGAGAGTGCTAATACAGAGAGAAGCAAAAAAGCAAAGATAAGTCCCCAGAAGGCCATGGGGAAAGATTTGAGTCCTGATGAGGACTTCCAAACCACTGTAAGACTGAAAAAGGACTTAAATCACTTCGCTTTCATTGAGAGATCTACACAGAATCAGAAAAATTGTCTCCTACTCCAGTCTGCTGGAGCTGATCTTGGTTTTACCTCCAAGGTCCTGTTCTCCACTTTGACAGTTTCCAGTGGGGAGTGTCAGATTAGTACTGCCTCTTGAGTGTGATGTTTTGAGAGATAAAAAGTATCAGTTTCCTTTCAGAGGATTTGGGCTTGACTTCTTCTGCTTTTGTCTATCAAGGTGAAAGACTTTCTTCAGACCATGTCTTCTGGCTTCTCCACTGTCTATAGCTCTGGTGAAAGAGAAAGGGAATTAGAAGAGAGAAAGTTAATCCCATAAAAAAACAAAAAAGGGAGAGGATGATGAATACCACCAATCTTCTCCAAAGAAGGAGAAGGACAGACTGGAGAGGACTATTGAGGAAATATAAAGTGGATGCTGGACAACCCAGGGCTTCCAGAACTCACTGCTCTGATCAGGTTGACTGCAAATGCCAAGGTGTTCAGGGAGTAAAACAAAGGATAAGCCTTTCCCAGTCAGTTTCAAAATAATCAGTTGTGTGTTGAGTTTTCTTCCTATTACAAATGGGAGATTAAATGTAATGGAGAGGTATTTCATAAGGAAGAGTTACCTTTCTCCAAAATGCACTGCAGCACCACATCCTACCAAAATATAAGGTCCAAGTTAGCAGGTTATATGAACAGATTATAAACTAAAATATTTCATCAGAAACAAGTTCAGAATCTAGGAAGTTTCAAATGAAACAGGACAACTCATCCAGTGGGCTGCAAATGAATCCAAGCTCAGCAGTAGGTGCTGTCCCTCACAAGTACAGTCTCTCTTCAGAGAATGAAAACCAAAAATTTCACCTGTACAGGTCCAGAGCCACAGTGCCAGCAGCGGTGTCAGCAGCCTCAGCCTGGAGTCTTGAGACGTTCTCTCTGTTAAGAAGTTTGAAAAATATCAAGATCACCTGATCTGAGCTTCTAGTGTACATACAGGTGTAGTTAGGATGCCCGCAGGACTACCATGGAATTAGTCCAAACCCAGCTTCTGGGTTGTGCAGCTCTTACTTGGAGCTCCATCAGTCTTACAGGGCTACTTCAGCTGTCATGACTGAGCTGGAAATTTCTATGTTTTACTTCCCAGACTTAAATTACTTTCTTTACAGAACTCCTTATTGAAGTTACTTTCTTTTTTCTTCCCTGTAGAAAAAATGAAATGACTGTTTTATTCTTTTATTTCTTTTAAGCCCTCAGAAACAGAACAGTGTTCTACCTAGAGTTCCCTATAAGATCTAAACTTACACAATTAAACTTTTTATTCCTCTCTCACCTCTCGGTTTCTGTTTGCTCTCCTAATTTTGTTTTGTTGTTGTTGTTATCCTTCCTCCCTTCCTTCCTTCCTTCCTCACATAAATGGCTGAGACAAAGGCCTGTTGGTTCCCTCTAACTTCTCTCTTCATGCATGTCAGTGAAGGTGTTTCCATGTCACAAAGAAGTGCAAATAAATTTTCAAAATATTTTATTATGTATTTGAAACACACCAAGGTGTCAGGGACATCTGTCCTCTGCAGCAGCAACTGGAAGTCACGTGAGATATTATAAGATGTCTAAAATGGAATAAGGTTTTTAAGTTTGGGCAACTGAATCCTGAATCAGATCATCTTGCTGCAAATTCAGAGAATGATGACACAAACATATGCCATAATCTTCTCAGTTCAACCACCTACATCCAATGGCTGAGCCCTCTGAGTGTTTTATTGGTAAATGCTGACATATTTTAATATCTATGCTTGCGGTACTGGAATAATTCTGGTTTTGTCCTTTGTCACTTTTAGCTCACAGCAGTGATCAAAACAGCACTGCAAATTCTTTGGAGCCTTTCCTGCTACAGGCAAGAAGAGATTTGCCACTAACTTCAGCAGAACCATTTTTGAGTGCCACGTTTAATTAACACGTAATTCGAAGTGTTTAATAGGATTGATGTGTATCTGAATTAAAACTGCAAATAAAATGGTGCTAAGGGATAGAAGCAGAGGAGACTTTAAATCTCATTTCAGGACTTGAGTGCAAATGGCAGAAAATACCATGGGCTTCACAGACAGGGAAGAACTTGGCATGAGATAAAAGGCTTAAGCCAGGATTCATCCAACTTCTAGTGTTGCTCAAAGGATGAAACCATCTGAGGTTTATATATTCATTGCTTGACTTGCCCACACAGGGCTTTGAATGCCACTGGAATTTGATTTTTAGAGGACATCAGAAAGACTGACACAGAATGCTGTTGGATGAACAGTCTGCAGGAGGCTTCTGGCTGGTCCACCAGGCTTCTGAGCAGTCAGACATTTTGGGATTGAGGGTGGTTCTCTTCTAGATCCACATAATCTCATTTGGAGCTTTCCCTCTGTTAGAATGCAGTGTGAGACAGGCTTTCAAGCCCTTTCCTCTGGTGCTAATTCTCCAATGAATATTGACTCAGGGTTTTGAAGAACTGCTGAAAAAATGACAAGTCAATGAGCATTGCTCCCTTCCCTGCCTGTCTGCTCAAGTGGAGTAGAAGAAGGAAAAGAAAAGAAAAAAAACCCACCCTAAAGCAGTAACACTATATTGCTGTTTAAATTAGGAAGATCAGGACAACAGGAGGATAGGCTATGTGTGACACATTAAGAAATCCTACTGTTCTTGCTGTCACTGTAACTCTGCTGTCTGGACCAAAGCAGGTGGCTGCTGTACCCTGTAACACATCTCTCCCTCATGGCAGGACAGTGCCACACTCCCATTTTTTAAAGAATTTGAACAATGAGATGACAACCCTCCCTTCTCTTCTCCCCAGTGTTTTGGAGAGCAGAAGCTGCATTCAGCCTGCCTGTTGTCCCTGCAGAGGGGTACAGTGTCACAGCGTGCCAGGAGCCTCGTGCTGCTCCTTCTGCTTTCCTGGAGTGGGGACTGAGAATAGCTGAGACTAGCTGAGAACCACATCGCCTCTTGCAGAGGTAAAATCCTCAGTTTGCCAGCTCTGCCCCCACAGTGGGTGAGAGACAAAAGGAACTCCCTATCACAAGACCATGACACGAACCAGCAGCCGGAGCTCCCAGATGGAACCCAAGGGAGCAAAGAGCTTCATCAGCTCAGCCTTAGTGCCTTGCCCGTATTTAGGTCCCCAGTTGCTTCAAGGCTCAAATTCATTTTCCCATTTTCTTTCCCTCCTGCCAGTTTTGTCTCTGCTCAAGTACTTTCTGTTGATGTTGGTTTAGGAATCCCCACCCTTTCTTTAGCAAGTATTGATTGTTATCTGGAAAACTGCAGAATTCACAACCTTGGGAATCAAAATTTTCAGTACACTCACAGGCCAAGCAATAATGGCTTCTTTACATGCGTCACAGAGCAGCATTTTGTGGAGGATCTAAATTTCCTGTATTGTCTCCTTGATTCCTTGATTACTCACCAGGGGGTGTCTCTGATATTCGTCACTGGGACACAGAGAGGCATCAATATCTGATACTTAGACTGGGCAAGAGCAAGAGTTGTCATGTGTATTAAGAAGATGTTACTGACTCCTGACAGCCTTAGCAACAGCTTGGATTCATACTGACATACTCTCCATCCTTTCCTCCCTCAACCCCTCCTCCCACTTTCCTCTCCTCTCACTTGATTTGTTTCACTTCTTTTTTCTTCTTTTTTTTTTTTTTTCTTTTAAAACTAAAGATATAAAAACCTTTCTCAAATTCTCCTTCTTGTAAAAAATATCCTGAGAGCACTGATTTTAGTCAATATGTCATCAGTGCCACTACTGAGCAAGAGATTCATTTTCCAAGTATAATATACAGTTTGTTTTTTTGGGTTAAGGAGGTTATAACAGGTTGTGTATAATTATTCTTGCCTAGCAATTTTATCTAATAATAGCTGCAAAAGAGTAGCAAAGATTAATTAAGGAGGCAAAGGAAAATCCAGCAGGAATAATGTCTGAAGCAACAGTATTTGCTTTATGTGAGACACAAATTCTGGAAAAGAAAGCTCTACTCTTCATCATAAGATGGAAATAAGTATCAGGGAAGTGAAATGGAGAAGAACTGGTAAGGGTTTAAGGGCACGACTAATCAAGCAGAGAGAAGAAATTGAATAAGAATCACACTTTCTACAGTCACAAAATGATGGAAATAGAACTGTCATTACAGATGCTAATTAACAGGCCTCAGTATCTCTCAGCTTTGGAGTTCAAAACAGTGGGAAGTCTATGCAACTAGCAGCATGAATTTCACACACCCTGACTTGTCCTGAAGCCTGCCTTGGCTGCGAGTGGCATAACATTATCACAGACTGCTGTTATTATTATTTTTGAGAAAATGAGTTTCCATGTAAAAGCATGCTATTAACTTTTCATACTATCAAACATATGTAAATATGTAAATCCCTGATAAGTTTACACATTTTTTGTGCCCATCTGGACATGGCATTAGTAAGGCCAGAACTTGATTACTGCATTCATCTTCTGGTAAGATGTCTCAAAAGATGAGGATCCTAGAGACAACTCTCCTCTTTAAATCCATGTTAAAGAGTAGTTATAAAATCCAGGTTCTTGCACTTGGGAGTTTGTTGTGTCAAGTAATTCTTGGTAGCATTCCTGCTCCATTTTCAATAACCACCAAACAGGAGGAAGTTCAGAATCTTGTAGGCATGTTAATATTACACCATTGCTTTTAAGGGATAAATGAGATAATAAATTTGCCTTATTGCCAGTCTGATACTGATCTCAAGACTTGAACAGCAAGGATTTAAATGAGTGAAATAATACCAACTAATATAGAAAACAGATATTTTTGAACTGGCTTTTACAGAGGTCTCTGATTAAGTGTATAAAAGGCAAATTAATGCTGACCGAGTTTATTTCTGTTGGACTTCACAGAGATGAGCCATTTGATCTGTACTATTCATGCTATTTGTCAATGTTTAGGAATTAAATGCAGCCTCATAGCTGATAAGTTTGGTGTTGACTGCAAGGTCAGGAAAACAGGATGAAATAAAATGAAAGGTGATTTATATAGAGTTATTCAAATCACCTGTTAAAGAGAGTTTATGTGAATAGATTAGAATAATATGCCCTTCTGTGGTCCTTTGGGAATTAGAGATCCAAATCAGACCCCCAAGTTCACTTTGTGATCAGCAGAGAGCAGTGCACACCTCCAAAGAGTGTTTTTTTCTCATTCTGAGAGGATGATGATGATAACCTTTTTCCCCTTGATCAGAAAAGAGACATAGATGATAACTTGAAAGTACAGCAATTACCAGCATCAAACTGATTAAAACTCTGAGAATTGCTAAAGGAATGCATTACTAATACTAGTTGCTAATGGATGCACTACTGCTTAATCCACTTAGGAGAAGGCTGGGGGGTGATTTTGTCGTATGCATAAAGAGAAGAGATGGCTGATGGTTACATACCTGTATTTTCAGATTGGAAGTAAGGCACTTATTTTTAACAGCAAATGTTATTTATTTCTCAAATGCTTTAAGGATACTTGCTCTAGATCTTGTATAAGGTTTTTGCATAATTAAAGAGGACGAGTCTTCATTGAAACTGTGATCATGCAAAAAGGAAAAAATTCAGTGAAATTCATGACCTGCAATTCATAAATCCAGCCAGAAGCTCCAAGCACACATTTTTTGCTCTACCAAGGACTAACTGTACACATTCCTCTCTTTAGGCACTAACACCAGAAGGACAGGCATAGAAGAATGGGAGAGGGAGCAGTATCAACCATGATCACTGCAGCAAAACATACTTGAATTCTTTGTTAAGATTTTACTTACACATCAGGAAACTAGCTATAGTTTCTGATCATCTAGGCTAAATAGAATTTAAAAAAAAATATTATTTTCATGTACATGTTTTCTCCTTTTGTTTCAGAAATACAAAACTGCTTGTCTATGAACAATGATTTTCTGTTCTGACCATACCTCCAAAAATCAGTCTGTTAGCCAAAATTAATATAGCATTCCTGTATTTTGTCAGAATAATTAATGAGGATATGCAAAACCAATCAAATACCCATCCCTGGGGAAGTCAAACCCTATCTGTCTCGAGTCCTTTTATTTCACCCCGTTGAGCCCTCCCTTTTAGCCATTCTCCAAATCTCTCCTTACTCATAAATTTTCCTTATCAAGTAGTCACATCCCATGGGGTACCAGCACTGTCACTGGGATCCAAACCAGCTTTTTGGGCACACCAGATTCCCAGAGAATCCATCCCCAGAAGGCTCTAGGCACTGGTAAACCCCCCACCAGCCTTCAGTGAGTTCACTTTTGGTTTTCCTGCTCTGCTATGATAGCTATGGGCTCCAGATCTGAGCACTTCTCATTTTCAAGCTGTCTTGGGGTGACTTGGAGTTTTAACACAAGCTTGATTTTCTCAGAGAGGATCTGCTGGAGCTAACTCCTTGCCTGGGAGCTAGAGTACTGTTCCAGCAGAGATGAATTTCCTTTGATAGGAAAGTAATTTGCTTCAAAAACAGAAGCAAATTACTTCAGCATCTACTAATAACCTCTCTATTTAAGAACTCACAAATTAGAATATTTAATTTATTATATTCAGCTATTTGTGATTCAAAACAAACAAACAAAAAGACAAATAAAACTAATATTTTCTTCTTCTCAGTTTAGGTATGGAACAAATTAATTCCTAATGAATATTAAAGTGCTGCTGGTACTTTACATTAGGGATTATAAAGGTTATTAAGAAGAAGAAATCACTGAAGATATATACAAATGTATGGCTTCCAATTCAGAGTTCTGGCTGGGCTAGAGTAAAAGGTCTTTAGAATGAATTGTGTCTGTAGATGAATCAGATGGCATTTTCAGAACTGCTTTGGGGCAGATTTTTCAGATGTTTTAATATTTCCTCTGTTGGGTGCTGCCCATTTAATACCACAGCTGGGCAGAGCTCCAGAAGACACTGCTTGTAGTCCTGGTTCTGCCAGTGCCTACCCTATTGCACATACTACTCTACTTCTCTGAGCTATCTCTGAGCTTTTCAACCTTCAAAATGCTGATCATAATGTATTCAGAATGTGCTAATAAGGTTTATGCTAGTCTAAGATGGAAATGATCAATGAAGGTAGCATTTATCTCTCCTGACATCCATGCTATATCTGTGCTGCTTGTAGGATGGGTTTCATCTGAGCACACAGGTAATCTCAAGTACTTGAAGTCCATTTAAAAACAGTGGTGAGAAATAACTAATCCTAAATCATAGCTCATCTGATTTGGATTAGGTGTCTACCTTCAGATAGGCTTAGCAGAGGAAAAGAGATTCCTGCAATATAGATATCTAAAGCTAAAAGATGCCAACACTACCCAAAGTGGTTAGCAGTCAGAGCCTATATCTTCCAGAGATTTAGATTCCTTTATCCATTTTATATTAAAGAATTTTATCTGGATAATTTTGCTTCAACCTGTATGCTCAGAAGTCGATAATAAAACAATGGGTCCTTGAAATACCCTCATGTCATGTCACTTAAACAATTCAAAGGTTGATTTTTCCCCTTTGCCTGAGAAATAACTAAAGAACAAAGCTTTCATGAATTCTCATTTGCAAATTGTAATTGGTTCAGGAATAGAAACACTTAACACACATTGCTGGCATACACATATTTTTTTTTTTTAAAAAGAGGAAAAAAAATCTCAACTAAAGAAAAAACCACTACCAGCTCCTGGAATCCATTAACAAGACTCAGACCTTATAGTAAAAAATGTAAAGGTTGTATAGCCTAATTTATTTAGACTCTGATGCCCAACTAAAATTGTGTAAAAAGATGCCAGTAAAAATACAACTTTGAATCACAACATAGTTGAAATGCATGCATATGATACAATTTGTAACAAGGTTTACTGATTGTAAATGCCATGAAGTTTTTATGCCTCCAAGAACTATGTGAAGCATAAGGATTTTCTAACAGTGATAAATTTTCAGTATGTGTCAGAACTATGGCTGTACAAAACATAGAATCATTGAATAGTTTGATTTAGAAGGAACCTGAAAGTTCATCTTGTTTCAGCCCCCTGCCATGTGCCAACCTTCCACCAGACCAGGTTGCTCCAAGCCCCATCCAACCTGGCCTTGAACACTTCCAGGGATGGAGCATCTACAGCTTCACTGGGCAGCCTGTTCCAGTGCCTAGTTGGCCTCAGATTAAAGAATTTCTTCCTAATATCCAATCTAAACCTACCCTCTCTTAGTTTAAAACCACTTCCCTTTGTTCTGTCATCACATACCCTTGTAAAAAAATCCTCCTCCAACTCCCCTGTGGGTCCCTTTCAAATACTGAAAGGCTGCAATAAGTTACCCTGGAGCCTTCTCTCACCTAGGCTGGAGCAGCCCCAGCCCCTGAGCCTTTCCTCACAGGAGAGGTGATCCATTCACCGAAGCATCTTTGTGGCCCCTCTCTGGACTTGCTCCAACAAAACATGGCAGTGAGTCTTCACAGGGGCTCATCTAAGAGCTTCCTTCTTGAGGTCAAACCAGAAACCAGAGCCTTCCTTTTTCTCTTAAATTCCTCAGAAGCCCAAACCTCAAGACAAAACTCAAGGTTACAGACAGGGTTCCCTCTTTTCTCTGTCAAAACCTACAGCTCACCCACAGAGTTCCGAACTTCAAGGCAGAAGTAACATATTAGAAAATTATTTAGTCTCGCATGTAAAGCGTAAGGAGGTTACCCTCATCTCGTTGGAGTGATTTGGAAGTTGCACAGTTAATTTGACCACACTATTTGAGATCTTTTGCAGTCAAAGGAAAGAGAGGAATTTCTGAAAAGGCAACTCCTCCCATGGTAATGAGATTCCTGCACCTATGTTTCTAAGATAAGCAGGACAAATTGTTCTTTGGAGATGCCTGTCTTTCTTGACTGATTAAAAAGAAAGCCTAGAAATTAGCTTAGGCTTATCATCTTTTAAATGTCTCTTGTTAGATGAAACAAAGGAGATCCCAAAGCTGTAATCTAATGTAGTGAGTGCTCCAAAACCACAGTTGTAGCAGGTGCTTAACTTTTGCTTGCAGGGGAAAAGTAACTTCAACTTTTATCTGAACCGCACACAAAAGTATGAGCAAAGAGCTAGGATTTTCTTTGGTGAGTACTGTTATCACACTTGGCAAAATGAAAGCTTTGTAATGAGGTTTTGTTTTTGCCTCATAAAAATTTCATTGAATTTCTACTTAAATAATCCACAAGAAAGAGATTATTAAGACAAAGCATTTTCATTTATTAGCACTCTCAATATCAGGAGAAGCAAAGATTTCAGTTTGTTTCCTTTATTACATATTTTTAGTTCTATGTACTAAACTGTCCTATATTTTAAGTTAACTTTGGATGAGACCTTTCTCTTTTGTCAAGATGAGTTTTTAGGTGGATCAGGTAATAGCACCTTTAAATGTAGGTTCATGGGAAATGATGGCAGTTTAAAGTTTGATTTATGTTGCCAAATATAAATGTAGAAATGTCAATATGAGGAATAAAAGAAAATTTTTAGTTTTGTCCAGTATGAAAATTAGTCTTTATGAAAGTTAGATTAGAAGACAGTTTCCTGAAAAGTTTGCAAATTAAAGATGAAAAGGGAAGACATTCCCATTATATCTGAACAGCAGATTAGTGAGTAAGTTGTAGATAAAGCAGCATAAAACATCTTATCCAGTTCAATTGCATAGGGTCAATATTTACAAATACATATAAACCCATGTTAACTCATCCTGAAGGATATGTTTTTTCAAACACAGAGGGAAAAGGAAATGTATTCAAACTGAAAAAGTATTCGAAATCATGGATACTCTTTAGCATGCTCAGGAACAAACCAGCCTACACATAGGAAGGATAGTTTGGCTGTGAAATCAGATGCCTTCTTCTTGTGAGTACCAAGGTAAGATGGAGACTGGCTTAACTTCTCTGTGGATTTTGGTTTAATGCTAGCCACTACAACAACTGAAAACACGTATTCTTTTAATGTGATAGAAATATTAGAAACAAAGATGAAGTAAAGTCTTTATGCAAGTCTTTATGTAGAAACTCAGATGATAATAACTTCTACTGAGTTGATTTTGAACCATTTGAATTTCAGTTGTATGCAATTTTGACAGAAGTGTCATGTCTGTCTCAGACACACCATTCTGAATCTCATTATTGCACAACTGTAACACCTGCATGTGGAAAATATTTATCTGAATCAAATAAACTGCTGAAAATTTAAATCATAGAAAAATTGCTTCTCTTTTCAGAGATCACTCCTTTGCTTAATTTCTTGGGAGTTTAACCTGGGAATTTAAAAAAAATAAACTTGAAAATATTTCTTCATTCACTTTTTGATTATTCTCTTTTTCTCTCTCTCATTTTTGTATATTTTAATATACTCTCTATATATATGTTATGGAAAAAAGATAATTCCAGGTATTAAACTAGATAAAAATGGTTAATTTAACAATTAAAAAAACTTGAAAAGAATCGGATAAAATTGAGGTCCGGGGATCCCAACGATTGAAGACGTTTTTCAGCCTGTCCGGCTGGCACAACTCGGGCAAAGCTTGGTCGGTGCAGGCTGCTTAAAAAAGCGGTTGGAAAATGGCCTGATATTCCAGCACCGAGGCTTTTCATGGCTAACCCAAGGAAAAAAGCACTTGGATTTGAAATTCAGTGTGGGAGATAGGGTAGAGCGTTCGGTCTGCTCCACCCCCAGTCCTGCTTCCATGTCCCGCAGCAATTGATTGTCTCTTCTCCAAGCTCTGGTGACAAGTTCTTAGCTAATGGCTCGTTGGGTGTTTGGGTGCTGCTGCAAGAATATTTTGTGTGGGTGTGTTTCTGAGATAAGATAATACTAATACTACAGCTCTTAAAACTATTTAAACACTCTTAAAACATTTTCATAACTGTTTACATAAAGGATTTTAGTTATTTTGACATTCTAATTATAATAACATTTCCTAAAACTATTCTTTAATCATTCTTTTAACTTCCTTTAAGTAACAACTTTAATACTTGATGAGAGATTATGCAAAAGTCTTGAAGGTTTCATGAATAACATATACATCTGAGAAAAAAGGATTGATATAATAGTCTAGATTACCTTGAATAAATAATGTCTTCTTCTTATTTTATTTCATTTTGATCCTACCATATATGTGGATAAAAAAAGAAAAAAACACCCCTACCCTGGTGTAGATTTTCTGCCATGTGACCATGTCACAGACTGGAAAGCATGTGGCAGTGCTTCTAATATCATAAACAGAACCATAACTGTTTAGTCATAGACATTTTGAGTTACTGCAGTTCCTCCTTCAGGTCTTTGGATTCAATTCAAAACTGAAGCCAATAGATGTTGCATCATAAAATCTGTGGCTTTTATCCATCAATTTAATTCAGAATTTTGCTTTTAACCATTCATGGAATAACAATACTTTTTGATAAATGTAGAATAACAGTTGCTCAAGAAAATGACATTTGATTAAAGAGTATTTTCTTTGAATAACTTTAATTATCCAATTAATAGGTATTCAGAATCAAAATGGATGCAATTGAAGAAAAGCTCAGAAAATGAATAATACCTTGAATGCATCCTCTAATCACTTTAATAACAAAAGCTCACGGCATTTTTCTAAGTTTGGTAAGAAAATTACTTGGTTATTGTTCCTACTTTAATTAATAAGATTTTTGCTTTTATGTGCATTTTCACATCGCTGGGTTATAAATCTTGGAAAAGAAACATTCTGAAGTGGAAATACAGAGACAATAAGGAGGACAGGGGAAGATCTATGGATGTCATCTATCTGGATTTCTGGAAGGCTTTTGACACAGGCTCCCTAAAACATCTCTCCATCTCTAAATTGGAGAGATACGTATTTGATGGATGCCTGTTCAGTGGATAAGGAATGGGCTGGATGGCTGTGTCCAGTGAGCAGTGGCCAACAACTCCATCAGGGGTCCATATTTGACCCAGCACAATTTCATATCACAGAATCACCAGCTGGGGCTGGACAGGACCATAAAGGTCAGGCATGGACCTGTTGAAGTGAGTCCAAGGAGGATGATGAAGATGATCATAGGGATGGAGCACCTCTCTTATGAGGAAAGGCTGAGAAAATTAAGGCTGTTCAACCTGGAGAAGAGAAGGCTCTGGGGAATTTCATTCCAGCTTTTCAATACTTTGAGGCAGTTTATAAGAAAGATCAGGACAGGGCCTGTTGGGATAGGACAATGATTTTAAAACTAAAAGGAGGGTAGATTTAGATTAGATATAGGGAAAAATATTTTCACTAAGAAGGTGGTGAAACACTGGCACAGTTTGCCCAGAGACGTGGTGGATACCCTGAACCTGGGAGCATTGGGAAGGGCTCTAAGTGACCTGGTCTAGCTGGAGATGTCCCTGCTCACTGCACAGGAGTTGGGCTACATGATCTTTAAAGGTTCCTTCCAACCTGAACTGTCCTATCATTCTGTGACAAAGGTAAAAAGATGTAATTAGTTTTAGGGATTCAGATATGGGTTCTGCATATCTACAGTATACAAGTCATGAATTTGGATCCCAGATATGCGTTCAGACCTTCAGATAGTGGGCAACTGTTTTGCTAAAGTGCAGACATTTTTGTAACCATCTTGTATATATTCCTCTTCATTTAATAACCCTGAAGTAAGTTTCTCCCTATCACTGGGAACAACACCACCACCACCACCAAGACTTACAACTTGACTAGGCCCACATAAAAACTATTTTTTGTACCTGATTATGTTTTGGACGTGGTTTGGTGCACCCTTGGCTGCCGCTGATTTCAGTGGGAGTTGGAATTTCTCAGCACTCTGTATTGCAGGGCTCCTGTCTCGGAAGGCCAAGCAGAGGAGAAACTGCAATGTTCACAGCATGTGCTCTTCATGGACCACATGCCAGCAACATTAGGATTTTTACAGTATTCCCTCAAGACATTTAGCTGCCACATCTCGTAGCTGTGCTGAAGGTCAGCACAGGGGATATAGCTTCAATTTTCTCTCATCTGGAACTTCCAAACCGGTGCTCTCTGTGGATTTGTGTCTCTAATCTCCCCAGGCTGAGGATAGGTGACCAATTTTTAATCTCTCCCCAAGCTCTCCCTAGGGGTTCAGCCTAGGCATTCACTGAACAACCTGCCCCAGGCTGCTAACCTGACTACATGAGACAACAAGAGCTACCAATCTAGCTGGAGTCAGGGAAGGAGGGAGAACTTAAGCTAAACCTTCCTTCTGCAGAAATAAAAGTGGTTTTGTTACTTCCAGAGTAAAAGTCTACATGGTGTTTTCTTCAACAAATATGTTTCAAACAGTAAAAATACACCTTAATGAGGTTTATGCACTTTAATTGAAGCTCTCATGAAATTACTTCTATGTTTCTTTTTCCTTTTTTTAATTTTTTTTTCTTTTTTTCCCCCATTTTCTTTTCCTTATATCCTATTACAGCCTTTCTTAAAACTAATGACCCAGGCACTCTACTCCTGAGCTACAATAAATGAAAGGGAACAGATAAGAAAATCTCTGCATCTCCCTTAGAGCCAGTGCATCCTGCAGATATCTCCCAGTGGTTGTCATTAGCCCTAATGGAAAACAGCTGAGTCCCAGCACAGCCACACTGGTCTTCACCAAGCAGGTGAAGGTGTGCCTGAAAAGGAATGTATTTGCAAATATTCCCTCTGTGTTACAAGTGTCATATATTTAACCATGCAGACTAACTTTGGTGCCATAGGGGTAAGCTAAGCTCAAACTTCACTCCAGAAGGAAAACTTGTCACTGGATGAGGAATTTCTTCTTCCCATTAAAGAACACATGCCTAATGTGTACAAGCCTGAGGGATGGATTTATTTATATCTGGCATCTCATATATAAACTGGTTATCAAGGAAGTATTAATACATGGGAAAGATACAAAGATAGCTCTAGGATGAAGCATCCTCTATTCTTAAAAAGGCACCTAGCACAGGTAGGATGATTCATTATCTATGGTGCCTTCCTCTCTCCATTGATGGGATGAAAACTAAGGACATGACTCATCTGATCTCAATTAAATGTCAGATTAGAGGAGAGAGAAACTGTTCCCCTAAAATACCTGTTTCCCCAGTGATGGCTATAAAAGAAAAGAAGAATTATGTTCTCAGGGATGGATATTCACTTTTAATTAGATGAACCCCACCCTATTTATCTAAATATGTGATTCTTGGGTTTCTTGAACAGGGCCAGGAGTTGAACTCAATAATCCTGGTGGCTCCTTTCCCACTCAGAATATTCAGTGATTCTATGAAATTTTATGGAACTAAAGTTATATAAATCAATTCATTTGAGATTATTGTTCACTGAGAATGCATTAAATTCCAGTTGTAACAAAGTTTCCTCCTCTTGTTTATGGACTATTTTTGGTCTTTTTATGCACACTTCATATTAGCTCTTTATTCTTTATTTGGTTTTGAGTTACAATCCCTACACAAAAGATCAGTACAGTCACAATAGATGAGACCAGAAATCCTGTCTGGAGCAATATCCCTTCTAGAAGAGCATGAGAACCTGAAAACAGCTTTGTCACCTGTTAGAGTCCCACAGCAAAATGGTTGTAGCTCAGGCACTTTAGGAGTCGAGTTTTATTTCCAAATAAATTTCAGGCCTTGCTGGAGGTCAAGGTTTAACTTTGATCTGGATCTCAATTAAAAGGCAATTTTCTCTGACTGAGATAAATATATAGATATGTGTTCCTTTTCCATGAGTGCCAGAAAGTCACTGGATGCACAGGTTACACCATGGGCTCCCTGTGTGCCAGAAGGGAGCCCGTGACAGGGAAATCAGCAATGCCTCATTTGTGCTAACCTGGTGGGTTGGGTATCTGAATTTGATCAGGTCAGCATGCTGGAGGATCAGACAGACCTAAACTTTGTGCAATATTTTATCTCCAGCACATGGTGCTTTAAAGCTCAGGAAGTCATTAAACTCCAAGCTGACACAGGGAATGCCTAGTGGGATTAACCTTCAAAAACTAATTACCAAGGAGATCAACAGAAGGCAGCCTGCATCACCACTGTTGTGACAGCCTACCAGAGGAGCGAGCGGCGTCAGAAAATGTTGAATAAAAAATCTGCTTCACTGCAGAACCTTTTCCTATGTGTGCAGAGTTTACCAAATGATTATCAATGGCAGATCAATGGCAATCAGGGTTCTAATTACAGATGGGGGTCTGAGTACAATTGCTATGATGATTATTTTTATTTTATCCTTTTTTTGTGTAGTTTACAGGAAAGGTTTTGGATGAAGTATTGCACTAGCAACTAGGAAGGATCAGCTCCCATGTAAAAGAAAAGGGGTGGGCCTGCCTCACTTCATTGAGACATCCACTGACAAAATCACCCTAAAGTTTTGGTGATGATTAATAAAGACATGATGAGTATCTGATTCATCTGAATCATCTAAGGCCAATAGCACCTTCAAAATACATGCCTTTTTCCCCCCTACTCTATCTCTCTTGAATATTAAAAGAGCTTATGATGGCTTCCTGGAATATGCACCACAGGTTTTAAATGGGGTGAGATGGATTCCAACTGCATACCAAACACCCAGCACAAATAAATGCTGAGCTTATGCACGGGGCAGTACTCCATCAGCTGCCAAACCCAGACCAATACAGACTAATATTGCCTGGAAATCTGTTAATTGCTCCTCAGATTTCATGTCCCTTGGATGAACCTGATCTCAGGTGGCATGACAAAAAGCCAGGCAGTAGATTATATTGCACACACATGTATAGACATGTAGGTTGTGTGTATGTGTGTACACCTATGTATAACAGGACAGTATTAAAGATGTCATATTACACATTATTTTATATATAATACATTTTTTTTTGTATTTATTGTATATATATGTGTGTGTGTGTGTATAGAGAGATGTCATATCACCGTTAACTTATTCCAGTTTCCGGACACAAAACTTTTAGACTTAGGCAAGTAAAAAAAACCCTAAAGAAACAAAGACTGGTTTTACCAATTTTCTGAAAATGATGTTAGGTTAACAATCTCTCTTGAATATCAAGCATACTAAAGTTTGAATGAAACATTGAAAAGCAGAAATCCCGAAGTTCATACCAGCAAAAGTAAAGAATTCCAGTAAGCTCAGAACTCTGCACAGTCTTGCAAGCTAGACATGTTTGCAAAAGCTACCATTTAGTTGATGCTGTGATCAGAATTCTGGGAACACATGTTAGTTATATAAATATTTTTAAATCAGTCTGATGATAGTACTAGTTCAGACCTTGCCCTGACTTTAGGAGATCCTCAGGGACGACTCAAAACAAATTAGTGCATTTAACTACCTTTCTGAAGTTCCCAAATAAAATAAATGTCTATTGAATTTCACCCCTCAGTTTAAGTCTAAATTCACAAATGCTATTAAATTTTAATTAAAGTAAACTTATTTTTCCATTTGGTGGTTATTCTATCTTGATTTTTTAAATTATTATTATTGCTCTTACAATTTAATAAAGATGCTAATTGGGGATTAGTTGTAATAACAGCTGACAGGCCCCGAGGATCCATTCTGCTCTCTAATAGTCTGTGGATGCAGAACAATCCAGAAGGCAGCATGGGGGAACCCGTCTGTTACCAGGAGTGATCCTCTTCATTCACAACCAGAGACTGCTTACTGCAGTGATCTTGCTCTGGTGAGAGATTCTTCTGCCTTGGAACCTGCACACTCCTGCCTTTCAGATGTTGCTTGTTTGCTTGGGCCTAGGCAGAATAAGGAGAATGAAGCTTTTACATTATATATTTACATGGACCACAGCGACAGCTTGTGTTCTGAGCTGTCTGGAGATGAATCAGCTTTGGAACAGGAGCACAGTATTTGATTATTGAGAGCCTTCAGATCATTAATAAGGCCATTGCACAATATCTGGATAAGAGCAAAGGGATTTGTCTCTTTGAGGTTATTTAGCTTGACATTTCTAACATTGGAAAGATGATGTTCGGTGGTGTTGGTTTATTCATTTGCCAAAAAAAAAACCCTTAGTAATTCAGCATTGGGTAAAGACTATGAAAAGGACTTTTACATCCTCTCACAATGTGAAGTTACCAAAACTTAAACCACTGAAGATCAGGCAAGTCGGAATGGAGATATTCAAGTAGCTCTTCTGACCCTAAAACATCAAAGATCTTTATGTGTCATATTAATTCATAGTTTTGTTTGGTATTGTATTAAAGGGACAGGTTAGGTTGTTCTCCAGGTCTGCATAAAAATAGGGGTTCTTTTGCCAATGTTTACTTACATAATCCAGCTGGAGAAAAAAGCATAATCTCAGAAAATCTTTGACTTAAATTACATGATCTTCTTCCCAAACCCTTCCCTGAAGAGATGAAGCAATATAGTATCTCTAGGAAATCTTACAGAATATATGAGTTTTGGTTAAATTTGTAAAAAGCAAACCCCCACTAAACAGAATGTTATTTATAGTCTGAGCTCACTGGCAGACCAGTGCATTGCCAGCTCACCTGTGAATTGAGAGTACAAACTCTCTTCTTGCCAGCTGCCTGCCCGTGGGGGGTTATCTTGAGTCTTGTGAAAATATTGTATCCTTAGTGCGACAAAGGTCTTTGAAGTTTAACTGAGCACAGATGTTTCCTTAGGCTTCAATTGAAAGCAGGGACAACCAAACTCTTTCTACAGTGTGACCCATGTTTTAAAAGAGATTTCTTCAAACAGGGTAGGACTGAACCCTAAACTTGTTTTATCTTCCAAATATCTATCCCTAAATGTTTAAAAAGAAGATTAATATAAGGCATTAATATAAGACATAAGCATATATCAGATAATATATCAGGAGTAAGAAATCAAGAACTAAATAAGAAATATTTAATTCTTTAATATTTTTCTTGCTCTGAGCATTTGGAAAAGATATCTTTCAGCAACAATGAAACTGAGTTAATTTGGATTTTATTGAGTTTTTTAGTATGGAATTTGTTATGCTGACTTTTAAGCAAGATGTATCGTCCATGGTATAATATAATCAGTTAATGGAACTCTTAACCCTGGAAAATTTGAAGACAAATATATTTGGCAAGATTTCTCTTTTTTTTTTATTTTTTATTTTTTTTTAAATAAAATGATTTGTCAAAATCTTGGTTGATAACCATGAAAAAAGTAATGGACTAAATTTATATACTTGTATGTACAAGTCTGGCAGCCCTTATTCTCAAATTGTGCCATTGATTTCTGCTTCACTGGGACAACATTTGGAACACAGTACAGAGACTTTCTGATACAATTTAAAGCAAGTAAATATGCTGAGGAAATGTTGAAACTGATTCTGTAAGAAAGGAGTCAATAGCATAATTTGGGCTGAGCTGTGTACTATAGAAGTAATTTTTGAAAAAGACCTAAGGGTACCTATTTTCTGCCCTTGGAGAATGCCACTGCAGGAAGCAATAGCTATGTGAAACAAAAAGAGGACATATGTGCTTTCATGGGGACTAAATAAGCTCCTCAAATGGTTTGAGAACTCATGGGAGAGGCACTAGAGTCAGACACTGGTAGGAAGCCCTGCTGGAAAGGACCTTCCTGGTGTCCCAGCACAGCACAGCATCTGCCTTCTGGTGGTACCAGCTGCACCCACACCACGGATTCCATGCTCCTGTCTAATCTGGGGTTACAAATCACTGAAGATGGAGACAGCTCAGCTTCTCAGGCAATCTCTTCTGATGTTTAGCTGACTGCTCCTACCCCAGCTAAGCCAAGCTTGCTGAGACCAGAAACACAAGAGTGTAATGCAGAAGTGCCTGAGGGCCTGTAAGCTTCTGTGGTGCTCAAAGTTCCACATGCAGCAAAGAAGATGTTCCCCCTGTCTGCTGTTGGTCCTCTCTGAGACTCAGTGCCTGCTGTGGCACTGGTGGGGAAGGCTGGTGAGTCATTCCAGCCACCTATAATCCAGCAGAGCTGTGAGTCTATTTCTGCACACAGTCAACAGATGGCGAATTCACAAAAGCTAAATTTGGCAGACGTTACTGGAAGTCTCAGCATGGCCCTCGGTCAATTAGGTAACCCAGCCTTATGAACAGAAGTGACTAAGGGCCATTAGCTTATGAGAACCAGAGAAAGTCAACTTCTTAACCCCAGAGGCACAACAGCTCGATATAGGTTTCAAAATTGGTGTGTCTGAAGTAAGTAATCAAGAAAAGCAAGAAGTGATTTACTGAGGGGTTTAAAATAGAACAGGTTGGCCAACAACAATAGTTTAGCTCTCCAGAGCACCTTGTGCCCACATTGTACCTAAAACAAGCTTTGCATAATAGAGGAGAGCTCACTTCCACATGATTACAGTTATAGGGTCCCTGGAGGGAAAAGAACAAGCAAAGAGAGAAGGCTTTTCATCATCATTTATAAAGGGGTCTGTTTAAGATGGTGAAATGCTGCTTACCTTCATTTTACAACACTTTGAGGTACAGACCTTTTCAGAATACACTATTTAACTGTTTGGGATCATTACTGGTTAGGGTCTATCCATTTAGCAACCTTCCTCATTTCAAAACCCTTCATATTTTCCCATTACCCTACTAACTGCATTTTTTTTTAATTTTAATTTTGCCTAATTAAAGTAGCAAGAAAGCCATGAATGCAAACATATTTAAAATAAAAAAAAAAAAATACGAGTAAATCTGAAAAGTACAATACTGGTTCCTCTATTTAAATAGTAAATTGTAAATTATTACTTATGCAGACTAAATCATCTCATCTAATCATGGAATAAAAGATAATTAAGTGGACCTGTCAAATGAGAGCTAGAGCTAAATACAGCAACCCTTGATCCTGCAGAGTAAATCTTGACTTGTGTGATTAGTTGCTCTGCTTTACTTGGTGAAAGGACTTGTGGCATCACACTCAGAAATAACTGCTTGATCCTGTCATTTGGACTGAATCTGTGCATCTCTGCAGCTCTGTGATAGATGTAGAAATGCATATGTAAGTATCTCTTGAATCAGGCAGAACCCAAAATTAAAGTAATATATTCTATTTAGTGTCCAAATGAAAATCTCTGATTATTTGAATATGATATTACTTGCCTCTGGCATGAACAATGATGCATTGAATTTCAACATGGAAATTCTGTTATTTTGCATTTTCTGTTGTATTCTCATTCTATTTTTGCTTCAGATATACCAGCTGTACAAAAGTGGGTTGCTGGATGCACTCTCTGGATTGTGTGCTGTACTTTTAGAGACCATTGTCAGTTATAAGGAGTTTGGAAACACATATTGCATTCCAGTTTGAGTCACTGACCTCACAGAGATCTCTGTGTGATTGTACTGTGTAAACCCATTTGGATTTCACACAGGTAAAGTCAGCTGATCTAGGGTTAAGGAATATGAAGGAATCAGGCAAGTCTTCAACCTGCTTCTCCTGCTATCTTGAGGAATCCATACTGCTCTGTCCAGGGCTAAATGCTGATAAGGTTATATAGGCTCCAAAGGTCATTTGGCTGCAAGAATTTTTCCATTGAGACATCCACCCTAAACTAATCCTGTAGGAGCCCTCAATAGCCAGTGAAGAGGAAAAGCACATATAAGTTATTTTAATTTACCTCTCTTTATCTCTCAGCTTAGGGCAACACGAAGCATTTCTCCCTTAGGCTGAACCTTGGCATTCTCTTCCAGTGAATTTCCAATAGTTTGATGGTTAAAATCAGGTACTATTATTACTCTAGGTAGGAACACTATTCAGTACCCTCATAAAGATGTAACAGAATATTCAGGCTGTACAAAATTTTTGGATTAATATTTAAAATGACACCTTATGATCTCTCCTGGTGGAGAACAGGAAACTGGAGAAAATGCACTGCAAATAGGGAAAAGGTTGAAGAGGTCAATCTTCTTCTCGATGTAAATCATACAGCCCACACCCAGTGCATGAATTTTTCCTCCCACTTCCCTGAAATGCAACAATCAAATATTCTGTAAGAAAATTATGACATAAAATGAGCCTTCTATCAATTTTTTTTTTTTCCAGGAAGGGCAATTTTGCTGAAGGTTTATTTACTGGTATTCACACACTTGGGGCCAAATGTCTGTCTTTACAACAGAAGGAAAGAGATAAGTTTCCTGACACTTTAATTCTCTTCCAGTGTCTCTGTGAACTTCAAGGGGTTTATGTTCATAGAAATATGTAGAAAATGTATAGGAAAATGACCCCTTCTGACTATTCCACTTGAACTTTGTGTTCAAATGTGACTTGTGTATTCACAGGTGTGCACATCAGTACATTTTGCTGACCTCTAAAAGTTAGTGTTAGACATAAAAACAGCATACACCCCATTTTCCTTATTTTCTCCATAAGAAAAAGGGACATTCTATACATTGTGTGTGTGCCTCTTTTATAAATTTAATTTAGTTTTGTGGGTATCCATAGTAGAGATATAAAATAATTTTACACTCCTTATCTTTTTTCCTAAACTTTTGCTATTTTCATCTTTTCCTATTAAAGGCTTTTTAATTTTTTTTTCTCTATTTTGATGAAAATGATGGGGATAATGGGGCTTTGAAAGGGAAGTGGTTTTTCCCACTGAAATTTCTTAATGAATATTTTAGATTACATACAAAGGCTGGACCAAATAACCCCCAGATGTTCCTGCCATCTTGACTTTTTAAGTGACTCCATGATTTAAGATCTTCAAAAATAGAACAGCAAGTATAACCAAATTGATTTGCATAACCCAGTGTAAGGAAGATTCACTTGAGCTCAAAGAAAATTAGATATCACTCACATTGGGTTCATATAAGCACCTCTACTTCTGAAGAAGAAAGGGAAGTAAAAACACCAGTGTGCAACCCAGCAGCTCCAGTTTAATTCTTTGCTTCCCTTTTCACTTCTTATATGGCCTTAAATACCTTTCTCTGTGTTTCAGATTTCTGTAAATAAAATACTAAAAATTGTCACTTTCCCCAGTGTTGATGTGAGGGGAAAACCATAAAAGCTTCTTAGAAGCCACAATTATGCAAACCATGTATTTTTGCCACAGGTAAAAGCCAAGGTACATTAGTATATCTCTCTATATAAACACATACCTTTACTTCCAGTGCTGTGAAATATTGCATGTGGTTGAAAGCTGGAAAGGGTCTGCTTCCCAGCAAGGCACAAAAAGGCAACAGTAGAAAGTACAAACAAAATGTTCCATGCTGGAGAATATGACATAATTTTCTGCAAATTGTGCCGGTGAGAACCTGAGAGAAAACAGGTTTGTGGCAGCAGGAGATGCCTCCAGCTGGCTCCACTTTGTGCCTAAATTGCAGTGAGGTTCTAACCTGGCATGCTGAAATGAACAGCTCTCAAAGAGTACAATGTATTTTTGACATAGCTGTGCTTCCCAACATTTTAAAGCTCAGTCTGAAAGTCTGAGGCAGACAGATTCTACACACCAAAAAAGGCCTGACTCAGACTGGGAAGAAATAACTTTGCTCTGAGAAATCAGATCAGCTAAAAAAAAATTGCATTTCCATGGTTTCTTAGCATGTCTGGTTTGAAGGCCCAAGTTACCTAAAAGATTTATTGGTGTGATAAATACAGATCTTTACTACCCAGCCAATAATTTGAAACTTGCAGACTCAACTGGAAGAGAACGTGAAAGGCCATAAAATAGCAAACCAGATAAGGTTCCACCTGGATTCCGAATCATAGATGCAAAATAGTGTTTAAAAAGTTATTTCAGTCTATTTCCACCTGAGCTTTTGCTGCCTGCATGAGGATGTCCCCACATAGGCATAAAAGTTTCAGTTTCAAATTAATTTTCCATTTTAAAAAGTGCTGAGATCACAACTCTCATTTCTATTGGTAGGAGGTGTTGGTGTTATGTCTCTTTGAAAATTAGGCCACCTATTTTAGGCACATAAATATATTGGCCCAGGCTTCTCTGTGCCACCCTGTAGATGCAAAGCAGCCACATACCTGTCATAGGTGGTCAATTAGGATGAAAAACTGGCTTGAAGCAAAAGCAGAACTTGTGAAATTAACCTGCAATATTTTTTTTTTCTTCTGATGTGCTGTAAAATGCTTGATAGGTGTGGTGGATTTATCACCGAAATGTCTAAAGCTGGGGAAATGATCCAAAAATCTTAAAGCTCTGGACTGAGATAAGTTGCCTGTCATAACAGATTTAGCAAGTGATCATGCAAACCATAGGAAAAATACTCAGTGGCATAGAAAGAACGTCCTATTTACAGAAATGCTGTGTTACTTGCTTTTGGTGGAAATCAGAAGATTCAATGCCTTTGGGGCCTATTAAGCAAAGCCTTTAAGCACAGCTGCATTGCCAGCTCTACTAAACTGCTCTACTAATATTGTGAGGATATTTGTTGCTCTGTAGGAGCACCTGGGTTAGTGTGAGCACTGGGAAATTTTTCCTTTGCAGGAAAAATACAAACTTCTCACCATCACTATCACAGAAGAAAACTTGAAACAGTGGCCTAGGTCAAATATAATCGATACAAAAGACGTGTGCATATATTTGTACACATGCATATATATACTTTTTTTTAATATATGTGTATATATATATATTTACACACATGCATATGCTAATGATATCAGGAGAATCATGATTCAGGACAGGACCAAGTTTAAGATGTTTGTTTAAACAGGATTGTTTCATTGAATCCAGACTGAAGAGCTACAATTGGCAGATACACCTACTGACTTAGACATGAACTTTCCCTAATTAGGCAGCAAAACCAGGGTGTTTTTATTAAATTGTCTTTTTTTTTCTATCTTTTTTTTTTTTTCAGGGGTAAGAAGATATTTGTAGGGGGATGCTATAACTTTTCTGCCTTCTAAAGAGCACAAAGGGGTTTTTAATGAGGTAGATGTGGGGATGTTCTTATGGAGAACGTGTTTCCTATCATTCCTCTTGAAAGCAAGGCCAAGGCTCAGTAGCAAAGTTTGCATCTCATTTGGCCACAATATAGATATCCGTAGTAGGATCTCTGTTTCACTAGAAATAGACATAAATGAATGAAGTGGCATTTTCTACTTAAGAAGATGTAAATTTTTTTGGCCTGAAATGCATAAAATCTGGTTACAGAAGCTACAATTACCACTCCTGCTATTACACAGTTATAATTATTGAGGGACTTTGCCATATGTCTTTGTATCAGCAGAAATATGAAAACCTTGGCATAAAAATAATACAATGTATAAGATCATTTAAAACATTTAAAGGCTTCTCATCATAGGTGTTTCTGGTATTTTGCTGTTGACCAAAAGCAGAGTTCAGTGCCATTTCAGCTATTAATATGTTGTGTATTGTTCCCATGGAAACTTTTCAACAGTGTTATCATTGGGGGATCATCAAGCCCATTGTTTAAATAATGCTTTTATAATAGGAAGCTATCAAGTCATAATAAAGCAATGAAAAGATTCTTGTTATAAAGCAGAATATCTAAGGAAAGCAGAAATCAAAAGGCAGGCTGCTACTTGCATAAAACAGTTGGATAATGTGTGTTTTGCAACATTTTATAATGTAGGTTTATGATGACAATTCAGCTGCTTCTTTGAGAGACCATGCAGACAGGAATAAAAAAAGGATCACTTAAAAATGCTTTTTTCTCATTAAGAGGTTTTGTTCTTAAAGAAGGTGAAGATCATTCCAGTATTCTTATGCTGGATGTATAATATAACAGATACCAAATAGCTGGAGCAAGGCTGTACACAGAGTTCCTAAATTGGCACAGAAATCCAGGGTGTTACAAGACAGGCTCTTACATAACAAAAGAATCCCTACATTTCCCAGGTAAAACTGGAATCAATATCCCAGGCAGGAGTCCCTCTTTGAAGGACAGCATTTGAGAATCAGTGTTTTACAGATATTCTTCCTTTCTCTGATGTCAACAAATGTCTCTGCTCCACCAGGCCATGGAATGCCTTCATCAGTGACAGCTGAATTATCTACAGGTCACAGATTCCTTCCAATTCTTCTCGTCTTTGTCCACAGGGTCAGTGCCAGAGACATTCTGAACTGATAGTTACAGCTTTGTGTTTTCTCCTTTTCTTTGTCAAGAACTTGCTCTGCATGTTCAGAGTGGTTTGGGGTATTTTTTTCAGGCTTGAAGTCAATGAAAGCGAAGGAAGAAACATGACTTTAAGAGAAAAACTAAATCTAAGATAAAGTAGACCTGCAAACCAACTATGGTACTGACTGTAATTCAAGACAAGTTTGGGAACTTGAGGAAGGAATGAATTTCCAGCAGTGCTAATTTTTCTTAATATGAAATCAATTCTGCTGTGTCTTCTAATGAGCATGTAAACTATATGGTCTGGAGAAATTTTTTTTTAATTGTAAGCAACTTAGTGAAAATATATTTCTAATTTTAAGTTTGATTATGTTCCATATTCTTGTAAAGTGTTGCACTAATGTGTGATAGAGATTTTTTTTATTGCATTATATATGTGTTTCATTTTATTAAATTTTTTATAGGTTTGCTATGCAAGACATTGGAGATTAGTTTTTGGTTTCTAAATGATGATTTTAGATGGTAATATAATATTAAAGAGTGTCAGGATAGCACATAAATTAGTTAAAAATCCAGATGGGAAACTGCAACAAACTCCTGAGGATTTATCATTCACATGCAGCCCTGTAAAGTATCTTCTGTTAGTCACTTGCAAAAGTTAGTCTGTTAGTTAGTCTTGCAAAAGACCAGCAAGTTTTCACTTGATGGAGACTGTACTTTTAAAAAAAATTCTTATCAACATGCACTCATTCAGTTTTCTGGCCTCTACTTTTGGCACAAAATAAGCCTAAATAACATCATTGCCAGATTGAATTCACTGAGTTCAGTGCAGAACTCTCCTAAATCTTTTCTTGGTTTGGTTTTTTTGGGGAAACTTTCTGTTGGTATTGTCTTCCTTCTCTTGGACTGAAATGGGTTAAAAACAAATCTGACCTTTTCCCTGCAGATTAATTTAATGCTATTTTTTCATTCATCTTCCAACACTCTTGAATTCAATTAGGAAATAGCAAATTAATAGTGGCAAAGTTAATATTGACAATTTGCAGGAAGGAAGAAGTTGAACTGCCCTCATCACTTGTGTTTCTGGCCATGACAAAACATCAGCTGGAGCTCACAAATCTGGGCAAGGGTAGAAAACTGTACAGCCACGATCAGATCAGACCCTTCCTCTCTAATGAGTGCACAGAAAGCAGTTTTAGTCCATGTGATTCATACATCGGTGCTTTCTCATTTTTCAGCCCTATTGGAGACTCCTTGGATGCACCTGTAATGTACTTTTGACATTTACACTGGGATGAGATGATTAATTTCATAGAGATGGCTGATTTGCTATGAAAATCAGTGGCCTTACTAAAAGGCTTTTAAGCAACTACCTTGGGTAAATGTTGTTGTTTTGTAGAGATAAGAGGCCTCTGTGCCTGCATCAGAGGTTGTGGTTTAACCTCATGTGTTGAATGCCAGAAAACAATTTCCAAAATGAATACTGTTCCCTGCAAAAAACGATTTTCCCCTAACAAATTGCAGGAAGAATGAAAACACCAAACAGGGTATCACAGCAACTTGATTAGCTACAAACAATTCCTTTGTAGGCCTTCAATTTAATTGCTTTTGTGTCCCTCTCCCTTCATCATCCCCTAGTTAAAGAAGTATAAATGAGAGGTTAGACTCTTTCATGCTTCTCTGTTTAAAGACAGTCAATAATATGCTCTCCTCCTTCCTTACCAGCTCTTAAATGCAAATTCTTTTTCAGTATGATTGATTCAGAGTTACCTCTGGAGATGTGGACTTTGTGATTAATTGCTATGGTAAGTAAGAAGCTTGTTTATTTATTTTGATTGTTCTGTTCTGATCAACAGAAAAAAAATAATAATAACAGAAAAAAATCTGTTGTTCTGGGGTTTTACTGAATTTTATTTGAGATATTGCAACCAAAACAAAATTAGCAGCCTGATTTCATTAGCAGTCCCATCCAATGGAATCAAGGATGGGAATTTTTAAACAAGTATTAATTTGCCAAAAATTCTCACAATTCCCTTGAAAAAATGAGGCTTTTATGGCCTCTAAAAGTGGCCTGTATATGACACCATACTATGATACTCAGGAAAAAGCTGTACCTTAAATATTATAAGCATATTCAAAAAGAGCACAAAGTCTTTGAATATTAACTAATTTAACAATTTAAAAGAGGAGATTTTCCGGGGAAAAAAAAAAAAAACCAAAAATTCAGATTGTGGAGGAGATGTTCTGGCCAAGAACAGGAAGACAGCAATATCACAAAATGTGTTAATGGAGACCTTTGCAAGGAGATAATCCAAGAGCTAAAACTTCTGAACAGAGGTATGAAATGGGTCTGAAAACAGAAAACTCACTGCTGCTTGTGAATATTCTGCCTGGTTAGGTCTGGCAGTGTGCTGAGTTACAGGATGGGTACGTGGGCAGTCCCTTAGAAGCACAGTCCAGGTCTCTCTCCCAGTGTTCCAAGAAAAGGAAGGACTTGACAGAGCGAGAAATTCCTCTGATGATGTCATCCCACCCACTCTCTCTTATAATAACTGATGTGGCCCCAAAACAGCTCATGAACAGTAATGAACCCAGTGTTACCTTAGGGGTCATATCAAAAGCATAAATCCATGCTAGCTTTTTGTGTCTGGGCTCTAAATTCCCATAGTTTCACAGAGCAGCTCTGATCCTTCTGTGATGTCAACACCACATGCAGGCCATGGCTTCCAACATGTTTTATAGTCAAATGAAGTCTGGCAGTGGGGATTAGGTGATCACCGGGTCTAAACTGATTCCTGTTGCCAAATAAATCCCTGTTAGTGGTGATTTTACAGACCTCCTCCTCAACTGCAATCTGTACTAAGAAGAAAGGCTTTTTAATCCTCCATAACCTTCCTTGGAGTAATGCCTTTTTCACAATAGTGGGCTCTGGCCCTGTCAGTCAACTTAGTGCCTGGAATAACAATGAATGATGAAGTATCTTCTCATCTCAAGAGCAGGCACTTACCTGCATAAATCTCTCATGTAGAGATAAGCAATAGCTATAAACCCAAATGGGCTTTCCTTCTGAAAGGTCAGCTTTTGAAAAGATTTCCTTAGTCCCCTGGAGCCTCAGCAAAAGATAACATTTCAGAACTTGTCTTTTGCTTTCTACTCTATTTAATTAAAGTGCGCTGTTAACTTTGATGAAAATATGTTCCCCTCATGATTAAAAACCTTTTTGATTAAATCATTTTGCATAGACAAGTGGCCTGTAATAATAATAATAAATTACAATATTTTTGGAACAACTTTCTCATCAGTTAAGAAATTGTAATTCAATTCTACATGAAAATTGACAGGTGCACAGAAAACCTCACCCACCAGTAGAATGTATTAGTGTAACTGGTCACTAGAGCTCCTTTTGGGTGGATTACAGTCTTGATCTTATGCTATAGAGAAAGAAAATGGGAAAATACCAGTCTGAATCAATGCTAAGAGACCCTACATATCTCAGCTAATCTTGTAATTTGAAATGCAGGAAAGTCCAGTACGAAGAGCTGAATGGGCTGGATGGGAGTCTTCTCTACTTTAAAAGCTCAATAGTAATATAAAGAGAGCATAAATCCTGAAAGAATAAATCTTTCAGTATGATTTCTAACCACCTCAGGTCCCTGGTGTAATTTTCTCATTTGTGTTGATCTGAGATGACAATGATCAGAACAGTCTTAGGCATCTTCTTATTCATCTGTGGTAGACAGGCACAAAGAGCATCTTTGGTCTGCTTAAATGATACATGAGAAGCTTGTAGAAAAGCTGGAAATAAAACATATCCTTCTCTAGTTTGATTAGACTCTCTCTTCTTCTTTATTACTTAGGAAGAAAGGAGAATATTTCAAAATAAAAATATAAGGATGCTTAATCTGCAATAGACTGGGGACACTGATGATTTAACATCTGGGCTGTTTGTATCATGATGGTCCTTGGGGATGCAAATATTTACTTGTTTACTAAAATTAGGATCAAATATCATCTCACAGTAAAGAGAAATTACACCTTCTTTTTTCTTCTGTAGTATAAGAGAAATACAAGAAAAAATAGCATTTGGGTAACTAAAGACTATAATATTTGGCCTCAAAACCTATTGCTTGTTTTTTGCATTAAATTTCACATTCTGAAAGTTTATATAGATAGTGATTTATATTTCTGAAAATAAACACAAAATTTGGGGGGTTTTTTGTGTTTTTTTTTTTTTTTTCTGGTCAGTAAAAAATTATGGTAAGGAGCTCATTTGCTACGTCAAATCCAAGCTCTCAACCTAATTTCCTCAGCTCATCTGGAAATTAATGCCTTCCTTAAACTTGTTTGATCCTGGTGTTTTTGAAGCAAAGGCCACAGTATATATGAGTGACAGGCTTTTATCCCCGTGGGGCTCAGCTGAAGTCACCACACTGTGACCTGTGCTGGATAAGAGTTAGGTCCTTCAGAGGGAGCAGATAATGAAACACTGGGCTGCTGCATCAGCTGACTTCTCTGTTCATCAGCTCCAACTAAAGGTCAGATGACATATCTCAGGTGACAGAAAAGAAATAAACTCAATACATCACTTTCCCATATCACTTCAAAAGTGAAAGCAAACAAGGTAAATATTTTGGTGTAAGTCATTATCTAACTGCTGCTGGTACAATTCTTCTTTTTATTTTTGTTTTCATATTTAGATGTACCAAGTAATTGTAGAATCTGCACTTAATGCATATGCATTTTTGATACCTAATTGCAACAGGATAATATATCAAAGTGCTCCTTGAGCATATTAATTAAACCTCTTCTAGGACTGATGGCACAGAAAAAGCAGATGGGATTCCAGCAAAATCCTTAGGTCACAAATAAAAGTGACATGAATCAGAAAGACTCTTTTATGAAAGAAAAGCATGCTAAGGGAGTTTTAAATTACAGGCACTTCCAAGGAAAGGATTATTTAGAAACCTCAATCTCTCTGAACTGGTCCTGGAAACTCAGTGTTAAACATGATACCGAGCCACCTCAGTGCATCCCATGCCAAAAGCAGTGAAAACTGAGAAACCTCAGCACTTTAGCAGCTCTGCTCTGCGTGCAACAGCAGGGGAGCAGAGGCTTCAGAGTAACTGAGGTGCTCTCCTGAGACTGAGGGGAGTCAAGTTTTCATCCTGGATCTGCCACTAATATGCTTTGAGCAACCTACACCCACTTCTTCTGGTTATTTAAGTGACAAGCTCCCCAGTGGAGATTGTCACAGCAGAAGGGAACTGCAGACACCTCCCAGGACACCAAAGCTCCTCAGGGAGCCTGACACAATTCTCTGCCCTGGAGCTGGCAGAGGGGGCTCTGGGGAGGTGCAGGCTCAGCCTTTGAGCGGGGTCTGTGCACTGCTGCTCACAGCTGATCCTCCTTTTACGTGCACAGAACCTTTGCATCACTTGAAGGTGGCTGCCTGCACACACAGCTGACATTTTCCTTCCCTTCACTTATTTCAACACATGCAGGGAGGCACATTCTTTTTCCTTTTAAATTAAGAAAACATGTATTTCTTGCACTGGGAGTCATATGCTGGCAGCTGAATATAGTGGAACAGATTAGTGATTCTAAAATGGCACATTTTTTGAAGTCTAGTTGGATTTTAGTGTGCAATTAACAAAATATTGGTCTTATAAGACATTTCTATATGTTGCTGTACGCCATGCAGATCTAATATTGTCTTATATTACTATTCTTTAAAACTCCTCAAAAATATAAAATTTATAAGTTTTTCTTCTTTTTCTTTCCCTGTACAAAAGCACAGTTTGTATGTTAACTTTAGTAATCACATTTGTGTGGAAGTGCTCTGACTTCAGTACTTGGACATCTCTTCTCTATTCCTTTCCTTTGCGGCTTGTCATAGCAGAGTAAAATATTGTCTCTGACCATGGGAGCAAAAATAAATGTTGATTAAGATATTGATTTAAGGTCAAGAAAATTCCAAGTTTCAATCTAAAGTATTAAAAAACATGAAGTTTGAAAAAAAAAAGCATTACAACCTACAAAAATGTCACCTACATAAATACTCAGGTTGGAGGAATCTTTTAGCTATTAAACACCAAAGAAATAGAATAACTTCCCTTTCAGAAGAATATGTGGTTTCCATGAAAATTGCGCTGGGCCAGATATTTAATTTCTCTTGAAATATCATGCATTACAGAGACAAAGTATATCTTCCATACTTGTAACAACACATGGCATGCCTGTTAACAAACTGTTATTTAAAATAACCTATGTATCCTTTGTTTTCTCATTCTTTTCACTAAGGAACTTCTTAAAAAGCTTTCCACAGTGCAAGCTCTTTAAAAAAATTACATGATTCAATAATAGGAGGTAGGAAAACACTTTTGTTTCAATAGTTTCCCAAGGAAAAAGAGGTGGAATAATTAAGAACTTACAGAGTTCTATTTCAGGAAATTGCTGTTAAGAGGGCAGTATCACCGAGAAAGAAACCTAACCAGCAATGTTTCCTTTGTTCCATCTCTGCCTCCTTGAACAGTAAGGTTCCTCATTTTACTGACACACAGAGAGGTCTGACACCCTGTCCAATATAAAAGAAAGCTCTGACAACAAAAGAAAAACTGGAAATTATCTGCCTTACTGGAACACACTGCTTCTGAGTACCTAGGAAACCTGTAAATAGCCAGGGATGTAGAAATGTTGTGACATTAGCCTGTCAAATATTTCAGTGTTAAAGATCTTGTTAGAGACTCATCAATAGCAGACTCTCCCCTCTGTGGAGCTGTTTATAATTTTTCTGAATAACTTACTTATCTGTGAAGCATTTTCAGATCCTGAACATTTTATCACCTTGTAATATAAAGACCTGGAATGCAGAGAAAAAACATTTTTCTGCAGGGACAGCACCCAGGGGCTTGGAGAGCAGTGCTGGAGGCAGGCTGTTTGCAAATAAACCCACGGGGGCCAACTGCAACCTTCGATCTTCTCACCTAAATTCTGGTTTCCTACAATGGTGCTTCTTGCTGCACCAATTCTGGATAGTGGGGAAGATTTTAGGCATAGAAATACCCAAAAAATTATTTTTGTGACTATTTTAGTTTATAAAAGGTCACCATCATCTAATACAGCTCGAGGTACAATTGCATATATCTTAACACAGTGAATAAAGAACTCAGTGGACATAAAGCATTTTTTGTTTATACTGAAGTTCATTGGCACATATTTGACTGACATATAATAGATAAGATAAAATCTAAAAGATAGTTTTCTTTACCATGACCAGAAATAAAACCAGGCTAAGAGCAGAATAGTTTCCACAGCAAATCAACATGTTGTGGGAAGAAAATTTCCCTATTTTCTAAAAACACCTTATATTTTGTCCTTCAAGGAAAGCATCAAATCCTATAGAAAATGATGACCTGGAAAGGAGTCAAAGATTATGTTTAAGAAACTACACAACATGCTTTGGGAGATGGAAGGAATCAATAAAAGGGCAAGTGTGTATGAAGAGTGGCCAAAAAAGCACATCTTGAACTTTTCCCTTTGCTTTTAGCTGCCAATGGAATTCATTGCTGACTTAAAAAAATCTGTAAAAATATGTCTTACAATATGCCCCTCCAGCCCATAGATCAGTAGTGAGTAGTGGTTTTGTGGTAACCAGAAATGTGCTAATAATACATTTTTTTTTAAAAAAGGGAAGACTCCTAGAGGCCAGGTGTTCACCACAGCAAATTCTATAAAAATGAGAATGTTCTCAGTCTAGAACCACCTTGAAGGGAAGAGAGGCTCCTATAAAGAGGCTGACCTTGGTGTTCTGAAAGGGATAGGGAGAAGTGGAATGTATACAAAATACTGCTAATGGTTGTAAATGTTTGTCAGAAGACAACTTCAGGTGGAGCATTTTAATTTGATAGTAGTTGTGTTTGTTTTGTTGGCTTATGGACTAGTGGAGGTGAGAGATCTGTATCTGGCAGACACTGAAAGCAAACATATTTCAAACAGACCCAGTCTTTGGAGACTGTCTAACTCCTGTATTTCTAGAAGCCTCCATTTTTTCTTTATGTCTATAACTGAGAGCCATTTGACATAAAATTGCGCAATGGTTGCCTTTATTTCTCCAGTTAATTGGTAGACTAACACTTTGAAAAATGTCATGCACTGTCTGCCACACCTCATTTGCATTGCTCTTCCTTCTTTACCCAAACACCTCCCAATTCATTTCATCTAGATAGCTGGTATTTTGTCTTAAACCATAAAATATTTGTGTGAGAAAATTCACAGAGGCGTGAAATAAAGTTGTTTCTAATGGCACGAGTTCTGAGGAGCACTGCTCCTCTCTCACAGCTCTGAGGATTACACGAGCTCCAGCAGTCCTCTGACCTTCAAAGCTTCTCAGGCAACCAGCAGTCATTTACTCCAGCAGGAGGCTAAAGCCTGAATATTTTGGAACGGGGGCTTGACAGACTTACCTGAGTGCAAAGAGATGTTCAGCAGCAGAGCAAAGACTTGACCACAAATTTTGGAAGGATTGTTGAACAAGAAAATCATCCCTTTCCCTTTATGTAGATGTGTGGAAAAGGCAGAGGATAAATCTGGGTGGTTGGTATTTGAGGTTATCCACTGCCAGGGACTGTTGTACTGCTGCACTGCCGTGCATGGGCAGTTTTGAGATTAGGTTTTAGGTTAAGTGAGGTATTGTCCCTAATCATGGTACTGCCAGGGGACTCTCAGGGATGGCTTAATGATGGTGCTGGCATGTTCAGAGAGGGTTAGAGGGAAACACCAAGGCTCCCTTGTCATCCTGGTTCATGAGCTCTGACAATAACAATAGTCAGTTTCTCTAATTTTAGACATCTATATGATAAACATCTGTATCAGAGTTAATTATTCAGAATATTTCTATAGGCAAGGGGAGGAAAAAATCACCTCTAAAGAATGACACAGATAATGGTTTTAGACATCTGCCTTGAAGCGAGAGGTAATCTGTTTCTCTCCACTAGCTGTGAAGAATCCAGACAACTAGCTTATGTTTTGTTCCACTAGATTTCCTCCGGTGGATATTTGCCTAGGTGACTATTTCAGATAGAATGCTCAGCCTTCAGACTGCAAGGTGCCTGAATTTCACCCTCTGTGTGGCAGCTCCTTCCAGGAGTGAAGTTGCATGGTTGCAGCTTCAGGCTCATCCTGAGAGGGGCTTCAATATTCAGGACACACAAGTAGAACCAAGGTACTCAGTCTGAAGATAGTCCTACTGCTGTCCATCTTTTATATTGAAGATAAAGTATCTTTGATATTAGAATGAGCCTTGGGACATCATTACAATGGACTGTGCACAGCTCATTTGCACAGAAACCAGACAAGGGTGTTAAAGTTTTAATCTACTTTCAAGTTTTCTCGTGTTTTAGGATTATTTATATGCCCTGCATGAGGCACTTGCTGGCTGGTGGACAACAGGCTGTCTACCAGGACATCATGTCCAAATTCTTGTGATGAGAATAATGGAGAAGCCACCACATGCAACAGACACTGATTAGATTAATGAATTTCTGGAAATTTCAGAAATTGTGATGAGTCTTTTTTGAGGCCACAGAGGGCAGCCTTTGACACCAAGATCCAGCAAGCACAGAATATTTTCTAAAATTTAGGCTACTTCTTATCTGTGTGGGTCAAGTTTTTTATTATTATTTGTTTGTTTATTAATTTAGATTATCAAAACCTTGCTACTGGCAAGTAAATTTATTGCTCGAAGATTATTTTAATGTAGAAGAGCTTTTTCTTTGCTCCATCAGGAATGTTTCCATTTACTGACACAAATTCTCTGTCCTAGGATTTCCCATGTGAGAAAGAAAAATATGTTTCTTAATTTATAAACTTGGTAGGGTAGATGAGACTAGGTCAGCAAGCGAGGCAAGAGATGACACAATAGAGGAAGCTCAAAGCCAGGAAGAATTTTAGGTATCTTTTGCAATACCAAGGGCTGCTGCTCTGAGAGGAAGCTTATGTCTTATAATTTTCTCTTCCCAAGAGTCCCTGAAGCCCATTAGCCAGACTTTGTCCAGCTAAAACTGAGTGTGTTTATCCAAGAGCTAACATTTCTAACAGCTATATTGTTTTTTTTCTCTTTTTCAGATGGCTTTGTTAGAGATTGCTCTACTGAACTCCAGCATCTGTGCTTGAAGGCAAATGAGCTGCACAAAAAAAATTATCCTGGCTCAGAATGACAGTCCCCTGTGAGCTACCTAACTTATTAGTCTAAAAGCAGAAGAGAATTTTTCACCAAAGACGAAAAGTAACCTAAAATACACATTTGAACAATCCAAGGGGAGACAACATTCACAGTTCTTAAAGAGGAGAAGGGTGCTGGCATCAATTAAAACTTGAAAAATTTGACATCCCAGCATCACTTCTGTTTTACCTGCTAAAACTTTATTTAAAGAGATATGTAATAACAACAGGTTTTTAACAGGATGTTAAAAAAATCTGTAGACATGGTTCCATGTGGGATTTTGGGCCAAAGCCTCTACCAAAAATAGTCCAAAATTGTGTTTGACACCTAAACTAAAAATTCAACCAAAGTTTGAATAAAGAACAGTACAGTAACCATATATTGTCCCAGAGCTTGCACAGTCAATAGACACAAAAGTAAAAATGTTTACTATTTTCATAATGTGCTCAGGTATTCAACTCAGAGTTTCTGAGTTTTGACAGATATTTGGTTCTGATGAAGGAGGCTGAGATGTTAATTGCCACTGAAATTCAGATTTAGAATTAATTTCTGTACAGCTTAGATTGACAACATCAGGGTCTTAGCCTTTTTTTAAAGTTAGTGTAGGTCAAATGCTAATGAAAGAAACAACCAAACCTTGAACTTCTCTGGGTTTGACTACAAGAAGACAGAGATTTCACAGTGGGAGCTGAGACAAATACTAGCTTTCCATATATTTTTTTCCCATGTTGGGATCAACATTCTTCAATTCTCAAGAATTTTCTCTAAATGGAGCAACTTTTCTAACTGGCCATTTCAGCAGGTCATTGTTCCTATTTACAGTGCTGAGTATGATCAATGAAGCATCAGAAATGTTTTGTGTCTGTACAAAACAGGACAATTTATCATATTTTCTGCTTCTGTTCTCTGTTTTTTCCACAACAGGCTTTTATTTTGGGGCATTATAGTGCCAGCAGGAATGTGTAAAAAGAAAAGACTTGCTCTGGCTGTGTGTTAATGCTTGGCACAAAGAGGATCTCTCCTCAGAGGGATTGTATGTGTAATTTTTTAATTATTTTTTTTCCCTGAGCTTCTCATCTGAAAACTGTCATCGTCTGGCTGTTCTGCCTTGCCTAGAGCCAAGGTGAAACTGAACTCTGTGCCAGCTCCCTGCTCCCAGAGCAGATCAGCAACAAGGGAGTGAGCATTTTCCAGGTGCCATTTTTCAAGGAATTATTCCCTCAGGGAGCCCTGGAGTGCCCGTCCATGCTGTGTTTGCTGACCTGTGCCTGAGGACAGTTGCCAGGAACGATTCATCTCTAAAATGGATTAACTTTCATGGCTTCTTCATATCACCAGTGCAGGACAGATTGAATGAGCAGCGCTGTGAAAGATCAAACACATAAAAGAGGCTTCGAAATGGAGCATTTGCCCATCATTTTACCCTTCCCAAGAAATGGGGCATTAGCTGGCTTTAGGATTCAGAGTCCTTTCCAGCTCTCTCCAAGGGCTCTGTTCTAAGTGTGCAGGAAGGAAACACGGGGTCAGGTGTGTAACCTCATCAAGGGAATCAAAATACAGCCAGGCAGTGAAGTGCTGAGTAATGAAAAGCCCAAGCCAAACCAGATAGGCACCAGAAAAAGACAAATGCTAGTATGTCTCATCCACTCTAACATGCAAAGGTAAGTATTTTTTTAAAAAAAGCAGAATATCAGACAAGATCTTCAGTAAACATGTTTTGGGATACTTATGCTAATAGTGACTGGCTTGTACCTGCTAAGATCTGCTTGTGTGTTTTGCTGCACCAGTAAACCCACTGCTGCTCTCCACCTGGTCCAAGGACATTAGCTGTTTTCCCAGGAGATTCCCATTAGTGCCTCAGTTCAGCTCAGCAGTGCACTTCTCCAGTTATCTCCTTATCATCACCACGCAGACACAGACTCCGAGTGCTGATGGGGCTCCTAACACGCAAACTGCGGCCCTTTAGGGTTATTGTTACACCAGAATAATATGTCAGCACTTAATTTGTCCTAATTGCTATCAGACATCCAACCTGCAGCACCAGAGCTAGCCTGAGGCAGGTGTACAGTGTAGGTGCCAAGTGCTAAGCGTCACTTTGCCTTCATACTGGGCTCACAGCTTGCTAATGTAGACCCAGCTGTTTTTTTCTGAAACTGAAATTTCTTCAAAATCTTATTTCAGCAGCTTTCTCCTCTCCTCCATAGCGGTGTCTTGCCCACCATGCATGGTACATTAATTTTGCACTTTATACCCTTGCCCTTCTGTAAACACCCGCCATCAAGAGTAGCCAAAATTAAAACAAGATAAAAATTATAAAAGATGCCTTCAAACTGTGCAATAAAATAAATAAACAGCAAGAGGGAAAGATCAGCAGCAATGCATAGGGGGGTGTGAGAAAGCCAAGAGACACAGGGACTGAGCTTCCAGGGACTTGGAAGCTGCTAAGAGAGCAGTTTTACGCTCCAGCCCCAAAGCAAGTACTGTAAAATTCCATTTGAATTTTTTTTTTTTTTTAGCTGGAAGCTCAAACACTGCCACATGCTGATAGTGATAAATCCAAAGAGGCACAACCTTTGCAAAGCAATTTTTATCAACACTAAGAGGATGCTGCCTCAGCAGCCTGGAAAAGCAGAAAATGTTGAACTTCCTCTAACACATATGGTAATTTTTGCTAAATTTTTGAATGAGTGGTGAATTTAGTGCTGTATTGGGGAGTTTTATGGACAGTTGTGTTCACTACTAATTAATGCAATGTTAAAAAGGTAAAAAAAAAAATTAATAAATGTTGATAAAATTGTTCATGCCCTTGGGCAGGGTGTTACACTTCCAAAAGGCCTTTCACATGAGTTTTGTGCAGTGAGGGCTCTGCCATGCAAAATCACTTTATCAGCTGAGGCAACAATATTGGAGAGGTCAACTTGCTATAATGCAGTGAACCAATAATATTTTAAACTTCATTGCTGTCCTTTAAACACTGATCTCCATCATTAGGTGCCTAAAAAGGCAGACTAGCTGAGATGTTATAGGTGAGGTTATAAGGTGGTTGGATTCAACCTTGGGATTAGCTGGTGCTTTAAAGCTACACTTATGTCAACTGGAGAACAACTTAGAGTTCTGCTTCCATGTTTATCTCACAGGATTCAGGCTCCATAAGTAGGGGCTTAATTCTGTGTGTGGTTGAGATGCAGAGGTTCCTCTGCTCCTTTCTCTACGACTTTCCATCTCATGAGAGCACACTTGTTTGTACCTATAGAGCAGTTCCTACAGAGGATGTGATGCTGCAGGTATTGCAGGGACTGCCTCTCCTTTTACCCACCACCTTTCCACTTGAAACACTTTCCAGGTTGTTGAATATTTACCCTGATACTCCCTTATACCAAAAGAATTTATCAATTGCCCCTCATCCTTCACACGACCCTTCTTCCCAGTGGCCTCACTGTTCAAATATCAACTCTTTCACGTGGTGGAGACTCAAGTTTTCTTGCTTTCTCCTTGACTCCTTGGTGTCCTTTCTATATCTCCCCACACTAGGAAGTGAAGTAGATCCTGCCTACCATCAAACTTCTCCCACTTCCCACATCTTTAAATTGGGATGTGAACTCATGCCCTCCATTTTACGCTTCCCTCTTATGATCCAACCTTGCACAAGCAGACTAAGACTTCAGTCCTACAACCCCAGACAACTTTCATATTCCTGATGTCCATCCCAGCTTATGAGCTCCCTAACATTGCTGTCTGCAACCCCAGTCACGAATGCAAGTCCCCAGATGGCAAAGCTGCTGCAGAGCGAGCACCAATTAGTTGCAACTTCACTGTTCATTAAATATTATTGCTTTGGGTTTTTTTTGTTTTTTTTTTTTTCAGATGGAGACACTGAGGTCAAGGATAAGCCATCTGTTAATTTCTAGAACACTTGGAATGTGGCTCACAGGTCAGATTCAGTCCCTTCAAACAACTAATTGTGTTGCCTAGGTCATATGAAGGACACTTGAGAAAGAAGGTGACAGCAAATGAGGTGGAAGATAGAAGAATTAATCCAGGAAACTGGTCTCTACTGTTCTCTTTACCAGAACTTTTTGCCCTATATCCCTTTGTTATCTTAAAAAAATGCATTTCCAACTGGACCAGGATGTTGACTTCCCCCACAAGAGATTAGTGGCCCTCACTCTGTGCCAGTCCTTTTGTCTGGTCCCTGGCACGTGCTTACACATTTCCTAATGCAATGGGCCAGAAAGACACAGTGCCTGCAGCTTGAACACAAATATCTCCTTTCTATTGTTGGAGGACATCAGTATGAAGGCTGAGAATATATTTAGGAATATCTCGACCCAATATTTCTCCCAGAGGGTGTGTTTTCTTTCTGTATTGTCTTTTAATTTCAGCCTCCTTCTTTAAGGTATTAGAAAGAGTATAATGTGAAAATATTTGTGATATTTCTCTTGAGTTATCAAAGACATGAGGAGACCATGACTGTGGTTACTACCTCAAGAGAGAAAATTGGTTTTGGAGGAGAAAACTTACGGGCAAAATTAAGAAATTCTCACTTGACGGTAATGCTGATGCTTTATAATGTTTCTGCCACAGTGTCACTATGGACACACTATCATCTTGTAGGGATGCTGGAGATGTAAGCAGCTGACATTCCAGCAGAGTCAGCTCTCCATGTCACTGTAGGTCACAGAAACTAATGGCTAGCAAAAAAAGTGGAGCTCAATAAGAGGGAAAAGACTTTTTTTTTTTTTTCCAAGTGTGCTTCAGGAAAGAAGGAATATCTATGAGCACAGTAAGTTTGGAAATTATTAAAATAGTGAATAAGAGGAAGAAATGTGCAAAGATTCTGTTTCCCCAGCTGCAAGCTGGTTTTTCCTTTTTTGCAGCATGGGCAGTGGAGTCTGTGCTAATCTATTGTGCTCTTTGCTCCCACCTAGAATTGTGCTCTGCTTTTCATGAGGTTTAGCTACATGACTGAACACTCTATATCTCTGGACTTTGCGATAAAATTGATGAATTTAACATCTCAATTTATGAAATCCTGAAATACAGGAGATGACTACTGCTGTGAGAGTGGAGCTTGGTGTAAACCACAGAGCAGCCACCAGAAATGCATTCTAAACTCCCTTGGAGCCACTGTCTTTAGGTAACTCCAGCTGAATCCCAGAAAATGCTCAGGAGGGACCTCTGTTTCTCTTGTTTGGTCTACAGATTAAAGCCTAGGTAAGGTTTCACCAAGCCTATTCAGCTTAAATCCCTCTACCCTCAATAATCCATCATGTGCACAAAGTGATCCAAGGGATGTGATGTCCCTACTAGTCATGGAAGGAAGAATAATTTGAAGACCTTAGGAGAATTCCTACAGTTAGGCAAAGGGAACCTAGCTTTTACAAAAGTTAAAAAGTACAGCTAAGAAAGCAAGTGAACAAATAAAAAGAACTTAAGCTTTCAGAAAATGTCTACTGAAGAATTGAAATGCAAATCAGATCTGGGAATTTGGAGCTCTAACAACAACAACAACAAAAACAACAAAACTGCTGAAGAAGTCTTAATTCTGGAAAAATCTCCTGGAAAAAAAGCAGTAATGTGCAGCCTCGGTTGGGGGGAAACTAAAGTTACATCTGCCAGGACTGAGTTCACCTTTCCTTTGGATATACAGACATAAACTTGGATGAATATTTTAGTTCTGCAAACTCTCAAGAAGCTTAAAAACATGGTGGCAGGCATGACCTAAACAAAAAAAGAGTTCAGAAACAGGTAGGGAACATCTAAGAAGTGTTTTATGCTCTTTCTAGTAGCCAAGATAGTTTGTCTCCCTTTCCCTCACTGAACCTCACCCTCAATTTTAGATACCTGAAAGTGCTTTCTGTCCAGGCCTGGTTCTTACGCTCTTATTCAGGCAATGAATAAGAACTGGTGCTGCCACCAAGCATTTTTTTAAGCTTATGCTAAAGCTGTGTTGGAATGAAAGTCCTCTCCAATCTCAACCATTTTGTGACTGTGGGATGTATTATGTGACTCCAGAGGCATGTGCAAATGACAAGTACAGACACTCAAATTCTTTGTGTCCTAGGGTAGTTGAATCCCTTGAAAAATAACAGTTCTTTGAGGACTAGGTTATGGATTTCTCATTATCAGTATGAATACCAGGTTGCTATAGGTATCAGCAGATTGGTTGTGCAGGTACACTTGCATGTTCAAATCCCACACAGCTTTCTTTGCACTTTTTCAAGCATTCCTTGTTTCAAAGCGTTAAAATACAGGACTGACGGGGTTCTGAGTCAATTCAAGCCATCAGAGATCCTTGATGCGATATTTCACTTTTACTCCCACTGAGCCTGGCTGTATTTGGTGACCTTTCTGCATGGATGTTTTGTCTCAGCACTATGCAAGAGGAATGTTCATGAGGACAGGGAATAGTGTTGCTGGTAAGGAGGTCCAACCCCCTGACCAGGGAGAAGGGAAGCGAAGATCAGGCCATCCAAGGGATGCAGGGGAGAGGGAGGGTCATTCCACCACTGCCAGAAAGCAGGACCAGGGGACTGAGGTGGGGAGAACTTGACAGTCCTGACTTCCCCCTGATCCCAGAGGCCCATCTGACAGGGCTGACAGTCCATGATGGCTCATTGTTCTCAGCTGTGGCTTGTTTATGCTTCTCTTTCAGCTCTCATCCCCTGCAATACATTGTCATGCCAGCTGTCCCTATATGAATTCATCCTCATTTTTCCCCCCTGTTTGAGAACAAATTAAAGAAAGTGGAACCATGAACCAAATAAAAAAGTGTGAAGTTTCTCCTCTGGCTGGAGACACATCTGGTAGGGGTCGTAATTTGTTTTTTCAGTATTAAAAACTGCTGTCATCTCTTGCAATTTGTGGGCCCCATCTGAGCAATGAACAGCTTGGACTTTCCTGAACTTATATTTGTTGTTATTAAAAAGGTCTTTGTAATGGCTGAGAGTAAATGCTGACACTGACTTGGGTTTGTGATTTTATTTACTTACTTGATTCTTATTTATGATGGCTTGGCCACGTAGTGAAGATTCTCTGAGTACTGAAATAAAGAATCATTAGAATCAAGCAAGGAAGCAAAGTGAAATAAAGGTGATATGAATACTGTTTGCTTGCTTATTCATTTAAATCGATTTTTCTTTACTGGCTGAGAGCATCTATCAGAAGAACAAAGCCAGAAAGAAAAGAGAAAAGTTGACTTTGGAAGCAGATTTCTTGTAAACTATTAAGAGTTATGTGATCTACAGTATCATTGTTTCCATCAATGGCATTTTTTTTGCCACGGATTTCAGCAGAGAATGGCAAGCATGAGAAATCAGAACAATAAAACAAATGTCAGCAGTCATAATTAGTGCTTGCTAACTCTCATAATTTCATCAAAGTGCAGAAATCACTGATATTCTTAAAGCTCCTGGAATCCCATCATTATGAACAATTTACTTTCAATAGATTATTCTCTGCATGATTGGGAAAGAAGTCTTGTGTTTATGAATCCCAAATGGTAAAGGAATAAGCACACACATCTGTAATATGTTAATTTTGCACTGATCTCGTGAGTTGGTTGTGCATTGTGTGCTGAAATAATTAACAATCTCTTTTGGCACACCAGGGTTCAGATCATCAGGTGACAGAAATTGATCAAATACCATGGATTGCAGAACAGCAGCTGCATTTGCCAAGCAGCTGAAATTACTAATTTAATTTAGAAAAGTTAAAAATATCCCTCATCATTATGAATTGTGACATTAATGTATATTTTATCAAGATAGATATTCTTGCGATTCTCTTGTGGTTTTGCTCTTCATCACATCTGTTTGATTTAAAATTTTCTATAATTTAAACAAATATTCTCTTCATATATTTTTTGCTGCCTTCATTTTGTACAGGCAGATTTGTTTCCTTTATTAAGATATGTTGGTGCCTTTTTCCCCACTGAGAACTCAATGCTCCTTGTGGTTCTCTTCCAGCTCAGGGTATTCTAAGAACAGGTATTCATTCTTGGAAAATGGTTCAAAAACCTGCAAGCAATGAAGTTACCACCCCTCAGGAGCCTGCAGTCTTTAGGCTGAGGTATCTGGGAGGTTTTTCCTGACCTACTCTGGCAGTGTCAGATATTTTCTGCCTTGCCTCGCCTGCTGTGACCTGTTCCTGCTACTTGCAAGAGAAGCAGAGAAATGTGTTACCATGCCTCGAGCAGGTCAGGTTGCTGTCCAGCTTACCAGCTTAAGCAATTAATGAACCCACATATATGCTCCTGTTGGGTGTTGTAAATGCTGCTGCTTGAGATGGGGTTGTGTCCTTGTGGACATGGCTCTGACTTAAGCAAGACAGAGGAACCTTCACTCTTTGTCAGCAGTGTCTGTACAGGTAGGACCTGACCTGGGAGCACACACGTGTCTGCCAGTGGGACTTAACATGACCAATCAACCAGTTTTGACTAATTAATGAGGATTTGAGGAGGGAGAATGAAAACCTCTTCATGATCTGAGCTGGTTTGTAATCCTTCACTTAAACCAAGCATAGAAATGATGTATTTTGGAGACAAGGGGTTGTCTCTGTTGACAGTTATATCCATGCCTTGGTTAATAAGTGGTTTTTAACTCACACTAACCTGAATTTTTTTAAGTGTGCAGAGACACTTGCAGATTATTTCCTTTTGATAAGGCTTCTTTCTCCCACTTGATTTTGCAATAAAAATTTCTTGTGCCTTTTTTTTTTTTTTTTTGTATCTTGTTTAATCTTCATCTATTATTTTCTTTCTTCAGTTCCATGTTTTTGGGTTTTTTTTCTCTGACTTCTCTCTCAGTGTGTGCATTACCTGTGTTGTATGGACTGGGATTCACTAATGTGACACTGAAGCAAACAGGTGAATCTTGGGTTCACTACATGTAGCCTTTTTCCTATATTGCCATAGGTAATATGCTTTGTCTTAATTTAGGAAGATGCCAGGTGTATGTTTCCTACATAAATCTGTCATTACTCCTAAATGAGGCAAGATCTCTCACACAGAATAGGTATTATCACATTAGTGGTGAATCACAGATTATATTTGATCTTTCTTTTCCCATTTCGCCAACAGTCTGCCTTCCACAAGAAGCCCCTGTTGGGTTGGAATTTAGAGTCCTAAATTTGCACAAAGGAAAACTACCAAATAATCCAGTCTCATTTGGTTTTATGTACTTCAGTTCTTGGCTACCTGTGGACCCTGACATGGAAAGTGAGTGGCTTTTCCTTTTAACAAGTGTTGGTGCTAAAATGGATTTTAGACTCCTGAAGAGCACAACATGAGCAGTGGCTTTCCCTGAGTGGCCTGGAGACCTGTCAGATGCCTTCAGTCATACTTGTCTCTGGTGTAGTGAAGCACAGATTGTGACACTGTGTTTGTTTTTATTCCCACTTGAGGAAAACTTTGGATGTAGAAGAAGTGATGGCAGAAAGGATATTTCTTGGCATACTTGCTTGTTAAAACATTTTCATATGCAGATGCAACACATGAAGCTTGCATGTCCAGAATGATGGTGAAGTATTATTCAGTAAGTTTGGGTTCTGCCTCGTTTTCTTTAAAACACTACAGAAAATATTGTTTATTGTAAAATAAAACTTAATTTATTGTTACAGGCTTGTAAATTTGATGGGTAAAACATGTATGCACCCACATGTGTGGGTGTCAGTCTCTTCTCCGAGGTAGCAAGTGACAGGACGAGAGGAAATGGCTTTGAATTGTGCCAGGAGAGGTTTATATTGGATGTTGGAATTTTTTTTTTTTCACTGAAAGGGCTGCAAAGCATTGGAACAGCTGTCCAGGGAAGTGGACAGTAGAGTCACCATCCCTGGAAGTATTAAAAAAAAGTGTGGATTTGGCACTGGAGGACATGCTTTGATAATGAACATGATGGTGCTGGGTTGATGCTTGGACTTGATTACCTGAAAGGTCTTTTCTAATCTTAAAAATTCCGTGATTTTGAGATTTTAAAAGCTTTCTATAATGTTAGGACCATAAATAGTGCCAAGCTATTGAAAAAATAGTCCAGCTGGGGTAGTATGTAAAGCTGTAGATTTTCAAATGACATAGTGCAACAATACAGCACAGAAATCATATTATAATTTTAATACATTTTTCTGGAGTTTTCTTTTATGTCTAGAGCCCAGGAATGACACCAGATTTATTTTTTTCCTGCTTGTGCCAGATTATTCTCATTAACATCACTTATAATCTATAAAAATGAAAAGACTGCTGCTCCATAGACAGTCATAGAGTTTGAGAAGTGACAAACAAGGCAGCATTTGCTGAAGAGCAGACTGTCAAGCAGAAGTGACAGACAAGGCCAATTACCATATGCAAATAAGACAGCATTCATTATATAATTTTTTAAAAAAGCTAAATTTGTCAAAAGTACTGCTATTCAGAACTGATTCTCTGGCAGGATGAACCCTGTGGAGTTTCAGGTTTTATGAGCTTCTGCATCACGTTTATTTAGAATTGTAAAATGTATTTTTGCTCAACTCAGTTTTTCCAATGGTTTCACATATTACTTTTCCCTGTTTCTCCACAGGAAAATGGTGAGTGCCTTTAAGTTAGATAGTTTATTGCCATTTTCAATCCAGAATAGTCCTTCTACTCTACTATTCTTTCCCAGAAAACTGCAGCTGCTTCAGAGAAGACACAGGTTATTCTGCAATGAATGGTTAGTCTCACTTTTTCTCTACTGTTCTTGGGAGGAATCTTTGTCTGGATGAACTCCAAAGCTGACTTAAATGTGGTGATTTGTTCCCTACCTTCAAAATACTGACCTAGGTGTTGTGTATGATCATGGCATGTTTCTGGTGAGAACACCAGAAAACACATTGAAATATACTTGGAATTTGGGAGTATCTTCTCCAGTGATGTCCATCTACAGAGTGCTTGCTCTACATTACCCTTCCCTACAGTCACATGGAACCAAGTGAATTCATGGAAGAATAAGGATATGCAGTCCCCACAAGCCTACATGTGGAAGTTATTAGGAATTAAATTAGAAGAATTGGAAGTTTGGTAGCTATTTCACACTGATATAGAAGCTAATATTCTGCACTTCTGAAGGATATTGTGTTATCTTCACAGAAGCACTGGGTACTATTTCAAAATTTCTTTCCACACATCTGGATGGGGCTGGTGTTATATTCCCATCTCCCTTGGGATGGTCTGGCAATAAGCCAGATTGGAGAACTGCCTTCCAGAAACTGCTTCCCTAAACAAACAACAGTTTCCTTCCAGCTAGGGCTTTTATCTTGGAGAATAAGAGCACCAGGACACATCCAAATAAAAAAAAAGCAGGGAGGGAAATGGTTGGCCAAACACAGCAGTGAGGTGGTACAGCTGATTTTTGGTGACACTGCCATCAGCTGAGAATGGCTGTGGAAGCCAGAGGCAATGTGCAGGAAGGGAAGTTTTGGGCAGGGGAATGAAGATGTTTTCCATGTCATCTATTCTGCACACGCAGCTTCAGGGGTGCAGTCTGGAGAGCCACTGAGAGCAGCAGCTCCTCCTGGGGAGTGTGCAAACCTTGTGATCTGAGCGACCTCTTGGGGAAGCTCACTGCTGTCCTCTGGCTATAAACAGCTTCAGTAGGTGAGATTAATGTCGGTGTTCAGAAAAGCTGGAGTTTGAGTGCTGCTTCCTTCAATGCAGAGTAGCAATAGCTCTTGTTTAAAAGTTTCTTTTGCCAGTTTGGCTAACATTAATTAGCTAATTATCACAGTAATTGCCATCCACCATGGCAGTCAAGAGTAAGTCTCTGTTGTTCTAAACCCTGTGGAGGTGATTAAGATGATCACTGACCCAGAGAGTCATGGACTTAAGAAAGTCAGGGAATGGTTTCCCCAGAGGGAATAAAGGCAGATTTCTGGGAATAAGATCCACTGCTTGGATTCCTCTGAGAAAAGTACTAACATATTCACCTCTTGCTCACAATCTCCAGCATTTTTCCAAGCTTTTAGTCTCCAGAGCAGAATTATGAAAGTTATACATTCTTGTTTGCAAAGCTGCTGTCAGTTCTTTACTAGCAGTGCCCCACTTGAGTGTATTTCACTGTGTGCAGTGGCTGTATTTAGTGAAAGCAATCATGCTGACAGTCTGCATGAAGGAAACCCTAATCTGTGCAGTGTCATGCAATGTGCATCACCACGAGGGAATCTCTAGTGGCTTGGTATTAATGAGAGGGAAGCAGTGGTACTGTTATTATTTTTTATGACTTATCCTGCTCCACAGATGTTTAAGGCACTTTAAAAAACAAATAAAGCAGGTATCCCTGCTGGTAAGCAAGCAGAGCAGCAAGGCACAGTTGGCATCCTCATGATTCCTGCTGCAGAGGGTCTAAAGAAAGAAGGCTGGGAAACAGTGAGGAGAGCACCACCTTCTAGTGCAGTCAGAGATCTGGGTAAATAGAGAGTAGTCAGCCTTGTAGACCCTTTAACAGAGAGAAGTGTTAAAAAAAACATGTAGATGTGGCTTAGTGGTGGACTTGGCAGTGCTGGGTTAGCTCAAAGACCCTAGATGTCCTTTCCAACCTTAAAGATTCTATGATTCTATGAAAATTCTGCTCACTGCTTCCATTACATAGTGTTTTGGTGTCTCCTTCTTCCATCTCGGATCAGGGCTTCATGTACAAATGGTGTAAAGAATTAACTCTCAGGCTCACTTTTCCCACTGACACAAACCTAAATTATTCCCCCAAAGCACAGAATGTAGGAAAGCAAAGAATGTATCTACCTTGTCTCTCTTGCATGCAGAGAATATTTCCATGCAGACACTCTTCTAACAACTAGGAGTAAAATACAGTATTACTGTTATTAGTAAAAATCACCCCTTGACTTGTGGGTATTGCTCTGTTTTCCTCTTCTGTTACTCTGTATGGTCTGATCTGCATCACAGGCAGTGACAGAGGGACATGAAATACATGCAGGGGACATAAGTCTTTTACCTCCTGCTAAATTTTTTAACTTAAATATGATAATGGGAAAAAAAATGCAGTCTGCATTCCAAAACTGTGGATTTCTCCAGTTACAGGTAATTTTTTTCACTTTCCTCTCTGTTTAATCACCTGCTTCTGGTGCCATTGGTAGCTTCTGTGGTTTTCAGCTACCAATGTGTATTGAGTCTGGACTGGTATGTCCCAAAGTAAAAAATGACTCTGAAACAGCAGCTCAGGAGTTGCCTACACGGGCTTCATTTTTTCATGGCCTTCATGATCAAAGCCTGTTCTTTCCATCTGACTAATGTACTAACCTTGGTCTGAATAAATGTGCACCTTCAGTCACCACCAGAAAAGGTGCCCAAAATTACTCAGGCAGGGCTACACCACACAGTGAAAGTGAAAGAAACCTGACAAGAGATCATTATCAGCACTGATAGCATAGCTCATGTGAGATGTCTGACCATGAATTCACCTGTGGGATCAGCGTTTCTTTCAGGAAGGTCTTTGGATGGGAGAAAGCCATAACCTCAAAATGGGGTTGTCAAGCCCTAAGCTTATTCCCTCATGTGGTTCAATGAGGAGGAAAGTCTGATGGTGTTCACGGTGCACTGCAAAACAGATACAATTATTCATTCATTTCTTAACTGAATGTTCTACCTAATCTTAAAAAATAAATTTAAAAAA
>VXAC01007850.1:0-201095 GCA_013399225.1 Rhipidura dahli
TCGCTCTCCTCGGTCGCAACAGTCTTACACCATTTTCCAGAACTGGATTTCAAACCCAAATGTCTGTTTTCACTTGTTTTTTGATGCCTTTACTAAACTTGTCCTCTGCTGCCAGTGACAGTTTTCAAACAGATCAAATATTTCTTGGGGTTCTTTTCCTGTTTTCTGGTCCTTACCTTTCTGTAGATTTGTGTTGCTACTCCAATAAAAAGGTGTTCCCATTCTGTAAATCATTCCACAGCATCCAGTTTTGAAGTGAAAGGTTTTCTTTATTCCTTTTACAAAGATTCCAGCTGTGTTTTAAAGCCTGTGGGTTTTTTTGTTCTATTTCTTGTTGACTAGTTTAGATTTCTTCTTGTGCTTTGTCTTTTGAAGCACACTCTACTGGTTTTACATCCTAATATGATAAAGAGCTTATCTGCTCCTTTAATTTATTCTAGGTAAAAGTGCTATTGAAGTCCTTAGACTTCAGTGAGGTTTCACAAAAGATGTTCCAAGCAAGAAATACCTGAACCTTTGTTTTGGGAGGTTTCAGTGCTTTCAGACACCTGTTAAGGACAGAGATGCTGGGAAAGGGCAGTAGAAGAGAAGATTCACATCCCTTTTCTATCCCTTTTAACCCAGGTGAGAGGACACCCTTAAACAGTCAATTCAAGACAATGCTTTAATGAAGGATTTGTCTGGGAAGTAGCCACAAGGAAAAGAGGAAAAAAAAAAAAGGGAAGCACATAGAAACACAGCCCTATATCAACCATTCCAGTTTCAGTTAGGAACTTTGCAACTCACTTCTACAGTCAACAGAAAAAAGAAGCTGAGTGCACCAATAAATACAAAGAGTAACTGTTATCTGGATGATTGCATGCAAGAGGAGAATAGCAACTGAAGGCTGAAATCAATCCACTCAAACACCACATCATCAATCCCCCTGAAAGGCTGGCTGATCTTTGCAGGTAGCATAAATAAACCTGCAGTCTCCACCAGGCATGCTTGTTGCTTCCTCTCCATGTGAAGAGGCCCCTTCTTTGACTTCCAGCCAGTAAAATAATGTTTTTTCCAGATAATGAGCTACTTCAGATGAGGAAAATACTCCAGCATCCTGGACCTGTCTATTTAGCATTCCACAAACTCCCAGCTGCTCAACACCCACACGCGATTATTTCCAACACTCATTCCATTGCAGCTCAGAAAGCTCTAACTTGGTGTGACTGTGATCTGTCAGCCAGCTTTTCAGGGGGGCCAAATCATAAGACACGGGACTTTTGAGAAATGCAACTTCAAAAATGCAGTCATCACTTGTTGCCAAAATAACCACAAGTAGTAAATCCCTGCAAGGTTTTTTCTTTATTCCTTGAACAATGAGGTAAATGTGTACTGGGCACATATTGGCCACTGCAGTAGGTAGGACTGTCATCTCCCAGTGACAGCTACAGGAAATCAGGAAGCCAAGACTCACAGAAAAGTGGTTTTCAGAATCAGAGAACATTTTTCTTCATGCCCACAAAGTATGATGAAAGTTTAAATATGACAGTTTAAGAACACATATTTCGGCAAAACAGGTCAAGTTGGCAACTAAGTAACTCCTAAACTAGGCTTTCTCCCCAGGTTAGATAATCTCATTATTGCTGTGGATTTTGACCTGCATGGTTGCTCTCTGCAGCTCTCCATGGCTAGTGATTTAGTCCAGACCTGAGTTGGTTTATTGCACTCAGGGTATGACACAATTTCAGTGCAGTCTTCACAGCATCCTACTCTTCAAATTCTGTGATACTGATCCCACTGCAACAGAAAGACTTCAGGATTCCTAAGTTCACTATAATTTAAGAATAATTCACAGAATCATTCTCTTAATGGGGAAGTGCTGATCTTCAAGATATGAAATGAGGAAAAAAAAATCCATTCTCATCCCTCAGACAAGCTCATGAACTCTATCAGCAAATTCACATTTTGGTGAAGTTGAGATCAGTACAAAAATCAATGCAGGTTTATCTTAGGACAGAACTTGCATTTTGAAACTACATCTTAATACACAACTAAATTCATTACTGTTACCCTTTCCCTGTATTTTGTACCTTTTGTCTTTCAAAAAATGTAACTCACAGAAAGACAAGGCAGTTATTCTGTAACAAAATCATCTTTGTTTACCAAGGCAATTTGCTTTGCTATCAAAGGTAAATCTGGGGCCTCTTAAGAAAAGCAGGTAACTTCAGTGATAGATTTATATTCCTTTTAAGTGTGGTCTGCTACATCTGTTTTGATTTTACTACACAAGTGTTGCAAGTAGCTGTATGGCCACCCCCCTGTGAAGCATTTCTACTCCTCCAAAAAGGGCATACAGAGCAAAGAATTGTTCCCTGCTCACACTTGGGATATTCACTGGAGTGCCCAATCTCCTCTTCTGGATTGAGATGATGGATCCATCCCAAGAGACAGATGAGCTTCTGTGGAGCATAAAGGTCGTGGCTTTTATTTCATTAAAATAAATGAAAATAAATACCCTGCTAACAAAACAGTTTTTTGCAAAGTTGAGCACTTGGACACCAAAATATAGAATAATGAAGACTGCTTCCCTTAACATGGTATCTTCATGTCAGATTAGAGCTTAAAGAAAAGGATATGTTTAGGTAACCCCTACAGATGCCAGAGCTGATTGCACATGTACTGTGCTTGATTTTCACTCTGATGTAGTCTTGGTTCCTAGGCACTTGTATTTAGTTTCCTGGTCGGGAGCTCTAAAATTCACCAAATGAGAAATATGTGAAAAAAATATCTAACTTCTGCTTGTTTCAGGAATTACAGACCTTCTTTCCCCCCTCCAACTGCAAGGACACCCTTAAACTCTTGGCCAACACCAGAGGCATTGCTCATCCCTGCACATCTTCTCAGGCTCTCTCCCTGCTGATGCTGCGCAGTCATTACTTCTGCTAAGGAAAACGACCAACCTGTCCCTAGGTCCTCCAAAGCCCAAGGCATCCATTCCTGGGCCAGCTCATGGACCTGCTCCCTCTTTGTGTGCCCAGGCATTAACTGAAGGGGAAAAGCAGACAGGGCAGTGAGGAAGGGAAGCAGCATCTGCTTGAGGGTTTTGCATTCCACAGAACTGATTTCAACCTTAATCACCTGTGGCAAGCACAGCCACCCTAAACCAGTCCTTTTGCTATTCACAGTCCTTTTGGTAACCACTTCTGTTAACTTGCATTTTTCACAGACAACCTGCCAGCCCCTTTGAGCAGCGATTCAGACACACACATTGCTGATTGCAGTGGGCAGTTTTTCTGTTCACACTTACAGTGCCCATCTTTCATCCCAGTCAGAAGTCACTACACACCCCACCTGCCTCTATCGTCCTTTCCCTCCTTCCTTGTCCCAGAAATACAAAAGGAGAAACGTCTAAGTGCACTGGGCAGGATTTCAATGTGAAGGGAGTTGTGCAGGGCCAAGGAGCTCATGGGACGCAGTCCAGGAGCACTTGCCCATGAAAATGTGTCAACCAGCCGTCAGATCGGGTGTCTATGAGGGTGGGAGAGGAGCAAGGTTTGCCAGTGGGCTCACTGGAGGCCACGAGCAATGTTGTTTAAAACTCAACAGTGTTGCACGGCTGCAATACAGAGGTGGAACAGTCCTGAGTAGGGATTACTCACATGTTAGTGATGAGAGGGACAAAGTAGTAATGACCTTAGGTGACATTCATCTAGACTGGATCCAGAACCTAGACAAAAATACTCCCATTTATAATGCTGTATGTTAAAGACAGAAAACTTCAGAGTACGCCTTTCTGCCACTTTGTCTTGCTTCTTACAGGAATGCAGTAACATAGTCCTCTACAGGAAAAGGCCCATTTTTACATTAAGAAAGTAACAGTTTTTTAAAGAGGAATTAATGAAAATTACTGTGCCATCAGGAGTACCAGTGTAGCTACAAAACCTGACTAAGGCATTTAACATGATTTAAGACAACTGCGAAGCAAAGTAATTACTCTAGTACTTTAAAATATAGGCCATATATAACGTAAGTTTCTAAGACCTTATTTAGAAAACTCACAGTATTTTGGTTATTTGCTTTGTTTGCTAAAAAAGTATGTGACAGCACTAACTTACTGTTATTTTTGGATACTATCATAATATGAAAAGAACAAAAAGCCAACTTGCTATTAATTGGAAATAATAAATTTAATTTTTAGACTGAAGAAATGATTGAAAACATACATGACTCTTCATCTCTTGTTGTCTTATCTTCCTCAGTTTTTAAATAAATCAAACCCTCTTGTGATTTCCACTTGTAATATTAGAGCTTTAAAGGCCTGGCTTGCATTCAACGTGAGCTCTGCTGGCTGCCAACTTGGAAACAAATTACTTTATAATAGACCTCTGTAAGTTGCTAGAAAAATTATTTGTCTCACTTTTAACAGTTCCAGTTTTTAATGTGTTATTTTACTTCATTGCCTTCACTTTTGCTGGTTACATGACATCTAGTGAAAGTCAAAAGTAAAATCATATTTTAAAGTTCAAAAGTTGGAACATCTAGATCCAGTTTTTATGTTTAAAAGAATGAAATGGTCCAAACCATAACTTCTTTTGTTTACACCAAGGGATATGGATTGCAAGGAATTCTAGATTCTTACCAGACTTTCAAATACGCTTCTGCTGGAGATACAAGAAAGCATGTCAGATTTTGCTTACATTGATTTGGAATCATGGAGATTAGATGATACTAATTAGCAATTAAAACTTCTTTTTTTAAGGAGGGGAAAAGAGGTGTTAGAGCTAATCATCTTATAAAGAAATAAAAAAATTCCCAAGATGCATGCTAGGACAGATCCTGAAGTTCTCCAATTCTTCCCAACTAAGATGCCCCCTCAGCACTCAGTGACTTGAGAACAAAACCAACAACAAGAACACGTGATTGCACAAAATGATCATACATTAAGCATTTACAGGATACCCAATACATGTTACCATGCAACAAAATAATTATTACAGCCAATAATTACAATTACTGTGAAGTCTGCCTTCATCTTTCCATGCATTTTGTCTTGCTGTGACATTCAAGTAGAGGCCATGCTTCCTAACAGGAGAAAGTAGCCAGCACGCATACATGTGAAGACACAACATAATTTCTACCACCTAATTTCAATTAGAAGTCCTCACAATTTGTGGTTTTTTGCATTTTATAACCAGAATTTTCGAATGACTGTTCCAGCAAAGTTAGTGTCAAGGACAGAGGCTTTGCAGGAGTACAGAAGTTCTGCTGGAGAGTTTTGTACCAGCCAGTCACTCAGCATGTCTGGGCATTCTGGAGGAGCAGAGATCCACCGATTCCACGTCGATTTCCAGTGACCTTATAAAAGCACCAAGCTGAAAAGGAAAGTATCAATAACACAGAAGTGTTTGGTAGAGCTTGGCAGGGTTAGACGATTCAAGAGACAGTCCAGTTTGCTGTTGCCTTTCATTTCCCAACAAATTTGTTTTCCATACAAATGACTAAACAAAGTTACGGGAGACTCTTTATGGACCCATTTCTAAAACAAAGTAACTCTGAAAATGTTCAAAAGTTTATGAAGAGTAATTGTATTTAAAACATTCAAGGTCTGCAAGTATTCCACAGGCACATCATTGCAAGGCACTCTTGTAAAATCCATCTCCACCTGGATTTGCATATTATGTTCCTTAACACCTTTGGCTGTTTTGGCCACTCTACAGCCTCCCATGAGCTAACCCAGCTCTCTTATCTCCTTTATATACAGAGATGAATTTACTTGATATAAACACTAGCTTTGATTATCTATAGTTTGAACTTATGTTTTCATAGAAGTCTTTGTTTAAATTAGTAGAACATCTTAGAAATTAAAAATTATGTCTTTAAAATGGAAAATTACCTTTCAGCTCCTTGTTTCAAGAGTTTTCACTCTTTCTTGTAATGCAATGTCTTATTTCCATTAGAGCTGACACAGCAAACCTTTAAAAAAATCCCAACACCCCAACCCACACCAAACCTTAAGACAAATCAATAGCCACACTCCAGGGAAGAGTGATCATTTTCTACTTAGGGTATTCTCCCTGCAACTTTGATATCTTCATCACCAACAGTAACAAGGCCAAACAACATGGTTTCTAAAATTGTATCATCTAGATCTGCCTTTGTTTTTTCCTCCCCTTCCCTACCTCCTTTTTTTTTTAACACTTACAATACTGGAAGACTTTGTAAAAGTATCATATTCAGGGAAATGTAATAACAATAGCAAAAAGTTTAATTTTGATGTAAGTTCATTTAGGCATGAAAGAAAAAAACACAGCTAGTACCCAAAATTCTTCTGGGCCAATTTAAACTATTTATTTCCAAAGTATGTTAATTAAACACTTTTAAATGGCAATATTTCCATTATTAGTTCTATTACATTCACGTATTTAAAAGAGAATTTAATAAAGCATTTATGCAATCTTTTAAAAATATACAAAAGACTTTTATACAAAATTTCTTCAATTTGTAGTTATATTATTACCTTCTTTATCAAGACAGGTGTGTTTTACAGACTTCTGTGGAATTAAAAACTTTAAGACCACTTAGTCTCAGCAATAAACCTCTGCAGAACTGGTTTTATAATTTGTAAATAAACTCATAATTATGATGTTTGTAGCCATCTTCAGCACTTCTATTATTTTTCAGAGATGACATGATACAAAACAAACCACCCCAAAACCATAATTTCCTTACATATGTGCAAAACTGTATTTGTTGTGGCAGAAGGAAAGAGTGATTATTACTCTAAGTCAAAATTCACCAACACAGTTAAATGACTTTTTGGGACATCTTAGGTGGACAGGAATCAGAGCAGCCTACAGTAACTTTAACAGATGTCTCCAGTTAGAAGGGCAGAGACTAAAGCAAAGTCCGAGTAAAAAGAAAGTTCAGTTATTTGAATTTCTGCTTTTTTCTTGCCTGAAATTCTTCTGTTTTATTTTTGACAGACTTTATTAGCATTGACAGGGCAGGATCTATGGCTTTCTTAGAAACCTCTGCTTTCTTTGCCATCTTGTTCTCCAGGCCCTTGTTTGCCTCCTTAAGATCTTGCTCCTTTTCTTCTCTTCGGTGAGCTTTCTCTTCCAGGATCTTTTCTACTGCTTTTGTCTTCTTGAAATTTGGATCTGAAGGATCCAAATTAAACAGGGGAGAAGTAAACATGGCTTGGAATCTTGTATCAGCAACATTTACCTGAAAGGAAAAAAGAAGCATTTATTTTAGGTAAACTTTTCCCATGACAGCAAAGTTTTTAAGCCCAATAAAACATGAGCTGCATCAAAAGTCACAGCTCATGAGATTCCTGGAACTGCTTCAGTCACAAAATCAAGGAGTACACAATTACCTGGAAGTCATCTTCTAGTAATTCTTTCTTTTTCATAAGAAGCTTCTTTTTCTTCTTGCTCAAATTCTGTTGTTCTACAATCTTTTTATAATTAAAATGTTTTCTGGTGTCATCCTCATCATCCATCATCAGTAGGGCCATTTCAGCCTGTTACAAAATAAGAAAGTCCATGTACACAATTAAAGTTCTCTATGAAAGAATTCAGCATCTCATTAATAAAAAGCCTGTATGAGTCTACATTTACATAAATGAGTTCAAATAAGGTCATCAGGGCTGTATTATTTCATCCATAACAGCATTCTTGTAAAATTTTAAGGTGTAGCATTAAAATAAGTTGATTTCCTTCTTATTAGATATATTAGATATTATAAATAAATGCAAATACCCACATTCACTTTTCATACACAGTAATAATCTCATCTGAACATTGTACACCACAGTTTAGAAATGACTAATGGATACAATTTAATACAGGTGTTCATATAGCAAAATAAAAACTAACATGTGGATTTAAGTAATATTTTTAGGTAACTTGTTCTGAGAAAGAATGAAAAGAAAACACAAAACGGCAAACACCTCAATATTAAAGGACAAAAATATACAGGACAAGGTTTGAACGCACAAATGTTTCATAAAATACCGATGTTAAAAAAATAAAAACTTGTCACTGCCCAACACACAAACTTTGTGGTAGTTTTTGTTCCAAAAGCTCTCACTATTAAAATAGTATTGTTTTATTCTACTGGCATCCTGTGAAATTCTGAAGTTCCACTCAGAAACACATACCAAATACTTGCAGAATTCATGCAATGCAACATTTTAAATCACTTTACCTTCTGTTTTTCAACTTCATCTTCATCTTCTGAGGCACTTTCTAGTGATTGTGGCTTCTTCTTTAAGCCTAAGTGCAAATACAGGGCATGAACACATTTATCCAAGCTTATGCATGAGGGTATAATTTACCTATAGCTAGAACTTCTAAGTACATCTCATTTTCTTGCAGTAAGTACTTAAATGTCAGATTTGAAATAAGGCTGCAAAGTTAAGAAAACCAAGAAGACTTAAAGCAATAAAAATAGCTGTTCACTGAATAGTTGTTCAGTTTAAGGAGGCAGCAAAATTCAAATTGCATAAACAAGTGAAAAACATGGTTTTACTGTATTTTTCAAAGACCAATAGAGAAAAGTATCACAATTGTGCAGGCAAACCCATGACATCACACCACACCCAGGGTGTTTTATGGTGGAAATTAAAATATGATTGACTCTGCTCAGACTGAATACTGTTCTGAGGAAGCTCCCCTACTCCCTTAGCATTCAGATACACAGTGCTGATTAGACAGACAAAATAATCAGTAACAGCATAAGACATTAGTCCAACATAACTTCTAATGGAAACAGACCTGCTTATAAACCCTACAAAATCAAATTATTCTCTTTGGAATGCCTGTAGATCTTGATCAAGAAGAAGGAGGAAAAGGAGAAGGTTTCCTGACCTGAACCACACACTCTGACCTTTGAGCTTGGAATGACATTCCCAGGCAATTTACTGCAGTCCACTGGGGGTACTCTTAAGGAAGATATTTGGCTTCATTTTGTCAAGACAGGTTTGTACTCAGACTAGAAGTACAGACATGCCAGACACATGTCAAGTTATATCATTAAAGATACTCTGGAACAGGACATATTTCTTGAGGAAGTTTTTTTTTCTGCCTTGACTATTCCCTTGACTATTTCTACATGTATTCCAAACTGGAAGTGGATTTCCAGAAGAAACAAACCACCACCACCAAAAAATAAACTATCCAGATGCACAATGTCATCAGCTCCAAAACTGAACTGTTGATTTAGTAGTTCCAGAAAATGTGCGGGAAAATCAGATTCAGATATAATAATAATTTTACCTAAACTACACAATTGTATGAGAAGTTAGATCAGTAAATTTCTTTTCTTTCCACACATTTCCCAAAGGAAAGTCATTCAAGTCACCTTCCCTCATCTTTCACTCTATGGGAAATCACAGAAGTGATCCTTAGGCCTTCAGAGTTTTCTGTGGCTGCAGATGGGGCTGAACCAGGAGTTGGTATCAAACTGAACTCTTCTCCATGAAAATAAATAAATTAATAAAACCTTTATTTCTTACCTGGCCACTATGCAGCTAATAAAACCAGCCTGAGACCTAAAATCACCCTTGGGAGTCAAAAATTTGTATCATACTGAAAATGGTTCTATTTGAAAATTGACAAATGCATCATTTTCTGTATTTTTAACATACTCCTGTCACAGTCCCTCTTCCCACATACATTCTGGAAGCCCCACCACACAAACACTTGTTGCAAACCCTCAGAATTTTCCTAGCATCTCATCCCCACTGCCAACTTTTAATCAGATTTGTCCCACCTACAGCAGCAGATACTTCAGTGTTATGCAGAACTAACTGGTAGCTGCCACCAGCCAGTATAAAAAGCATCCAGTTTCTGCTGTAATCCCTGCTTAAACTGCCATTAGCTCTTTCTCAGCTCAAGAATTTAGTTTGCAACATTAACTTTGTGCATCAACAACTTTCCAGTGCTGACGGTAAAAGTTAATCATAACTTTGAGACTTCAGACACAGAAACTGACCCCAAATCAAAAACTCCCCTCACAAGCCTCTTATCTGCCTTAGTCAGAAATGTGAGTCAGTCTCAAAAGCCTTGCAAAGACACACAGTAAATGAATCTTTTCACCTACTTTATCTTCCAAATACAGGTTCTGCAACTATACTCCGATTTTGTTGTTAAGCTCTTAGGTCCTTGCACTCGAACTGCTCCCTTCTGGCTTTAAAAAGCCATCAATTCCTACATACATCATAAATTACATCATGAGAAGGCATCTAATGGTTTGGAACTAACAGGAGTTACAATAATGTGTGAAGAATTCCTCAAAGGCTCAACAGAAACTATGTTTAATACTGTAATGTGTTCTGAAACTGTTCAGTGATCTCTAAAAGCAGGACCTTGCTCTCATGGTAATAAGCAATTACACTATTCAGCTATTAATTTTTCAACAGTTCAGGCTACAAGAGTCATTTTGTCTCCCTTTTCTAAGACCCCGCAGAAGCTGATGCAGTAACAGTGAAACTGACCAAGTTAAACTCAAGTTTTTTTGAGGCTTTTTGAAACAGTATGGGCATCAGTGTAAAATGAAAGTGACAAATTATTTCTTTCTTGACAATATGAAACTAGAGTCAAGCTTCCATAATGCATCATTAGGGCTCGTGTATCTGCACTATCTGACACTTTAGCCCATGGTACTATTAAAAAGTCATATGAAAACTGTGCAAAGGAAGTACTACCATGAACCCCACACAGACAGCTTTTGGGCACAGAAGGCACAAAGAATTCATTCTACCTTGCCTCTCCCAAGATGAAGCACTCACACTGTAAGAATCACTGCCTGCTTTACAAACAGTTATCAGGAACAAAGACCTACCCAAGGAATGTACACTTTAGTAGACTTCCCATAATTTCCAGTTTTCATTTCACAGCACTCAGAGTTTTTAGGCCCTTGGTCCAACAGCTCCTTACACTCTTGCTTCCCTTCAATTGCCTCACCCTGACAGAAACCAAGCTACACAAGACCCATGTTATGTTACAGCCAGCAAGTGAATCCAGTACTGCTGCATCCCAATCAGTTTCTGCACTGGTCCAGATGAGTCTGCAAATAAACCCTGTCATATGCTCTTTCAGCATCTTCTAAAATAATCTGACAGTCAATTTAAGCGTGAAATTTCAATCTTTCAGGGGAATTATGGAAGGCTTGTGAAAAATGATGGTCATTTAAGTTGCCTGTACCCTAAATACAAAGTTGGCAGAATTATACCCAAGTTCAAAGCTGACTGTAACCCATTTTCCCCTCACTGAGTAAGTTGTGCTTAAAAGCAACCCCAACTATGAGACAGAGGTTGTTCTGGGTACACTTGGTGAAAGCCAAAGCTGGGCTGTGTAATTACCATTAAAATGTAAACTGGCTCAAAGCCAGCCACGGTACTGTCCCTTTAGAACTTCTCCAGGGCTAACCACATTCTGGTTTTCTCCTGTATCTCAGTAATTATCAGTAATCAAGAGTAATCTTGAAGACAGAAGCTTCACTTTCTTAACCTTTATGTGTATTTTACTATCTTCAAAGACTCCACAAACATTAAAGTCTATTCTCCATGTTATGGACACGGTTTAAAGATGTGCAGATAAGCTCAATTCCCTGGTGAGCTCCTCTAGGACACAAAGAACTTCTCACATAATGCAGCAGAAAACAGTTTTCAGAGATTTCACAGAGAACATCACACATCCTATGAGAGTACCTAGGTAATCTTGCTATTGAAGAAAAATTAAACAAATTGGTGGGAGGAATGGTTATCTTTAGTGCGTTACTTCAACCTATACACAAACCACCTGGAAAGTGTGGCAGAAATCAGCACTGCATGACACATTGGATTGTGGTGTTTGTTTCTAAAACATGGACAGGACACAGTCTACTGTTCTGTATTTCAGATTATTAAGCAAAAAATCATCCAAATTTTGGGGTTTAGTTATTTATTTTACCCTAAGATAGATTTTAACAATCAGGACAGAAGTCTGTGCTGGCAAGTATCAAATTAAAAGTAACTTACCCTTTTTAAATGGAACTTGGATCTACATTGCTATGCTCAAAAAAACCCTAACCAAACAAAAGACTGGCAATATCAGTAAATATTTTGCTATATTCTTTGCTTTCATGTCATTTTTCCTCTTTTAATATACAACAGTATGAGTCACCCTTAGGATCTGGCTCCCAGAAGTATGGAACATCAGAAACTTGCCTTTATTGATTTTGCTCAGCAAAATCAGACTCAAAATAAATTTGCTGTTACCACGGCAAAAGCTAATTTAAACATCAGAATAAAAAAGCTTGTAAAAAAGGTATCTTCAAAATCTAAACTGGACAAGTTATTTTCTAAAATATTACAATTCACTGTCTGGGTTTCTAAGTCACCAAGACTACACCAATAAAAACGTGTATCAGACTAAGAGAAAAGTGATTTCTTCTGAAAGACAACTTCATTTATGATCGAAAAACATTTTACGTTTTTGTACTTGACCCAAGCTTCAAAGGGACCCATGTATATCTGGCTCCTCCTACATAAAAAGACTTCAAAAGCAATGGAGTTCTTTTCTCTGGAATACTTAGGGGAGCAGCTTGTTTTTAGCAGCCCTTCCCAGAAACTGGGTAACTAATGGTCTCTGGTGAAAGCTAAGAGAATATTCCACTCCATGTGGAATACATGAGGCATAGTTTTACAGGAACAGCAATTTTAGGGAAAAGATACCTACTTCATTTAATTCTGAACATTCTATCTTTGTGTTTAGTCCAACCTAACTTTGTTTTGAAAATCCAGCGTTTAACAAAAGGGCAGATTTACTCTAGAAGTTGCCTGTCTTGACTGACCTGTTTTCTCGAATTCTTCAGCAAAATATGGGTCATTGAGATCAACATCAGGTGGAAGTTCATCCTCACTCTCTTCTCTCTCAGCAGCAGCCTGTAACAAAGCACAAACATTATTTCAATCAACATATAACTGCTACTTCAGTTTCACTGGAATGAGATGTTCTGTGAGTAGCTATGAAGATGAAAACTGAAATACTGTATGTGGAACATCATAACACAAAAGTACACTAAAAATTGATAGTAAAGGCAAATCAACAATTTCAGCCCTCTTTTACACATTTTTATTAGGCATTTATTACACATTTTTATTTATATCCCCAGACTGTGATGCATCAGGCAACCATTTCAACAAATTACAGGATCAGCAGTGTTACGTCCTTACTTTATGTTCCACAAAAGCTCTGCTTGGGGACAAACTTGAGTAAGGAAGTTCATTTCATGGAGCAAATTTCAAAAAGCTGGAGTTTGGATTTAAAAGAACAAATTTTCTTACTGGTAGTAGTGTGTCAGACACCTTGCTCCTTGACTTAATTTATCAAACTGAACAAGAATGTTATGCCAGACAAAGTTGCTCTGCTACTGAACAGTGCTACTGACTGCATTTTGAGCACTCATCAGCTTAAAGAAGTTACTCATCAAGTGCCAGTTAAAACTAACTGACATACACAGAGTAACTCAAGGTGTAGAGTTTACTCTTAGACGTGTAATTCAGCAATGTGAGTTATACTGAAAGTAATTTAAGACTTCAGACAACCTAGATTCTGCGTGCCACAGGCTTTTTTTTTTCCTCTTGTAATTTGAAATTTGAATAGTTCTTGTAGCGATTAATTCTTTGCAATTACAGCTTTGGGATTCAAGTCTGTATTATTTTAGCCCCAGAATTTCCAAAACTACAATTATCATTGTCATAACAACTTTGAATTGACATGCACACAGTAGCAAAAAGACCACTTCTTATGCATTAAAAATGCAAATTAAAGCCAATTATTATTATGACTCATTTATCTTTACAGCAGCACAAATAGATAAAAGATGTTTTGTGTAAGCACATGTATGGTCAGCAGTATGCTGAATATCCTTTTGCTCTGTAGGTTTCATGAAGTACTCCCTGTACTTCCACATGAGAAAACACTGCATATTCTAACCTTAAAATAGCACTGGCAGCTGGGCAATTTATTTCGTTTATCTGAAACAAACATTAACAACAAATTAAGAAAACAAACAAACAACTCCCCCTCAAATGGCCAGTATAAACATTACCTTTCTCTTTTTCTTGAGAATTCTTTTTTCTTTCTTCTTTTCTAGATATTTTTGCCATGGAGTCAGGTTATCCTTTCCTTCTAACCTGTTTTTGACCATTTCTTCAGCAGTTTCTTTGAGGCCTAGAAAAAAAAGGCATAGTAAATTTAAAAAATGTGATGAATCTGAATTTTTAAAAATCAACTGTTTCCTCATTTGTAAAAGAACAATCTAGCTTTTCTTCAACAAGTCTGTGGAAACAACATAAATATTGATTAAAAAACCATCTTTATAAAGAACATCACTTCACAGAATGTGTTTTTCCAAATAAAACATTCCTTCAGTAAAAACTGTACAAGAGTCAGAAGAAGAGCTTGCTGTGTGGTATCTGATTCCCAGCACCCCTGCTGTTGCTCAGAAAGGTCTCTTCTCCAGACATCCAACTGTGCAGTCTACAGATGCCAGGATGAGTAACACAATAAAACCAACAGATGTACACAGAGCCCTTATGTCTAATGTACCATGCTACCATTAGTCAAGATTCTGAATTAGTTACCTTGATGAAACTTTGTGACAATACTCTGGAAATGCTGCAGGATCTCTGCTGACCACTGTATTTTTTGTTCTAGAAAAGTAAACCACATGGAAGTGCAATATGTCTGGTTCTTAATAACTCTGGCCTAACAGGATCAGACAGTTAAATCTGGATGTGTTACTTAGGTTTACATTAAATTCTGTAATTTGGCAGGGACACCCAAGTTTCAATGCCCAGCACTTGCATCTGCATGGACAAGTGTGTCCTAACCTTTAAGCTTTTTGTAAATAAAACAGAATGAAGTTTTCTATAATATGCATCATTAGAGTATTCAATGATGTAAGAATATAACCCTAAAAATAAATCCATCATATAACAGGAGCATTCCCATTTTACATGTAGAATACTTAAATCCAGATAAGCACTTCATTTAAAAGCAATCTTCTAATTTTGGTAAAAAATTCCGTACACATCAGGAATACTTTTCCAAAATCCATTACATCACAGAGCACTTGGATGTTATGAGGATGAAAACTGATTTCAGATGCACCTTATACACTTTCAGCCCATTCTTCAGAAGATGGGCACTTGCAAAACCAAAATTTTATGATCCAAGGAGATTAAGTGACTTGCCTTGCAAGGCACTGGAGCACAATTCAGTGGCAGGAACAGAATCCACTTCCCTGGTCAGAGGTAACAGTCTGGGCAATGAAGTATTTTTCTCCTACCTGCAATTCCTTGCTTCATTCACTACATACTTTTTTTTAAATTTCTGTGACAAATCAGTCAGATATCCTATAGGTAACATCATCTCCCACAAAGTGACCGAATTACCTCGGGAGTTTGTAGGAATTCTGTTTCTGCTTTGCCCTCCAAGCCTGATATTTGCTGTCTCTTCCCCAATCCTACTTCTAGTGGTCTTTCTTCAGCATTCTATTCTGCCCCCCCAGTCCAGCCCTGAGCTGACCACATCCTACTCTCCCACCCCTCATTCCAGTTTTACTGCTTAGAAATCATATTCAGACCTCTCCAGATGTCCTAGACTAGATACCATTCTTTCTCCCAGATTTCCCAGTTGCCAAGTCCCCATTCCTCATTATTCCTTCCAGCTCTCCTCAGTATGGAGGAACTGAAAACAGTGACCCTGACGGAAGAAACAGGCAGCTTTCATGGACAGTTCTACGCACCCCCAGAAGAGCAGGCAGAACATTTTTCTGAAAAATTGCAAACACGAATCCCTGTTTTTGTGCTAGTTGACACACCAAAAATAATTCCAAGTGCTGGGGAGATGGTTACAACTTGTTTGAAATACGAAGTGTGGACAAGATCTAAAATCATATTAAACCATAGAACCATAGGAGGAACAGAGTGAAGGAAAAACAAGATAAAGGAACCTTTGACTACTCTGGAAAGGTGCCAGAATGAACAGTAAGGGGCAAACTGTTACAGCCAAAAAAAGTGGGTACTTAACCAGCAAACAAATCAGAACCATGATAAAGGAAGGATTTTGCATAGGTTCACTAAAAACATGCCATTAAGAAACTCTCATACAACGAGAACAAGTATTTCGTTATCTTCAAAGTCCATGAAAGCAGAGCTACCAGTTTCCTTGAAATTCAACCACTATGACTTTAGATACTTTGTAGTACTTTTATGGAAAAAATTACTGGTCAGGTAACAACCTTGCAGATTCTCTTTGAAGATAGTAAGTACAGAATTAAAAAATATATGTCACATCTCCAGCAAAAGAGAAACCCAAAATCTGAAAGGATGTTACAATATTTCTGATTTATTTGCCTGGAAAATGGAATCATTTGATCCATCTGGCACTGAAGAATTTGGAGGAAAATCCAGCCCTTTCTTGTGGTATTTGGCAGTCTCATGAAAGGCATCAGAGTTTCTCCACAGATTAGAATGGCTTAGAAACTACTGTCCAGACCACTTCCCGAGAATAAGAATGTATTTAAGTGGTCAAAAGGATTTTGATTGCAGAAGGGGAAAGGAATTGTCTACTTTAGGTAGAAATATTAGCTGACCATAGAAAGGTCTAACTTATATACCCTTATTGAAATAAACTTTTTTTAGAATAAATGAATCACAGTGGTTTTATTTAATCTTCACAAACGAGGGCAAGAAAAGAGAGGAAAAAGGTCATCTATATTAGCATGCAACGAAATCATACTTCAGCTAAAGGATGAAATATGTGGTAAATACTACAGCAAACCTAAATACACTGCTGTTCCACTGCTGGGACAGCAAAGGAGGGAGGCAGGCCAGAATTCTTACTTACAGAATTTGTTTAAAACACTTAGTTTTGAAAACTTGTGCAAGTTTAACAGCCTGCAACTGTCACTATTGTTAGAGGCTAGAAAGATACATTTCTGTTCTCAGGAAACCTAAACAAGCAAGTTCATCTTGCATGTAATGCCTCACCAGAAAAATGAAACACCTTGTTGCAGGTAGCTGAAAAGAATGGCAAATAGAAATACTTTGATAACATTAGAATTTGTCACCCCCAAAGATAAAATACGTTAAGTCAACCAAGCTTTCCTAGGACATTAAAAGTGCCTGCAAGAACCCACCACCCGCCACAGCTGCCAGGTGTGAGCCCCCTCACAGCTCAGCACGCGCTGCTTTGTGCTGCAGGAGGCGAGGTCACTCCAGTCACGGGACGCACTTGGCAATGATCCAGATGGAGATGTGTGTTCCATTGGAGCATTTCTGTGCTCCATCATCTCTAACTGTACAGCTGGGCTTCACTGTGCGCTTTACAGACAGTGCAGCCTTCTATTCTACTTCTGACGAAAACAAATTTGAAATGCTTTCCTCCAAACCCAGATAAATATTTACATCTCATTCTTCCCAAAGGAAAAAATTTTAAGTCCAAAAAAAACCCCCAAAAACCTGGCTGAAGATCATCAAGAAATGCAGTTGTGGTCTTCTCTCTCTTCACTTTCTAAGGGGAGCTTTGGGAGCTGGATAGGAATTTGTAGTAATTGTTGCTTAAATCAGGTATGATTTAGAAAACAGATGGATGCTTAAATATAACACTGATTTTGTGCCTAGAAGCAACAGAGAGAGTTGGAACTACATCTAATTTATTTTTGCTGGCACTGTGGTTTATTTAAAACTATTATGATTCAAGAATAACTGAATCATTGACAAAGTATGCTTTCTATAACCATGTGTAAATAACTGTGCCAGAACTCAAAATTTTAAATTAATTCAAATATCTGCCTTTCAATTGAAAAACTTCCTCGAGTTAATTGTTGTAATTCTTCCATGTAGCAAACATTTGGGCAGGAAAATATTTTGCAATAAGTCAAGCACATTAAGGCAGAACTTGATAAGAAAAATATTTCAACAGACATAAACTAGTTCTGAAAAAATTAAGGAGTCTTCAGAGATTACAATAAAAACTACTTTTGAATGCCCAGAATGCTCCAACTGAACATAAATGGTTTTGAAATTTAAATAAGCACATTTGTTCAAGAAAAAATAACATAACAACTAATGCTCCTCCCTCCCATAAGGAAGCACAGCCTCAAGCGTGTCTATATTGCCAGAGCTATAAACTACTGTTCAGCATGTGCTGCCTATGCTCCACCATATAAAGAACACATATAGAAGAGTATCCCCTTCAGGTGTTCAGGACCTCTTCTCCAAAGGCTGCCTGAAATCAGTAATGGCAGAATTTTTTTCTCAAAAGCAAACTTAAGACACCCATTTTCACTTTTAGGACTTGTGTTTTGGATAAAATGATATTGCAAGGGTCAATAGCCAGAAGTGGCACTGCTGACCTTGTAGAGGTGAACAGCCTCTGACAAAGACAAGTGAACACTTCTCAGATTTCCAGAACCTCTGCTCTGCGATAATCCTCTCATACTTCAGGGTAAGAAATGAGGAAATGTTAAATACTGTAAAATCAAAGTTGCTAAATTAACATCAAATACTATAAACTACTCTTGTAAAATTCATTATGCACACATGCACGTTGAACCCAAAATTATATGAACAAACCTGACCCTGTGCATGGACATCCAGATAAATTTAGACAGTGTCAGTCAAATTTATCAAGATAGGGAGTTTTTGTTTGGTTGTTTGGGTTTTTTTACCATCCCTCCCTCAAAAGAGATGAGGACATGGCAAAAGTCCTAGGAGTCCTAGAACAAGGTGCGCTGGGGAAGGGGTTGGACTAGGTGTAAGTATGCAATAAATCCAATTCTCTAAAGTCAAGTTCCATAGCAAAGAAACAGGAAGCCCATGCATTAGGGAACTGGATTCCATCTCTACTACAGTTAATACTCCATTTCTGCTAAATGTCAGTGCAGTTTACTAGTAACGTGCACTAGTAAAGTAACTAGTAACTAGTTACGGCACAGTCTTAAAGACAGCCTCTTAGAAAACTTCTTGTTCTCCCAGGGCAAGCCAGGCTAAAGAGTTTCCTTTGGTCTCCCTTAAAACAATTTTCCATCTCCTAAAATGAATGGTCTGCTCTAGATTCCTGACTGTTACCACATTTAAGTTGCCCAAACTTTTTTAAATTTACAGAACTTCTTCCATACAATTTGCAAAATTCTTCGAAAAATAGAATGCATAACAAACAAAAAAACCTCCAAACGTGTTTTTCAAAGCCAACAGAAAAAATGGTTGCTTTAAACAACACATAAATAAATATAAACACAAATATATATAAATACAAAACACACTCCTAGCAGCAACTGGTTTACCTGTGGTTTCCACCTTCAATCTGAAAGGTGGCAACAAATCTCTGTAGAAATCTTATAAAGCTACATATAGATGAAAACTCCTTGGCCTGGAATGCTCAGTGACACAGTGAATTAACTACTTAAGTGAGCAACATCACGAATGCAAGTACTGACATGCTGTGGACAGATGGAGTACAACACTGTGTCAGTGAGCCCTTCTCCTGGCTGCATGATACATGCTTTTCCAAAAAGGTTTTGACAGAATTCATGTCAGAAATTATTGGAATCATAAAAGTACAACTGAAAGCACACAACTATTTTTAATGCCCACGAATCCTTTTGAACACAGATCTTATGAAGAAACAGGAATAAAATTGTTCCATTCAGTTTAGTCTATTTCAGTGAACTGCTACAGACCAGAATATTCCCAACTGAGCAGAACTTCTATTCAGCATTAGTTACCTGAGTGAACTCAGAATAATATTTGTGTAAATCATATCATTAGATATGCATTCCTACCTGGGATCAGCCCCTCAGCAGTGAAGGGCCTGGACTCTGGTATGTGTCTGGTCTTGCTACTTGCAGTAACAGATCAGGGCTGTGTCCTGACACAGGCTGCAGTCCCACACCTGCTGCACCTTGCTGCTCCCAAAAAGGGAATGTCATACTTCCTTAGTCTTTCAGCTGCACCAATTGAACATCTGCCTATCTGACATGCTAACTCAGTGGAAAAGATCCAGATTTTTTCTTTTCCAGTGTAGTTCTGTTATTTTAGCAAACAAAATTAGGCTTGCAAAGAGACCTGCCAAGTGCCAGGGTTGGTACAGGCAGTCAGAATGAGCTCTGGGCCAGGATCAAGGTGATGCCACAGTGAAAACCTTTCCCTTTGTGGATGTAGTGAGCTGTTAAACTGGCTCATTACACCTCAGGGAAAGCATTCAGTTTGAGTGGGGTTTTTTGTCATAAAGAAAAAATAGAACTAGATAGTGGTTTTTGGCTGTCAGGGTGAGTTCTGCTGGGATGCTATATGGTGAAGTTACCTTTCATTAATTTCCAGATGTCAATCTGGATGTCACTATTCCCCAGCCTTTCCTGATACCTTGCTTTCTCCCAGAGCAGGTTCACTGGAAGGTCAGACTTCTCCCTTTTCTGCTCCCCCAAATCTTTAGCATTATGCAGGCAACATTTCCAAACCACTCTCTGCTAATTACACACTAAGTTTCCAAAATCATACTGGTTTTCAGTTTTAAAAGTGCAAGTATGTTTTATGACTCTATAGCAAACACATGAATTCTACTTTAAAAAATGTCTATAAAGTGATAATTGAAAAAGCAAGTACAAAAAATCCTGGCAAAAAAGTAATCTATCTTTCTCTCTAAAGAGAAACTTACATCTGAGGAATTGAGTTCAGTCATGTTATTTCTTCTATTTCCCTCACTGTAAACAATCTGGATTTCAATTTGTGGAGAAAAAAAAGGTTTGCTTCTCCTACTATAAATTCAGTACCTTTCACTATGTCCCTGTCAGCAGACCAATATTGCACATCCTCCAAGGCAAGAAAAGAAAAAAAATAAACCTTACCTGGAACCCATTTAATCTCCATTCCTATATCCTTTTCTTCCTGTTTTTTCTCTTTTTCTTGGATACTTTGCAAAAGTTCTCTGTACTTGGCAATTTGCTCTTCATCATCTTTTTGGCTTTTCCTTGGTTTGTCATCTTCCATTTCATTAATGACATCACCATCTAGGAGGAGAGAGCAAAGTTATCACAGAGAGCCTCAAAAAAGTGAGTAACTGAAGTTAATCTTTAGGAAATAAACCCAAGACACACACATTATTTCTAAAAGATAATATAAAATATTTTCATCTGTTACTACCCTACAGAGTAACCAGTTTAAGAGTTCCCTTATTTAGATGAAATAAAAATAGTATCTGAAAAGACAAAAGAAAATTTGTCCAGTAAAGGAATTCACTGACTGGGCACATCAACCTTTACTGTAATTTTAAAAGAGTCCTTTCCAGCAGAGTAGTACCTAAATCTCTGAAACCAGTGGTGTAAAGCATTTTGAAAATAAAATGCTGCTTTTTGACAAACTGCAAGAGTCTGTAAAAGAGATAATTATTCAATGCCTCAATCTTCAGTGACTTGCTGAATGAACAAATGAAGCAAGACAGAAAGAGGGCTTCTTCTTTTCCCTTTTTTAGAAAAAAAGTCAACAAAAATGTTACATACAATAAGCTTTAAAACAAGTATTTCAGTGAAAACAGACTTGAAAAATGCTGCAACTGTAGAAACCTAGGTTTGGGGCAGGCTCATCTTTCCTTTTTCTCTGGATGAGCAGTAAAGCTGTGCTTCCCACAGTACTAAATTGGGTGGACAGCATAACTGGTGTCCAGAAATGTATCCCAGTTGCAAGTCTGGTCTTTGGCTAAAACTGAGGTCTGACAGCGTTCTCGCCCCATTCCATCACTTCAAGAAGCTGGTTGTTGGCTGGAGACAGAAATCTTTACTGTTCATAGAATCACAGAATCATTTAGGTTGGAAAAGACCTTTAAGATCATTGAATCCAACTGTTAACCCAGCATGGCTAAGACACCACTGCCTTATGTCCACAAGTGCCACATGTACACGGCTTTTAAATACCTCGGGGGATGGTGATTCAGCCACTCTCCTGGGCAGCCTGTTCCAATACCCACAGCCCTTCCCTCATTCACTAAGAGGGTTACCCTGCCATAGAAGGAGATTAATTTACTCAAGCAGGAGCCTGCCCTGCACAAACCTGTGCTGACTGGCCTGAGCCCCTGGTTGTCCTGTAGGTGCCACATGACAGCCCTCAAGATGACCTACTCCATGACCTCCCCAGCATGGATGTCGGGCTGGCAGGCCTGTAGTTCCCTGCACGCTCCTCCCAGCCCTTTGTGTAGATGGGCATTACATTTGCTAACTTCCAGTCAACTGAGACTTCCCTGATTATCCAGGACTGCTGAAAAATGATGGAAAGTGGCTAAGTGAGCATAACATATCTGCCAGCTCCCTCAGTACCCTTGGGTGGATCCCATCTGGCCCCACAGACTTGTGTGTCCTAAGTGGTGTAGCAGGTCACTGATCATTTCCCTTTGGATTAAAGGGGCTTCTTTCTGCTCCCTGTTCCTGTCTCCCAGTTCAGGTGCCCAGAGAACTGGCGTCACTATTTAAGACTGAGGGTAAAGAATGAATTAAGTACTGCAGTCTTTCCCTCATCCTTTGTCACTATGCTTCCCTCTGCATCCAGAGGGAAGGAGATTCTGCATCCAGAAGGATGGAGATTCTCTCTAGCTCTCCTCTTATCGCTGATGTATTTATAGAAACAATTTTTGTCTTTCACGGCAGTAACCAGATTACATTCTAGCTTGACTGTGACCCTTCTCATTTTCTCCCTGCATAACCTCACAGCATCCTTGTAGTCCCCCTGAATTGCCTGCCCCATCTTCCAAAGTTCATAAACCCTCCTTTCTTTCTTAAGTTCCAGCCAAAGTTCTCTGTTCAGCCAGGCTGGGCTCATTCCCTGCCAGCTCATCTTTCACACGGCACATGGGGACAGTCAGCTGCAGCTGCTTTTCCACTTTCCTCATCAGAAGCTGAGATCTAAGGAAGCATCTGCTCATCCAGAAAGCAAAAAGTCAACTCTGTTTTGAAGACATGTAGAAGAAGAAGACATTCGGTTGTTTTTTCTTCCTAATGTTCCGAGAAAGAAGCTGTACTGGATGGGAACCGAAGAAATCCTTGAGCTAAAAGAGGATCCCTAGAACCTGGATAGGCAAGGGGCTACCAGTTTGTATTTATCACTCGTTTTGCTAGGGCAAATTTAAGTGCCAATGCATATTGTCATTCTTTCTCATTTAGATAAAACTTTTATTTCTTCTGTCAAAACTAACAGTTTTAAAACAAATGTTCAACATCGCCTTCAAAGGAACTGTAGGAGCTTTAAATTCTGTAAGCAAATAAAGCACATTTGACAACAGCTGCGAGAAAGGAAAGTGAGCTGAGTATGTTCTCAAAGTTTGCTCAGAGTTCAAATAACCTTGTCAGTGGCTTTCAAGTATCACGCTGTATTGCACAACATCAGGAACCACTTTCTGATGGATATTAAGGCAGAAATGCTTTCTGCCAACAGCTTGTTCAAAGGCTTTTTGAACAAAACGCACAAACCAAAAAGTTCTGGGGCATTAACCGTTGCACTGCAAGAGAAATACAGTCAACCTGGGAAGGAGAAAAAGGCAAAAACTGATGAAATTTAGAGTACAAAATAAAGTATATTCTTATTGTTTTCAAAAGAAAGAAGTAATCCAAGTGCTAAAAGATTTAAAAAGAAGAAAGTTCAAACCATGAGGCTGGTCAGAAACATTCCAATACAACAAATTGTTTTTAAAAGATGACATTAATACAAAATAGAACCAAATGCAGAGGTTCGATATATTAAATTGGGCAGCTGAGATCACATTCTTGTATTCATAGGGCTGCGAAGAGATCGTGTTTATAGTTTAAGAAGATTATCTTGCAATAGCTGAGCAGAGGATTCCTTTTTTAAAAAAAACCTCAGCCTTAGAAACTAAAGGCAGTAGAAAACTTCTAGCAGATATAACATTTGACAAGAGGTCTGCTGCAAAGCTGAATTTTTTTTAAAGATGAGGAGGAATTTTCTTTCCATGATGTAATGGCAAAGCAGAAAACTCAGCTAATGACCTGGATGCTGATGGCCATACCATAAAAATTGCCCTAAATGTCTCAATTCTATCCAGGGCAGTTATTCAAATTCAGATAGATAAAAAATAAAACCCAAAATACCTACAATGCATGTAGACCCACTGAATTAAATTAAAATTCACACTCCAGTGTTCAAGAATCAAGTCTGAGGTAGAGTTTTTTGCACTGCCCTACAGCATGCTATGAAAAATTAAATGTGTTGACCTCAGTCTTGAGCCAGAAAACAATGACAAAGAAAACACTGGGGTTTAAACCCATTTTCCCACATTTTAAGCACTTCCTGAACAAGGAGTTGTGCATATCCCATTAGTTCATTCCAAAGATAATAAAAAATGGAAAAATTTATAATACAAAAAGAAGTTTGTTCACAGCCTATCAGAGTTGATGCCTTTCTGTAAGATTTTTCAGGGAGAAAAGATACTGGAAGAAGAGAATGCAAAGAGACAACAGTAAATTAATGGTAAACATTAATTTATGGCATTTTCTTAAGATTTTTTTGCATTTTCCTTTAGGTCTGTGTAGTCTAACCATTGAGGGGTGTGCACTGGGTGTAGTTTTTAAACCTCCCCTTGCCAACCAGGTGAGTGTTGCAGCTGCAGCCTTTAAGCACCTGTATGTGCAGAGGTGACCTGGCATCACCAGAGCCACACCTCTGAGCCAGCCAGATCTAAGCCAAGGTTAACACTGGCAATCAGAGTCAGTCCTGAGGAGGGACTCACTGGCCTGAAAAAACACACAGAGATGTGTTCTTCAACTCCAGGTTACTGGACACCTCCAACAGTTTATATGAACTTCCTAGAAGGAATGCTGACATGACCCTTCTTGCCCTATCAAGCACCTTTAATTACTAAACAAACCAAACCCAACAGTACCTGCAAACATGCTTTGGAAAAGTATCCAACACCTGCATCAGTTGTATCCAGTTTCTGATGCTTCACAGAGAAAATAATCAGGTTGTGGTATCTGTATTCTGAAGTTCCCATTAAATTCTACCCAGGCTTGGCCAACTCATAAACCGCTAAATCCTCTTGCTTCTTCTTTCCAGAGACAACAATAAATAACTGCATGTTCTACTTCTGTCACCCTCCATTTCTTAGCCTTCTGTAATAGCTCTAGCAAATATAAACACATGTGGATACTGTTCATTTTTAAGAGAAAAAGGCTGTATTGTTATCTAATAAAATAATGCTATATATGCATTAAAATTTATACATGTAGTCATGAGTTATTGCACCAAATAGTTTTCAGAATTTTAAGAAGATTTAATATCTGGTCTGATTCTATTTAACCTTAAATATCGAAAATAAGATTCAGCAGCATTATTTGAACAAAAACTCCTCCCTCCCAACCACTAAATTTCCTTTCTCTGCAGTTGTGCACCCCTGGCATTGGGGCAGCAGCACAAAACAAAGACCTACTGGGTTTGTGGAGTCTCATACTGGAAGTCAAATACCCCAGGAGACTGGGCAGGGATCTACATGGAGTTCCCTACAAGTTTGGTGGTGTTCAGGAAGTGTTTGGACAACTCTCAGGTTTAACTTTTAGGTGCCCTTTGTGGACACAACTTGGACCCAATGATCCTTGTGGGTCCCTTCCAACTCAGGATATTCTGTGATTCCATGATTCTGTCAAGATGAGATAATTAAACAAAAATCCTTTACAAGCATTTATCATTTAGTCTGTTTCAGTATTGGGCGCTGTGCAAAGCAGAACAGCAGAAAAGATGTTGCTCTTGCAAAGATACAAAAAAAACAGATGAAAAGCTTAGACATAAACCCCATAATGCTTAATTTGAAGCATATTTAAAATGCCATACACTAAATCACTGGTGCTCATTGTCAAAATAGCAATTATGGGCTGGATTTAATGAATGCCACAAACACTTCCCAACTGGGATGAATGTACCCAAGTAACAGAAAATTCAGAAGCAATGTTAAGGAGAAATTTTGTGCTGTGAACCACAGCAGTCCAGGTCGCTGAAATCCTTGATGTTACAGAACTGTTGCTTAACAGTAATACTAACATTCATGATACCCATATCTTAAGCTGAAAAAATTCCATTAAAAAAAAAATTAGAACAGGCTAACAAAAACCTGTTTATAAATAAAATATTTTAGTAAGTTTGAAAAGTACAAATAGAAGTCCAGGACATTTTTTCCCTCCTTATCACACTCCTACATTTCCATTCAAGCAGCTGACACTGATTTTTCCCATTTGTGCATAGCACCACGTAATTCTGCTGGATGGAACCCTGGCAGATGGAATCCTGTTTTCTATCACATAACTGAATGGATAAAATGTCAGGAACACATTAAAGACATGACAACATAATTCCTCTATTAATAATTTACTTTTCAAAACATCATTTGTATCTAGACATTTCCAGGTTTAAAATTTATTAGTGTGGTAAGATTATTTAAGGTCATTTTTTTTTCCTTCCCAGCAATGGAATTTTACTCCTTAAAACTTCTGAAGTATTGTTCCCATTAATATTTGCTTTCATCACCACCCTATCACAGATGCTGTTCTTTGACATCATGGTACATGAGAGGAGATGGAAAAGCTTTATTCTGCATCCCCTACTCCCCTTTACAGACTTCACTAAGCATTGCTAGAGAAACTAAAGCTCACAATGGTGCAGTTTCTGAGTTTTTATGTAAGATGAGAAACAAATGGACATTATCCCTGCCAAGATATTGCCAAGCTGAGTTTTCTGCCACAAGATTTCCCAACTCTACAACCAAAAATAACTGTAATGTTTTTTTGCATGCTCCAAGCTCATCTCTGATTGCAGCAACCTGCTTTAATGCAGTATAAATAAATTTTAACATCTGTTTGAAAGACCTAATTAAGGCTAAATGAAATTTTATTTGCCTTGTAATCTAGGCTGTAGACATTATTAAGAGCAGGATGAATTTTAGAATGAAAACAAGCCATTTAAATAAGGACTGGTGCACTGCATATGCAGAAGACTCAAGTACCTTACGAAGTCAGATGAAATTCTCTTTCTATTCTTAAGAAGTATATGAATCAAAAGGCATTTGAAAGATATTCCTGTTCATTTAGTCATTTACCACCTTCCATTTCAAACTAGAACCTTTACTCTGAAAAGAAAACACTTCAAGGTCTATGGGTCTGTAATTTATCTCAGAAATGAACATATTAGAAGCAGATACTGCCAAACTTGACAAAGAGATGTCAAGGTACCCTGAAAAAAAAAGAAAAAAGGGGGCAGGAGGAGAAATAAAAAGGCAAGAAAATTATTTTCCACTCAGAGGTGCATGCTCCTATTCAGAAAGAAGCTACTGTAGTCCTGTGGAAGGTGTCCCTGCCAGTGGCAGGGTGTTGGAGCTAGATGGTCTTTAAGGTCCATCCGGTCTGAACCATTTAGTGATTCTGTTCAGGGGCTCAATCATTATACAACAAATATAATACTGTCCTTGTAAAAGATGACATTTAAAGCTATAGATATGATATTTAAATAATTTGTGTTCAAAATCCTGCAGCTAATGACTTTGTGTACAACATCAATAAAGTACCTTGCTGCTGTTCCTCCTCTTCTTCACTTGATGAAGCCAAATAAGCTTGAAAATCCATGTCAAGAAGCTCCTCTTTGTTAAAAGTTCTGCTGAGTGATGTTACTCGCTCATGATCTGTCTCATCCCATGTGATATCTACCTTAAAAATAAGAATGCCAGTTGTAGAAGCTGGAACACTAAAACTAAACACTGTAATGCTGTCTTTTTAGGGAAAATTATTTTATATCTTCCATTCAAGGCACAATATAAACCTGTTAGACATGTTCTCTACAATAACTCACTTTAATAACCATTTAGTGACAGGAATTTAATTATAACATTTTGGAAGTTATTCTACAGTTAGTTGCGATGAGTTTGAGTTACAAGAACTGAAGAAGTCTCCTCATGCACTGAATGGCTCTGTAAGACCAGATCCCACAACACAAAACCTCTCTAAGACAAATGTCCTCTGTGGCAACAGATACTGGTGTTGAAGCAGCCACCAACCCCTCCCTTTTCCAGCAGCAATTCACTGCTGGAATCACACACGGATTGCAATGGGGGCAATGAAAGTGTTTGCGCAACTGCACCCTCAACCAGAACATGAAACAAATCTGACTGAAAAATGATCCAGCAGAAAGTACTTATTTCTCAACTAATCACTTCTCCAATCTGGTTCACTTCATTGCCAGATGGAAATTTTGGCTGTCAGCAGGACAGAGTAGGAATGAATTGCTACGAGGAGGGGAAGCAACTGTTGAAGCCTGGCATTACCACCAAAAAGGCTCTTACTGATTTATACACTAACATCCATTTTAGGCAAATTAAAAGATTCAACTGTAAATAATAAAGTAAGTTCATGTGCAACTTGTCACAGAGATATAGTGAGGTCAAAATTCAGTATTTAATTTGTAACAGAGAAGCCCAATCTCTTTTAAAATCCAAACCAGGGTTGCAACCTGTGGGTCCATAACATGCTTAAATCTTTCAATACATTTGATGTCTTTATTTTGAAATGGTGGAGATAATCAGGAATCTTTTTCCCAGTATATATATCATTCATAAGCTGACAGCAAAACCAAACAAATAAGAAAAACATTACAAAAACACGGCAAAGATACCTTTGATGTTCCCATAGCAGCAGATGTGAAGTACTTTGGCTTATAAGCAGCTAAGTTCACTTCTGAGGCTACATCTTTTGGCTTGTGATCAAATGTAACATTATCTGGAATAAATCTTAAAGGCAAATAAAACATGTTATTCTTCAAATACATTGGGAAATTGCATAGTATAAACAGTCTAAGCTTTCATGAATATGGTACATCAACATGAAAGAATTCGCTAAAATAAAAAGGGGGTAAGCCTGAAAAGGGAACAAAAGAAATGGACAAGTACTCCACACATGTAAGACTCATTGCCTGGCTTCTGCAGGTCTGTTCCATAGGTTTTCAATGTGTAACAACACCCTATTTGGGAAGTATTTCAATTTCCAGTCTGGTATAAATGGGGTTGCGGGTGGCTTTTTGGGTGGTTTTCTTTAAGAACCATCTTTACAAAAAGTTTAATATTAAAAATTAAGAAGAAAAAAGTGAATAAAAGAGGATTTGGAAACAAATGAATAAGAAATTCCCAACCTTTTAGGAAAGCCTGGTACATCTTGAAAATTATAATGAGTAAGGAAAAAAAAAGTTAAAAAGACCAAAGTCATGAGAAACAGTTGAAGAACTTAGTTTAAAAAAACCAAAAAGCTTTGGTATACTACATGAGGATTATGACCTGTGATTTTTTAAAAAATCTTTGCAAATGTAATCAGATAAATAGCAGTCTACATTAAAATTTAACAAAGAAGAAGATTAGGAAAATCATTGGAGAATTTCAAACAGCTGTGTTTGTTGTAAAACATTATCAGTGTTTAAAATGATGAAAAGTTACATGTTCACTTAGCAAAGATGTCTTTTCCAAGATGGTTCAAAGCCAATTAACTAAGTTCCTCTAAAAAATTATTCAAAGCAAGAAAACCTTAACTTTCACTTATTTCCAAGAGTGTCCATAACAGAGTCCCGACCAGACAAACAGGGCTTCTGTCACAACTTTTTATGATTTAGTAACTTTTCTGCTTAGACTGAAAGAGGTTTTTTTGCAACAGAAGGAAATACTGAAATAAAGCAAACCACAATTTAAAATTCTTTCTTCCCCAAACATGACTTTTGAAATATTAGAGCACCCAGCTCATTCACAAGGACTAACATATCTATTGCAGCTTTTTAACAACAGCAGCAATAATCTTGCCCTCTGGTAAGGAATCCCGAAAAAGAGCCACTTCTGGACCCTTGGGGAGAGAAAAAGAAAAAAGCAACAGTGCATTGTTCATTTTCTGAATCCTATCACTTCAGTTAATTGTACCAAAAGCTTGAAGATGTAATGAGAACATTTTATCTGGCTTTTCTGAAAATAATCTCTCTACACAGATATCCTCTTGAACTTCCCACATTACCATAAAAATGGTCAAAAAGAAGAAAGAAGAACCAAAGAGAAACCTAACAACTCACTGGATGCCAAATTTATCTTCATATCTTGTTTTGGTTACAGAGTAAAGTCAATAAAGTTTACTCCAAATTATTATAATCTGCCTTTAATTCCCTCTCCCTGGCCCAACATGTAAAAATATCACCAGTGGAGTTACCTCAGGTCTATGAAAGAACAGCTACTTTCAAATTCCAGTCCATCACATTCCTCATAGATTTTATTGGCTGTTTCAGGAGAATCACATTCTACAACTGCATAGAAGTATCTCAGTCGCTTAAACTGGTATTCCCGCAGTTTTTCCCTATAAATCCTGCAGAAGTGGAGAAAAGACCAGTCAGGTGAGCTGGCTTTAACACATTTTATTTGCAAAATATTTTAATTCAACTCATTAAAAACATGTGCCAACCAACCACTCTCTTAATCTTATAAGGTTTGATATAAAACAGCACAAAGTTCCACCAGTATTCAGTTTTGCTCAAGTAAAAAGACTATTTCACGCAATTTTATGAAGTGTAAAACCTGTATATGACTCCACTGAAAGATCACAGGGATGAGGTCCTGTGAATCTGAAGGGCACAGGCATCACTGAGGTACCTCTGGGATACCTGGATTTGTTTGTTGGATTGCAGATGCTCTGAAGCCCACTGAGCAGTAAATCTTCAGGATGCACCCTGATGCACGCAGTGAAGGTGACCTCAGAACGCGCTCTGCATCCATCTTACGCTCCCCACTAGAGAATGTCTTCAAAGGGATTTGCCCTTTTTTTAGAAGCATCTAGATTTTCTAAATACAGGGCAGCCCAGCAGGATGCATTATACAAATATGGCCCCAATCAGGCTACCAAACATCTGGAAATCCTGGAAAAATACCAAAGCAAAACTTCTAACAAAAGTTTAAAAAAGGCAAAAAAGACATGCCCAAAGAAGCCAGGACAATGGTAGGATTGAGGAACGCAGCCTAGGAAGTCAGGGCTGTTGCTGGTGGCACTCAAGAAATCTCAATCTGGGAATTCTTGGACTAAGTTAAGGTCCCTGTTGATTCACAGATAAGAATTTTGACAGTGAGCACTAAAGGGAGTTTACTGCACAAATGGTAATTTGTTGAGGAGAAATGCTGTTCTTTAAGCTCCCCAGGTATTTGTTCCATTGATTATTTCAATGAGCTACATCATAAAATTTTGACCTCACATCAACAAGCAAATCTTCTCAAGTTTCATCGTAATGCATTTATTAAATGTACTGATAATGAACCAAGCGTTGTAAAACAACCCTTAAAAAAACCTAAAGAATTAAGGTGTCCACAAGACATTTCCACATATGAACTCCTGGAAACAGGAGTTGATTGGGATTTTCAATAAGAATTAAACATATTATTAATATCTCTCATTTGAAGACAAAATTAAAATCAATACCCATCATCCTCTGTGGTATTCTCTGGAAGATCGAACAGTTCCACAGGTCCTTTTTGTTCTTCCTCTTTCAATCTCTCTTTTCCAAACTCCGAAGGATAAATCTACAAACACAACAACACAAAACTAAACTTTAAACTGTGACATAATGTACACTAACTAAGAAAAAATATCTCTCCAGGATTTTACACTTCACAGTTTTAATTTAAGATCAGTTAAGGGTTCAATTCCATCAACTTTATTACCTTCCTAATTTTAATGTATGGAAAAGACAGTAGAAGACCCAAACTGCCTGCAACAAATCTTGAGACAGATGAAGAAGAACAGGAACCCTGATTTTGCTGATTCTACTGTGGCCCTTTTCAGGGAGAGGTATCTGATTAAAATTTCTCAGAGAGCTGAGGCAGACACTAATAATGGAAAAATATAACTTAATTGGCCAGAATACAACCAATTTATTAGTAAGGTCTAAGGCTGGTGATCCGCCATACAGACCACTGAAAATTAAACTAATCAAGGAAATGTAGTCTCCTACTAGAACTGAGAAATTCACTATTAGTCTCAGAGAACCAGCACTGAGAGCCAACCTCATAAACATGAGAAGTTAATGGCTTTGGCCTCTAACTCTGCCAAATACATACCTGTTAACAGCAAGTTAAATTGCAACACAGTTTCTCCTTAAACACATTATTATTTCTTTTGGTTCTCCACAGAACTGTCTTCTCATTTTGTAGTCTATTTTTTTTTGTAACAGTAAAAGTCAGTAGTCCTTTCACAGATCAGGTCTTACCTTAACAGAAAACACTGTTCCTCCTTTGGGTGTAAAAGAATTAAATAGAGCCAGCAAATCCTTAGCCTTCAGCCTATCCCAATCCATATTACAAACTGCCAATCTGCTTGTAATCTGAAAGAAAAGAATGTAAATTAATAGGTTTAATTCTCGACTGTTGTGAGGAATACACAATTCTCTAGCAGAACTTAGTGGTAAAAATCAAAGTCAGCACTAAACTTCGCTGAAAAAAATAAAAGCAGCATTGTCCTCATGGTTTTTAATCACTTAAACTAGCAAAGATGAGAAGCAGCAATTACCAGAGCACTTAAAAAGGACATAAACAGTAAAGCACCACAGAATGGACTGCACCAATCACAGATTTAGTACTGCAGCAACAACATAATCGCTTAGGATTTTGTTACCATCAAACATTGTTAGTTTCAGGAACAACCACTATCCCTGTATTGTGATAGCACTATCCCTGTATTGTGATTTCTTACACACTGATTGTGCTAGTTGTAAAGCCCTATTTCCCTGTCTAATGATGTCTTAATTTCTTAAAGTGTGAGTTAACTAAATTTTCGAAAAGTGAAAAAAATCAGTAGTGAACAAAAGCAGTAGTACCTAAATTCTGGAATTTCTGAAATTTTGTTTGTATTTTCACATGTAAACAGCTTATCTATGGGTATAGGTAAGTGTGCTTAGGGGAAGAGGAGATACCAGTGAAAACTGCAAATCTCTCATTGTCAGACAATTTCATTATCACTTCCATTCTGTCACTAAAAGGCTGAAAAACCTTTAGGAAAAATACTTCCACAAACTGTGTGAACTCTTGACATTTCTGAGTTTGTCATGTAGCAACTTTTCACATGCAAAGTACTGTTACCTCATCTCCACGAGGGGCATCTTTATCCAGCTCGCGCCACGAGTGTTCGATCTCTGGCTCCTTTGGAAACAGCTCGTTCAAATCCTCATCATCCTCTGAGCTCGTTTCAATGTTCCCTATGCCTCTGGCTAGATCAGGCCCACTATCGCTTTCTTCATCATCTTCTGAATCACTGTCATCTTCACCCATTTCCCCATCATCTTCTGGCTCCTCTTCTTCGCCTGTTTCTCCACCATCTTCTGATTCCTCTTCTTCTGATTCTGCATCCTCACTTGCAGAAGTTTCTTCCTCTAACTGGCTTTTAGATTTTACGCTTTGGTCACAGATGTCTGAGCACAGAAAGATAAACATTAGATACCTATTTTTATGTTAGAATTACATGGGACTCTTTACAAAATGGAAAACTTCAGGGCTTTTTCATACCCATTTACAGGACCCCTGAAAGGTGTAATGATGCAGGAACAAATAACAGAAAACATCAGTGTTGCCTCTTTTGTTTGTTTAGTCTGGTCTAATCTAATGTAATTACTCTTTAGGCCCACAATTGTATTATCAGTCTCAACTGTAATTAAATATACTGCTATTTCATTTATATTACAGAACCAACAGATAGGAATCAGTTTAATAATGGAGGCTATACATATGCACAAGCAATATAAACAAATAAAGATCTTCTTTAAGTTACCTGTTCTTTTAAATCCCCTCTAATATTAATGACTCAATGCTGCCATGCTTACTATTTCAGTCCACAAGTTGTGATGTGCCTTTATGGTATGAGTTAATATATCTGCTGTTCAGTTTGATAAATACAGCAGTGTACATGCTGTTATAAATTTTACTTTCCTACCTAACCAACAACTTCAGCACCAACGATTAAAAGGACAGGGATTTACACAATCTTCCTGAAGAATCAGAACTGATTCTATACAGAGCTGACCAACTCCAATCCTTCAGGAGAACTGAATCTGAGTCAGTCGGCTATTTTATAAATGGTCTTGCAAACTATCTTCCACGAATAAAACAAAAGCAACAACATCCAAATAAACGCAGCTGAATTCTCCTTGTTATTTGAACAACTAACCTGAATTTTTTATTTTCCCTCCTAGGGAATGGTCCCTCGTGGAAGCTTTGACTGACTTAGTACCACTTGCTTGTGAAGACTTTTCCTTGTTTTGAATTGAAATGGATCTTCCTCCTGATGCACCTCCTCGCTTGTTTTCCCCTTTGTTTCCCCGAGGGCGATCAACATCCACTGCCATTTTCTGTGAATCCTCTTTCAAGCTGAACTTAGACTTACTTTCTTGTCCCTCTTTTTTAAGGTCATTTCGTTTACTCACTGCTTCAAATGTTTGGTCCACCCCTTGTTTGGCTTTTTTGCTCTCCTCTTTTGGGAGGCCACCAGCAAGGGCCTTTGCAGAATCTGCTCCTCCTTTACCTTTAACTTTCTTTTTCTTCTTTTTCTCTACAGTGAGTTCTTTACTATCACTTTCTGAAAGATCAGAGTCAGATTCCGACAAGGCGTAAAACTTCCTGAGGTTCTCTGTAGAGGTATAGTTAACAGGGCGACCTCTTTTATCCACTGTGTATCTCAGCTTGAACTTCTTGTCATGAAACATTGCTCGGAATCGCTTGTCAATCTTGACTTTACGTTCCTTCTCAGGCATCTCCCAAAACCTGGGATCCCTTGCGACGCAGCTGAACCGGCCATCGCTCAGTATTTCCTCCTGGGATGACATTTTTGATGCCATTGAAGACTTGGACATCTACAGTATGGAAAAAACCCAATAATTTCTGATTAAAAAAACTCAATCAATTAACATAGATTCAGATATGTGACTGAAAAAAACCAAGGATTGAATAAAGTTGTATTTCTAACATATACCTAAATTAAAGCTCTTTCCAAAAGTGCATATAGCAATTTCAGAGCATCACACACCAGCTGGTTGGAAGGGACCTCAAAGATCATCTGGCCCAACATTTCTTGGCAAAAGCATTGTATATCAAGATGGCCCAGCACTCTGACCAGCCAAATATTGTAAGTGAGAATCCACTGCTTCCCTGTGGAGATTATTCTAATGGTTGAATGTTCTCATTAAGGAGAATTTTCCTCTTGTATCTAAATTGGATCTCCTAAGGAATAGGTTATACCCACTACCCCTTGTCTTTTGCTTGTGTGTCCTTGTAGAAAGAGTCTCCATCATCTCCATAGCCACCTTTTAAATACTGGAACATGGGGATAAAGTCTATCCTGAGCCTTTTTCCCTCAAGGCTGAACAAATCCAGCTCTCTCTGCCTTTCCTCACATGGCAGCTTCCCCATCCTTTGGTCATCCTTGTGGCCCTTCTCTGGACCCTCTCCAGCCTGTCCACATCTTTTTTGTAGGGTAGGAACCAAAACTGAACAGAATTCCAGATGTGACCTGACAAGCACCAAGTGGGATAATAAGTTCTTTATCTCTGCTGGTGATGTCTGGTTGATGGAAGCCAGCACCCTGTTGGCTTTTCTGCAGCAGCAGGTTTAAACAAGTCACAAATAACCCTGTACCTACCACAGTCTCAGCCACAAATCTTTGCTTTGTCAGCTGTGCTGGCAGCCCAGAAACCCCCTGTGCCCTGGGCTGCATCCAAAGCTCCATGGGCAGCAGGTGAGGAAGGGAATTCTGCCCCTCTGCTCAGGTGAAAGCCCACCCTGCAGTGCTGTGTCCAGATCTGGGGTGTCCAGCACAGGAAGGATATGGAGCTGTTGGAGCAAGTCTGGAGACCACCAAGATAATTAGAGAGATGGAGTTCCTCTCCTGCATGAGAAGACTGAGAGAATTGAGATTGTTCCACTTGGAGAAGAGAAGGCCTCAGAAGACCTAACTGTGGCCTCCCAGTATATGAAGGAAGCCTACAAGAAAGATAGAAATGGACTTTTTACAGGGGTCTGGAGTAACAGGACAAACGGGAATGCCTTCAAACTATTAGAAGGTAGGTTTAGATTAGATAGGAGGAAAAAATTCTTCAGTGTGAGGGTGGTGAGGCTCTGGCACAGTTTACTCAGAGCTGTGGATGCCTCATCCCTGGAAATGTTCACAGGCAAGCTGGATGGGGCTCTGAGCAACCTGGTCTGGTGGAAGATGCCCCTGCCCATGGAGAGGGTTTCAAACGAGATGATGTTTGAGATCCCTTTCAACCCAGGCCATTCTATGACTCTTCGATAACGGATACACAGGGGCTGCAGACACATCCCTCCGTGACTCCCCACCAGACCCACACACAGGACCTTTGGCGAGCTTAGCCCGGTGTCCACTGCAGCTACAGCCCACCAGCAGCACCAGGTGCGCCGAGTGGGCTGCAGCCCCCGCACCCACTCCGTCCCCGACCCCAGCGAGGAGCCCACAGGAAGCCCCGCTCGCACCGACCGTGCCCGGTGCCCGCCGCTCCCTCACGGCGCTGCCCGCACGCTACACGCCGCCACCGCACCACCACTTCCGGCGGCGCTACGGCAGCCGCGGCGGGACACGGCTCCCCTTCCCTCGTGGCGCATGCGCAGAGGGGAGTGCGAGGCCGAGCCGATGAGGGGCCTGGCCCGGCCGGCGCTGAGGGCGCGATGGTGTCGCCGGCTCTGGGCGCTGCCGGCGCGGGCTGCCACCGCTTCGGCTCCTCCTCCTCCTCCCACCGGAGCCTCGCCGGGCTCGGGTGCGCTGAACCCGTTCGACCGTCGGCTGAAGCGGAAGCAGAAGAACTGGGCGGCGCTGCAGGCCGAGCCCGCCAAGTGCGATTACCTGCGGGAGGAGGTGCGGGGCCGGGGAGACCTGGCGGGGTCACCTTGAGTGCTATGGCCAGTTCTGGGCCCCGCAGTGTAGTGGGGATATTAAGGAGCTGGAGCGGGCCCAGAGAAGGGGCCGGAGTACAGGTCCTCTGAGGGAGTTGGGGTGTTCAGCTTGTAGATAAGAAAGCTCGGGTGTCATTATCACTCTCTTCAACTCCCAGGCAGGAGGGTGTAGCCAGGTGGGGATCGGTCTCTTCTCCCAGGCAGTCAGCGACAGGATAAGAGGACATCGTCTCAGGCTGTGCCAGCGGAAGTTTTGGTTGGACATTAGGAATTTCTTCACACAAAAGAGTGATCAGACATTGAAATGGCCTTCCCAGGGAGGTAGTGGAGTGAGGATGTTTAAGGAAAGACTGGATGTGGCACTCAGTGCCATGGTGTAGTTGACAAGGTGTTGTTTACTCATAGGTTTGACTTGATCTCAGAGGTCTTTTCCAGCTTCATTGATCCTGTGTTTCTGACCGCCGGCTCTTCCCCCAGGTCGGCGGCAGGATCGCGGACCGGGTGTTTGACATCACCAGGTGAGCCCCGCCGTGTCCTCACCCATCACTCCCAGGGGACGGGACCCTTGGGGAGAATCGCTGGATGCGGAGCGCCTTTCCCCGCCGTACCACAGAAGGGATGCTCGATGGGCTGAGTTCAATAAGGCTCTTAGAGATTAGCAGTGAAACTTCATATAGTCTAAAATTGAAAATATTTTAAGACTTGGTTATGTTTTGTGTTGCTAATCTTATCCTTTAGAACGTTTCCTCTTGCTTTGGATGTTGGCTCTGGAAGAGGTTACATAGCTCAGCACTTAACCAAGGTACTCTCTCTTCATACTTTAAGGTATTTAAAGGGAGTTCATATGTGTTCCTCCCTTTCACACAGGGCTCTGTTACAACTTAAAACAATCATCTGAGTCTTGATGGGGTAAATCGTCCCCCCCTATACCTGTAATTATAGTTCAAAGCTGTGTGTTGTGCAGGCTGTTCTTAATTTATTGCCACTGAATCCTTGACAAAAAGTAGTGCAAGGGAAGTTATCTGCTGTATAAGAGTTAACTTTCAGTTTTGTATAGGAATATGCATGTTGTTTTGGTAAATCTATTGGCCACATGTTAGTTGTTAAAGTGTTGTTATGGAGGCTTTGAAGCCATTAACAATTTACCCTTCATGAACCACACTCTAAGTAAAGGTGCTTCTTTAGCTGTTAAACCATGGTTTATATTTAACTAAACTTACAGCTAAAATTACAAAACGCATTCTCTGTCACCACTTCTGCCTCAGCTGCTCTCCCTGGGAGCAGGTGCTATGTTGGATGGGGAAAAGTGCTTTTATCAAAAGTTGCGAAGACTCTTTCTAACTTATTATAAATAGGTGTAAGTGCCAAAAAATTACTTATGTCCATTTACAAAACAACTTAAACATTTAATAGACTTTTAAACTTTTATTTCAGGAAACAGTCAAAAAACTTATTCAAGTTGATATCGCAGAGAATGCTTTAGTAAGTAGCTTTTTGTATACTACAGTGCTTCAATTCTGTAATACAGGAAATCAAAAGTGAGTTTCTGATGAGTTGTTTGCCTTCTAACCCAACATTAGAAAAATGCTATAGAATCTGAAATCCCGACAGTCAGAGTCGTAGCTGATGAGGAATTCCTTCCTTTCAAAGAAGATACGTTTGATCTTGTTGTTAGCAGCTTAAGGTATGTATTAATTATTTATTTTGATTTGTTTAAGTTGTTAAGAATGTTCTTTTCAGAGTAGCTTTAAGAAAATAAATCCAACAAATATTACTTGTCCATTAATAAACAATAAGAAATGTACTTGCACAGTTAATATGAGCATGCATTAGGAAAAACTGCTATCCTGGTGATTCTTCCTGTTTTGTTTGTTTACTTTCCTTCAAAACACTTGGAGCTTCTCTCTTCCTTACATTTTGACAAGGTAGTCTCCAGGACTTGCATTTTCTCAACCAAAGAAAAGAAAGAAAAAAGCGCTATGTTGATAAACTTTGGTTCTTGTTTAGTATCAGTTTCAAGCAGGTGTCTCAGCATGGTTGCAGCTTGACAAACCAGTTTGTGGCTTTGGCTTCTGAAACTTACTAAGCTAATTAAATAGTTACTTGCATTCCGTATCGGAAATTGTAAAAGGTACACTTATTTTCTTTCAGTTTACATTGGGTGAATGACCTTCCTAAAGCTTTCAAAGAGGTAAGAAACTGGTTTTGTAATACTGGAAGTCAGAACTTACTTGTACTCTGTATTTCCAGGTCTTCTTTAAGTAAGAGGCTCAGAAATAACTCCTACTGCACATAAGTATGTTTTGCAATACTTTTGGCAGTTTGAGGAGCATCAGTTGATATTGCTACTCATTTGCTCCCTCAATTCACTTTGGAATAAATAGCTGAAACAACACGTTTGTATAGTATTTTGGATTCTCCACAGCCATGATCATGGTAACTAATGTCACCTGAGGCAGTGCTATTGATTTTTATTGTTGTTAGTTCTTACTATTTGTAGTACAATACTACACTTTTCCAGAACTACTTTATGAAGCTTGAGTTATTTTTATATCTCAGCTGTTTATTTTGAAATACAGCTTTGATTAAGGCTTTTTGATTTTGAAATGAAGCAAATACTTGTTGGGGACAGAATTTTTTTTTTTTTTTGTCCAGTTTTGGTCGTTTTGGATTAGTTCAGCTCTTTCCTGCAGGTGTAAACTTTAGTCAAATCAAAAATGTGGAGCAAGAACAAGGAACACTTTAACCAGTTTGCTGTTTTTTCCATTTGTTTCAAATTGATCAGTCATTGCAGTGCTGTTCTATCACCTGTTGGTAGGAATAGGACTGCCCTACTGTTACTGAAATAATAAGAATCAATTGAAACATATTCAGTACATACCAAAAATACTTCTAAAGAAATATACAATTTTCCCTGGAGCTTAAATATTCTATAGAGTGTCAAATACTTTCTCCCACAGTAAATATAACTGACACTGTCTCACAATGGGGAGGGTACTGGGCCTCTTGGCCAACTTTCATGATTTCCTGTGTTGGTACCACTGTCTTTAACTTATGGAAACTGCCTTTAACTGCCTAATTTTCTTACATATCAATTAAAGGCTTTTTTATTGTCATAGAAAAGGTAGCTTGATTAATACTTAATTTTAAAACTATTGAAAATATTTTTGTTTCAAAAGTGTTGGAAGCTTTTGCTGTCTTGTTAACCTGATTATGTAATCGTAAACCAGAGATCATTTCTAATTCTTAAAGAAAAAAGAAAGCATGAATTTACTGGCCTTCTCACTAGGAAGGGGGCTAGGACTTAGGAGACCAGAAAGCAGCTTGTCAGCCTTGGTGTTTGAGTTATGATACTGTTGTTCTGGCAAGTTAATAATAAGTAATGGTAGACATAATAAAAATTGCATTACTCGATTGTCTCAGAAGTGCAGAGATCACCACTGGAAACTAAAGCCTCCGTTTCTCTTAAATCAAGCTATTAAAGAGTGCTTTTGCTGCTCTCGGAAAGTAAAAGCAAATAGCATACTTATCTTAACCTACCCTCCTTTTAGAAGTAAATTAAGTGAGAGTAATGTTTTAGGAGTATTCTGCTGAAAAGAGTTTTACCCTCAATTTTGACAGTTTGTTCCATGTTTTCTGACTGTAAGTGTAATTTCTGAGGATTTACTCTTAGAAAATAGCCTCTCTTCAGACAGAGTATTTGTTTCCAATGTGTCCAGAAGCCGTGGCACAGCTTGTCCCGCAGACTATAGCCAATATTAAAAGTCTGTTACAGCTCTTATAATGACTGCTTGAGTTCATTAAGAAAAAAAGTCTAAGAACCACTTAGTTAAGTAAGCTTCACAGAGCAAAGCCATGACCTGTGCATTTCTGTGTTGCAGATTCACCAGGTTCTCAAGCCCGATGGGGTGTTCATTGGAGCCATGTTTGGGGGGGACACGCTGTACGAGCTCCGCTGCTCTCTGCAGCTGGCCGAGCTGGAGAGGGAAGGGGGCTTCTCTCCTCACGTGTCGCCGTTCACTGCTGTCACCGATCTGGGACATCTGCTCTCCAGGGCTGGCTTTAACACCCTGACTGTGGTAATTATAAGTAAGAGAACAATCAGGCAGAACAATCCAGAACGTCAGAGCTGCTCGAATATAAAAATCGCTATTTACTAATGGATTAAAAACATACTGCTTCCTTCTGTGTATGGTGCACCTGGCTGAACAGGCTGCAGAAATAGCTTGGACTGCCACTGTTTTTGGCTTTGTGGTGATTAATGGAACCAACTGAAGTGTATCTTTGGCTCGTGGCCCAGTAGAATTTGGATGGTTTTCTCGGAGAAATGTCAGAGAATGTTAGACCTTCATGAAAAACTATAGACTCTTGCTCTTTCTTTTAAAACCAAGAAGAAAATAATGTCATTTAAAATAAAATTTGATTGCATTTGTTCTACTAAGCAAAACTTTTTAGAAATGTTAAACTAGTGCATGCTTCCTAGAAATAGATTGTTTGAGCAGAAGAGGCAGATAAATAGAATTGTTTAATGCTTTGGGTTGGAAGGGACCTTAAAAATCATCTAGTTCCAACCCTCCTGCCATGGGCAGGGAATAGTTTGGTAATACAGCAAGGTTGATATAATGCTACTGGTTTAGCTTGATATGCTCTAAAACTGAACTTCTCAATTCTTTTAGGATACTGATGAAATCCAGGTCAACTACCCGGGGTTGTTTGAGGTTATGGAAGACTTGCAAGGCAAGTATATTCTTTGTGGAAACATAATTTTCTGTATCTGTGGTGCAGACACAGATGAGTTTCACTGTGTGTTTCTTAACTCTAAATCATAGAATCGTGGGTTGGAAAGAGCCTTTAAAGGCTGTCTAGTCCAACTCCCTGCAGTGAGTAAAGACATCTTGAACAGATAAGGTTGCTCAGAGCTCCATCTAACCTCGTCTTGGATGTTTCCAGGTATGGAGCATCCACCATCTCTCTGATCAACCTGAGCCAGTGTTTCACCATCATCATCACAGAAAATTGCTTTCTTAAAAAAATACAAATAAATCTTATTGCAACAGGGGAAGGATTAGTTTTTTTCCTGCAATCTAGTGAGACAGGAGATTATGCCTGTCAGGAGATTTTTGCTGGGAAGCAGAAGTCACAGATCTGCTACTTTATGGTCTGCTATGAATGTTCTGCTTCCCTGGGGTTCCTGTTCTGCATGACCATGTTCAGTGAAAGGTGCAGAAAAGCCCTTAAAGGGAGAGAGAAGCCTGTATCCCACACACTGATGTTTCCCATGAGCCTTTCTAATTACCAGGGCATTCAGCAAACTGCTTTGGAATGAGAATAAATATATGCTTAATTTGGAGTCTGCTGAAGAGCAGCAAACAATTGAGTAATAATTTTGTTAATATTCTGATTGCATTTGTTATGGATTGTAAAGCAGTCATTCACATGCAGTCTGTTGTTACTGACAGCAACTCAGGGCATTTCTTATCTGGATCGACTGCTGTTTGGAGTAATTCCTTAATGGAAAGGCTACTTTTATTCTCAGCAGAAACATTCAGATGCAGTAAGTGATTAAAAAGATTAGAATTGTGGTTGTTTTATTTTGTATTTTAAATCTGTTGGGGTAGTAATTTTAAGGATTTTCTGTTAAAACAATACAGCGATGTGTCTGAATAAGTACTTTGTACTCATTCTTAAAATTAGTTATAACCCTAAATGTTTGAAGACTCAGGCTGAAGGAGTAATAATTTGAAATGATTCCTAGCAATGCAAACTGTAAATTGCAAAGCATGGGAGTTAAAAGTTTTGGATTCTTACACGTAAGAAACTCACCTAATGATTTGTGGTATGTTCTCCCTTACAGTCAAGTGCAGAGGATTCTGTACTTACTCTGGTTCAGTAAGAATCTGTCTTTAGTGCATGACACTTAACTCATGGCATGTGCTATATCTTCTTTTTCTTAAAGCTGAAACATATTTTTAGGTATGGGGGAGAGTAATTGCTCTTGGAATAGAAAACCTCTGCTACACAGGGAGACAATGCTGGCAGCTGCTGCAATATACCAAGGTCAGTATTTGCGAGGTAATGAGTTCATCTAAAACGACGTTAAGAATATTTTTTCTGTGTCTTTCACTATGCTATTTGTGAAAAAAAAAAAAAATAACAAACCCAAAGCAAAACCAAAAACCCCAAATACTTCAGAACAAAATGCCATTATCATAAGCTATTTTTAACCTTAATTATAATGCCAGGATTTGAACTATATTGATGCACCAGTATGAGATATTTTTATTGTCCCAAATCTTTCACCAGGAGTCATTTTGATAAATATGTCACACTTAGTGCTGAGGTTCTGAGAACTGTTTCTTAGAACTGACGGTCTGTACCTTTTCTCTATCCCTTCCTGCCCTGACAGAAATGTACGGAAACAGCGATGGCTCAGTACCTGCCACGTTTCAGATCTACTACATGATTGGCTGGAAATACCACGAATCACAGGTAATGTGAAGCTCTTATTTTCTCTTTGAGGGTACTACTTAAATAAGCTTTTTCAAAACATTTTAATTTAAAATTAACCCTTTATGTATTTTTTTTTCTTCCTTAGGCAAAACCAGCCCAGCGAGGTTCTGCAACAGTTTCATTTGGAGATCTGGCAAAAATAGAAGGACTTCTTAAAAGGGGAAAAAAATAGTTGTTCATCAGAAATAATAATTGTCTTGAAGCTTCTGTAAATCTTTTAATTGCAGAAAGTCTTCACTTGTGCTTTTTTCGTGATGACATCCTGAAATGCTAATAAAGTACACGCAGTAGAGGGTTTTTGTACTGTGCCACAGTACACACTTGAGAAAACAGTTCAACTCTCAACTTTTCATTAAATTACTATTTTCAAAAATAATGCTTCTTCTAGCATTTCAGTATCACAGGCTGCTCCAGGTACAGTTTACAAGCCTTGAATGTATTTTTGAGTTATTTTTCAAGGATAGTAGATAATAATAAATAAAAGTAAAGAATGGCAGCAGATATATTTATAAGACAACCTATAAGAGAAACTACCAGCAAATACAAAGATATAAATTACTATGGTTTTAATGGCTTGGAAAGTACGGATAAAAAGTTGCTCTAAGTATTGTTTGAGATTTGAATAATTAGGTGATACTTTATCTAAATATTAGCTTAAAATTACATTTACATGTTACTTTCCACTTTTCTGTGTCACAGGCTAAAAAAGCAAGAAGAGTAATTTCCTCCTTAGCTGTGCCATGGAGCTATGAGTTTTTGTCTATAACTGCATTACCAGAAATTAATATTAATTGATATTAATTGCAACTATGATCCATTAACATGAGAAGCTTAGAAAAAAATACCTGCCCAGAGTTTTTGCTTGACTGTAGCATTCATAGAGATGGGGAGAAACAAAAACGTTAAACCAAGTATACAGTTCAGGAAGTTTGATCATACTATCTGAGTGGTATATCAATACTGGTGTAACTAGAGCCTTATTAAGCTTATTTCCTAGGCTTTTTTGAGATTATCCACCAGGTGGAGTTTGACAGAATCTGTGTGTGGCACAACCCTAACTGGCGAGGTAGGCTGAAGCCTTCCCATCTGTAAGGTCCTGATTTGGGGAGTTATTTTAACTACCAGGCTTTGACTTTGAATAAGAAATGGGCAGAGAAGATACAAATCATGAGAAAGAGAGCAGGAATACTGTGTCCTGTTTTTGCTTAAAAAGCCTGTCCCATAATTATTTGAGGAAAATGAGTTCATCTTTCGTTTTCTTAGAAAAGAACAGTAATGCTTCTGGAGAAAGGGGGAGAGACTCTTAATGGTCTGATAACCTTTAAAGCCCTCGGAAGACACTAAATCTGAAACAAGAGCTTGTTTCTGCAAAAGCTTCTCTTTTTTTAATACTACATCAGTGGACTCAATGCAAGATACTGCATGTCTTCAGGTCGTCTCTGGCTTAAATAAAATCCCTTGTTTCTGGAGGAATCTCTGGTTTCCCAGATGCAGGTTTACTGTGAAGTTATGCATCAAATTAATGTAACTTTATAAATCACTGCTTTAGTAGGTTAATTTCCAGTCACTTGAGCTGGTGGTTGTGACTCAGACATGTTAAGGGAATGAGGAGGTGGAATGTGGTGGGTAAATGTTAATTGGAGAAGTGCTCCTACTGTGCTCCTTTGAAGTACTGAAGTTATGGAGAGAAGGAAGGATTTCCAGTTCTTTGATTTCATATTTCATAGATGGCATACATAAATAGTGGAGTGTTTTGGTAGTGGGGAAACATACCTTTGAACAGGGAGAATAGATGGGTAGTTTTCTTCCTAGCACTTGGGGGGAAAAAAGGTGTAGATATTCCATTAATTTGGAAAAGGGCTGGGGAGTAATAGAAGTGAGGCATAGTAAATATGCCATTGGAGCAGTGTGGGTTGGAATAAGGGAGCATGTAACAGGGAGGCCAAGGTGTTCATTTCCCTGGCTGTGTTTGAATAACTGCCTTTTGTGTGGGCTTTTAACTGCAATTATGGGGTTTTTTTCTGTAGTACTTCTTGAAATTCTAGGTTATTCCTGGTTTCTATGAGTTGCTTGAAAAAGTAACTTTGAAAACACTTCATTTACTATGAACAGATGTTTTTGTCACAAGGCTCTGTTTCATTTTAATTCTTTTTCAGATTTAAGTTGTCCGATCCTGGCCTTGTTATCAGGATGGACACGGGGAATTTGTCCATGCTGGTATTGCTGGTAGAGAAGTGCAAAGGCTGAATGCTTGAATTTTGTTGTTGTTTATTTATCTTAGGTTGCCAGCTGTAAAGCAGATAAAACTACAAAGCAAGAGTGCAGGAGAAGAGTAGTAGAATCAGAATAATGGCTCCTCGTTTTTCAAGCCCTTTTTATACTAAAACTAACGTAACTCATTGTTTATAGATTTAAACCAATGTCCATGTAACAAATCTATTTGTAACCCTGGAATTGCTGTAAAAATAATCCAATACTTTTTCAGTAGAACATGGACTCACGGGAAGAAGAAAGGAAGAGGGAATTTTAGCTGTGTCACTCCACCATTTTGAATTCTGTCTCTTATCAGCTTACTATTATAACAATCCTAAAAACCTTCACCTTTTCACCCTGTGAGAATCTATATACCATTTCTATGTCCCAACTCAGACTTCAGTAGATTGTAACGTTTCCAGAAGTGTTGGGAGCCTACTGCAAGGCTATGAGGACTGTACAGGGGGGTATAAATCATCGGTGAGGGCTTTACATCTGACTTAGGGTCAGGTTTTACAGATGGCTCAGGGCCAGGTTCAGCAGATGATTCGGGATCAGGTTGAGAGCATCTCATTTCCTGATCTTCAATATTTGTCCTTATCTCAGGTATATCAGGCAAACAAATATTCTCCACCTCCTGGCCTCCAACATAAGTCTTTATGGCTTTCTAAAATTGTAATGAAGAAGAACAATGTGGTTTCCAGTTGCCAGCCTAGAACTTTGTGTATGCTGAGAGACAGGTTTTGCAGTGTAAGTAACTTCTAAAAAGTAGTTGTGAAGGTGATGTAATGTCTCTGGTGAGCTTAGTCAATTTAAAAAATCTTTGTACATATTACAGAATATTTTTCTCCTGATTACAGAATGAGAAAAGAATTCAAGGAGATAATTATTTTGATTAATCAAAAGTTAAGAGCCCATAAATAAAATAAAAATAAGTTTAGAAGAAGCATGGTTGCACTTAATGAACATGAGTTTTTTTTATTTTAGGGCTTGAGTCACACATCAGTGAGTATCCTTGGTCTGTGTCTTTGGTTAAAAGATCTGTCAATGTATAGCTTTATTCAAGTCTGTTTAGGATAAAGGAATGAGATCCTGTACTTTGAAAACTAAGAATTTGTGAAGTTAAAACATGAGAGAGGATTCTTCATTACCTCTAATTTATATAAATGTCATCAGCAGAAGTACAGAAGTGAACCATACAAAAATAAATTTAACTGTATTTCTTTACACTGTTTAAAAAAGAAAAATATGAATTGCACTCTCCTAATGTTTTCTAGAAAAACTAGGAGCTAACACTGAGCTTTCAGTTGCAGGGGGAGAAACATACCAAGCTTTCATATGATGTTTCATTGGAATTTCCTGAAGCAAAAACCCGATCTCAGAGGTTAAATCCATTAAAGCATCTTGTTTTAGAAAGCTAGCATGTATGTTAAACCTCTTAAATTTTCATGTGTCTAACCCAAAGACTTAATATCCACTTTTCAAAGATGTGATCTATTTTTGCGCAGGTGTTGGATACATTACTTTGGAGGAGTGCAGTTATTGTAGTGCTTTGATTGGAATCAGTCTGTGTACTGAAGTAAGTGTGACGTATGTAGAGAGTGCTTTGATTTCCTGAATATTTTGGGTGCCTTCAGGTGTAGGAAGAGGAAGAAGAAAATAAAAAAGGAAAATAAAAACCTGAGATAGGTAAGTTTAGCTGAAGGCTACTCATCAGAGTGAAGCAGAAAACACTGAAGGAGTGCATCTGCTGCTTGTAGGGATAAAATAACTCATGGGTTACTTAAAATCAACTTAAAATTGAAGTGATTTGTTGATTTATTGACATCTTGGTCCATTTATTGAACTGCTGGTATATGAACTATACATGCCAGATTAATAGCAGCAAGATAACAGATAAATGACTACTAGACCCTTACAAAACCTTAGTAAGCGCCTTCACATACTTAAGCACTCCTATAGCAACCCCCCCCCACACACACCCAAATTTGCAGGTAAATGCTCACCCCTGTCCCTTTAACAGGAGGTTTCAGTGATAAGAGCCCACCCTTCTCAGAGTATGTTATCCTGTGTGCATCCATCATCTTAGGAGATGTGGATGCTGTAGCTGCGTTCGTGCCTGGGCTGTTCCATCAACCCAGCTGTTGGAGCAGGACCCCAAAGGTGACACCCCAGGATTGACCTGTGCTTGTTGCACCCTGTGTTCTCAGCCCACTGCCAGGGGAGGGTGTTCCTTTAGGCCTCCACAGAAATTGAGGTGCCAGGGGCATCTTCTTGGTATCATACCAGGTTTTCACTGCTTTTTTCTCCCTATTAGAAATGTTAGGGCTTTTTATATTTGATTTTTAAGCTGATTCTTCTTTCCCACCTGAGGTCTCTTGGTAACTGCCTGATTACTATTTCCTGTATTGGTGGTTATCTTCATTTTCAGGCAATCTCGGCAAATTTTAAGCAAACACCCTGTCAGTACTGGATGTTTTTTTCACACACATTGCTTTTGTATTTCTATCATAGCAGCTGATGCCCAGGATTTTCTGCCACATTGTACTCCATGTAGGTTTCCCCCATTATTTGGAGCTGTTTCTTGGGATACAAGGTATGTTGATAAAGGAAGAGACAAATTCCTCAGAAAAAGTGCTCCTGTTTGGAACCTTATTTTGAAGCAGTGAATGATGAATACTGGGGAATCTTACTTGGCCTCAAACTGTTCATGATTGGCCAGAATATATTAAATCTTACAAGTTTTCTAATAATAATACATAAAATAAGGAGGTTTTATTGTTATCATGCTAATAAATTCCAATTCATGCATTTGTTTTTCTGCATTCTGTAGGCATTCCTTACAATTTGTACAAGTTGAAGAGCAACTTAAAAGTTGAGTTCTGCACATTAATGTGTGACTTCTAATCATTGATTTATTCTTTTAATAGCACATCCACAGTTTGTGTGAGCACACTAAGAAAACAAATGTACAAGCAAAGAATAAAACTGCCCTTGTGAATTTACCGTGAAAAATTTCATACTTCTGATCAAATATAATTTCTGGTTTCATAGATGACAAAACTACAGGGACAGAAATACATTGGATGTATTTAGCAGCCTTCCAGTACTAAAGGAGTTGCAAAAAGCTGGTGAAGGACTTTTTAATGGCATGTAGTGACAAGGGGTGATGGCTTTAAAGTGACAGGGGGTGGATTTAGATTTAAATAATAGGAAAAAATTATTCTCTGTGAGGGTGGTGAGGCCCTTGAACAGGTTGCTCAGGGGAGCTGTGGATGTCCCATCCCTGGAGGAATGTTAAAGGCCGAGTGGTATGGGGCTTGAGGCAACCTGGTCTAGCAGAAGGTCTCCCTGCCAGTGGCAGAGGGTGGGAACAAGGTGAGCTAAAACATTTCTCTCAACCCGAACCATTCTATGATCCTATGTATAAAATACAACTTTTTAGGCAAATTAACAACGTAAAAAAGTTATTATTTTACTCAGTACATACATTAGTTTAAATGGTTTGAATCTCTAACCTTGAACTTTTTATATCTGAAGTAAAGCACCCTAATATTAAAATATCACTTGTTATGTGGCCAAAATGAACAATTAACTAAGGGAATCTACTGGGTAACAGGCCTAAGTAGTACTAACTTGAAGTTTTTGTTGATAATGGAATTGTTGTACTCCCTGAGGTTTTTCTGTCCCTGGAAATTTTTCCTCCTAGAATTGTTCTCTCCCTAAACTGAGACACTGATGGTTGTATGTAATGCCCATTTTTTTAGTCCATCCATCATCTTCTCTTCACAAAGTGTGTATTGCTGTAGCATTCAGGTGCCAGGGGCATCAGTTCTTACCAAAAACTACTTAAGGAATGTTTTGAAGTCTCCATTCCTTTTTCTGCCATGTATTCTATTTTTAGTTTTGTGAAGATCTAATACTTTATTCCAGTTCTAGAACTACTGATTGCTTTAATTTGATGCAGGACTTATATTTGTTATAGAACGTTTGATGTTACTTCCTAATGTCAGTTGCTTTCACTTCTGTAATTAAAAATTTAATTCCCAACAAGTACCCCTTCAGATTTGGTGATTATATTGCCAGTCAATATCTTTTCTGACTCAAAAACAGGATGCTTAATCTTAGAGTAATAGTGCAGTTCTGAGGCAGCAGCTATAGTAAGCTTTACTTGGTAAACTAATGCTGAACTTCGTAGGTAGCTAAGTCCAAAATAGAAGCCAAAGTCATAACTCTGTATCCACTTCACACAGATTTGCATAGCATCTTATCCATGCCTGACTTTTTGACTGTGATTTTTTTTTTTTCCTATAATTGTTTCTGAATTACTAAATGAATAGCTGAGCTGGAGCTACTGCCAAGAGGTTTAGTTAATCACATCTCAAACAAAGCATTCCTCAGATGATTTTGCCTCCAGGATTCAACTTCGAAAGCATTCTCAGGGGGAGCTGCGGTGCTGTCACAGCACTGTTGAGTCAACAGATGTAGAGCGCTGGTTTGATGCATGGATGACTGATCTTCGATTACCACCTTTCACAAAACAAACAAAGACATCTGTTCTTTTATTTATATGTGAGCTTTCCAAATAGGAGTGTACATTTTTCTTTTGTTTATTTTTGTTGTGTGTGTTCTTTTTCCCTCCTGACTCACTGAATCGTCACTGTATGGAAAGTGAAACTTTCAGTACTGAATGGGTTGGGTGATTGCACTTCTATTCAGGATGCTTTACAGCATGGTGGCTGGTATTTTCTGGTACCTAAAAGTTTATTATTCCTTGGAAGATAGCTAAGCACAGAGTTTTAAATTAAATTCTGTCCCAAAGATATCGCATTAAGATAATAGTACAATTATATTTTAGCCTAAGTTTGGAGCAGTCTTAGTTGTTCTGCTTTGGGAAAGAACCCAAGTTTATGAACCGAAAGACTTCCGAAGGGTTTCCCTGCAGAGAGTTAGTAAAAATTACTCAGTCCCTGCACTCCTTTCTGGCTTTTTCTGCTGAACAGCTTGTCTTTGTTATACAGGCTCTCCTAGATCTCTGAGTAGTCGCATAGAGACTGTGCATAATTTTAGAAGCCTTGAGAATTGAAATTGGAGCCCCTTAACTGTAAAAGTGATCTGAGAGTTAGATCACAGAATGGCTTGGGTTGGAAGGGACTTTAAAGCTCATCTCGTTCAACCCCCCTGCCATGAGGAGGGACAACTTCCACTAGAGCACCACCCTCAGTGCTGCAGCAATACACAATGCTTCTGTGCACCTACTTGTTCAGCCTCTGCTTTTGAGTATTGCTGAATAAATCCATTTAAGTGTACTGCAAATATTATTTGTTTTTGAGCAGTTAACCATCTTGAAAACACATCAACATTACTTAGCAAGTATAACACTTGATGAATTTACAAATTAATCTTGGCATAAGGCGAATGCATTTTAACACTGCGGTTTGTATGCATGCTCCCTGCATATTTGTTTTCAACTTCCAGTTGATTAGCTGCTTTGTCTTGTATGCAGAAATGGCCTGTTTAATGCAGTAGGAAGTCGAGTACAAGCCAGCATTTTTTAATAGATGCTTTGAACAGGCACAGTCAGACACTTTAAATTATTCTAACAAAGCAGGAATTCTAATTTATTTCTAAAAATAGAAGTACAACAACCCAATTACCTAGTTTCTTCACAGAGTGTAATGAGTACAATTAGCATAAAATTGGTCTATAAATTTAATGGGCAGTTTCTTGTGTGGACATTGAAAACAATAGTAAAAATGTGGCAAAGCTGTATTAGAGTCCATATAGTAACTTGTTCTCATTGGATGCTTCCTTGACAGAAGGCATTACAGTAAAATATCAATTAAATCTGTTCAGTACAATGAGTTTCTAAAGTATTGGTTCAAACAGGCATGCCAGTAGGTTCAATAAGAGAATTTTTTTGGCTGGATTGGCAGTAGGGTTTTTTACCTTTTAAAGACGGTATTTTGACGATGAGTTCAAACTTCCAGTGTATTTGAAGATGTGGCCAGTTCTGTGCGTGTAGCCTAATAATAGCTGGATCATTTGTTCTAAATGCAGAATATATATACAGCAGGATAATAAAATGCTATTTAATAATCTTGAAAGCAGAAGGGGTGCTGTCCCACAGCTGATGCAGAGGTTCTCAAATCATGATTCTGGCTGGTGCCAGCAGTTGTGCAGTTGGTTGGATGTTACCAGCTGTGGGGCATTTCAGAAGTACTAGATGATGGAATACAAAGGATAATTTTGCCTCCCTTCTACAGCTGATTTGTTTATCAGGGAAAATTCTCTGAAAGTGTTTTCATCCGGTACACTAAACTGAGATATAGCATAAGTGCAGTGACCTGCTGAGACTAAAGTGGTGAAAATTTATGCTGTGAGAGAGAACACATACTTAGAAGAACATAAAGTTTCTTCTGCTTTGTCTGTTCCCTAGAGAGTCAATAAAAAAAACAAAAATCCCAGCCCTGAGGCTTGAAGATTTGGACCAAGTTCTTCAAAATATGTTTTCATGATGGATTTTTGATTTCACCCTAATGCAAGCTGACATTAGTGGAAAGAGAGATAAATGTAAAAGACTTTTCTCTAAAACAGACTTACCAATAATGAAAATGCTTTAATTCCTTCAGGAGTGCATCCATTTTAAAGGTATTTTTATTGCATCATTCTGTTAAGTACAATGAATAAAATTATAGCTGCGACTGTGAAAATAGCAAGTTACTTCTTGTGTATTAGAACTGCAACTCTCTTAGGGATTTATGCCCTACCACACTTTTCTCTGTCTGATAATTTCATATACCATACTTGCCTGCCTCCCTCTTTTTCCTTATCACTGAGAAAATGAAATAGTTTGCAGGATCTGGGCTGCTTTGAAGAGCTGGTTGGCCACTCTGTGTATTCTGTGACAAGCAGCCTGTTCAATTTACTTGGTTGAAGGGCCGTTAAAAGATGTAGCTTTACATTTCTAGGATTTAACTCAGGGCAATGTAAATTATTTTATTAAAATTTATTATCACATAATTAACAATTTTGTTCCAGGTTAAACCCAAAGACTGTTAATCCTATGGGATTTATAAGTTTGGTTTATTCAAGAAATAGTATTTCAAAGTAGGTATTAAAAAATGTGGTTTTTTTACATTTCTGTACTCAATCTGAACCCCACAGCGATGGGACAAAAGCATGGAGCAGTCCATTGCTGGCCTCCCTCAAAGTCAGCTGTACTCTGCTAAAATAGAAGTTCTTATGGGTGAGAAGTGTTTTTAGGTCTTGTGATCAGAGAGAATCACAGAAAAGATAGGTCAAAGTTTTAAATAATTCTCTTGGAAGTGTGTATTCATATCTTACCTGGTATATCAGTGCAACTCTCTTCACCAGTAGCTGAAGATTAAAGGTCTGATTCTCTGATAAGGGTGTTTTGGCAGTAGAACTAGTAAGAAGTAAAATATTTTGATGGTCTGTGTAGGAATTTGGGTGTGTTTGACTTGGAATGGGACTTAATCCTCATTATAGGAATAGAGTTATTCACAGGTAGTGCAGGAAGGGGCTGATTTTTGTGGTTGTGCTCACAGGGGTAGCTGCTCCTGAGCCCCCCAGCAGTGTTTCAGGGCTGCCCTTACTTTACAGGCAAAAAAATTAAAAAAAAAATTTTTTTGAAAGTTCCCGTCTCTGGAAATATGGTCAAGCTGGATGGGACTCTGAGCAGCCTGATCTGGCTGGAGGTGTCCCCGCTCATTGCAGGGAGGTTGGACTAAACGGCCTTTAAAAGGCCTTTAAAACCACACCATTATATGATTCTGCATTCTTACTGAAATGGAAATTATAATCCATTTCTCCCATAAAATGCTTTGTGATTGACAAAATAGAACTAGATTTAAGCACAAAGCAAACCCCTGTTTCCCAAGAAGTTTCAGAAGTTAAAAAGAGACATATGGGTAAATTTGGAAGTTGACTGCAAGGTCACGTAAGTAGAACAGCATTATTGCTTGTAAAAAAAATTGTGTTGATTTTTCTCTTCCGTGGATTTTTTTCAGCACAGGATTTTACCATCTATTGGAAGAAGAACACTTGTGCTCTGAAATGAATAATTAGCTGTTGAAGTAGGTCTGTGCTCTGTTAGTATAGTCTTCCACTTGCCTTCTCTTATGTAACAGAAAAATTAAAAGGGGAAAAGTTACTAAATCCTATACAGAGGTTTAACTTTTAAGTGAAAAGGGGATTGTGATGTTAGAAAGATGCTGCTTGGGAAAGAAAGCTTTCCTCCTAGTGTTCTAGTAATCATGTTTTCAACTGTGTTCTTGCAAAACTGAATTTCTGAGCATACTTAATTTAAAAAAAAATAGAAATTAAATCTGTAATATGGTGCCATTAACTGACTATTTTTGTGAAATAGTACCATGAGAAGCAAATCATTTAACAGTAATAACGACATTAAATTCAGCATTCCATGAAATATATGTGGTTTGTATTTTAGTAAAACAGGCACATTTCCTTTTTTTTAATGTACTTTACATATTATAATTTTTTTGTCTATATTTGTGGCTATTGTCACTTGTATTAAGCTGTTTTGCAACTTGTCCATCTCTGTGGAATACAGCTAACTGTATGCTGCTGTCTCTAATTTACTGTTCTATTAAAAGACATAATTATTTATTTAAAAAATTATTAAAATCAAGAACACAATTCAAATTGACCACAGGAGATTGAAGTCTATGATGGAAATGAAATGTAATTTGGAAAGGTACAGCTCTAACTGAGGAATGTGTGTGATAACCATGAGGACATACCTCTTTCACTGAGAACTGGAATAATGAAGACAAGGGAAGGAAACTAAGGGAAGAATAATAGATCATAGCCTAAATGCTGAATTTGACACACAAAACTAATGAGACAGATGGGTTATTACCATCTCAAGATTTTAAAATTAAATTATCATATTTTTCATTTACTTTCTTTATTAATTTAGATTTCATATGTGTCTTTCCATTTCACCTTTTCATGCCCTGCCTTCCCCATTTTATACTGTAGACAACTCTCTGCTAGTTTTACATTTCCAAGCTAAGTTACTTAGAGGTACTCAATTATATATCAAAATGGTGTCTTTCTTTCCATTGACTGAAAGACAGAGTGCATATATGTTCCACATTGATTTCTATCTTAGGATGCCAGAAATGCTGAGGCTTAAGACCTTGACATTAATTCCTTCTCCACAACCATTTATGTCAGGAAAACTCAGTTGTTTGAGCCCTCCTGGAAAGTAAATAAAATAAGTGCCCTGATATCATTAAATCAAATTCACTGAAAAATCTAAGAAGGAAAAGGCTGCAAAGTAGAGATATATGGCTGCAGCTCTGGAGTGTACTTAGACATAGAGATAAGCCTTGTAGCCACTTCATATGAGGTATTTTTCTTGCTTATGCAGAAATAAGTTGCATGTGTTATCTGACAGTAGGTCACACAGCAGTTTGGCTGGAACAGGTCCAGAACTTGAGCCTCCAGATAGCCAAATTGCTGCAGTTGATGTTTTCCTTTGCTGCAGGCATTTGTTAGTGTTTTTAAAAGCTGCTCTGAAAGGAAGCAAAGGGTAAAGCCGCAAACAGTGAAACTGTGGCCAGTAAGTAAAAAATGTCATTGTTCTAAGAAGTCTGAGATAGTTGCAGGGATGAAAGTTCAGGCTCCTGGGATCCTCTGCAAAGGAAAGGCAGAAGGCATAAAGAATTGAAAAACGAATCTTAACTGTACTCTCTCTCTGCTCTTGTTGCTCAGGCCCTGAAGTGCCAAGGTTGCTAAGTGGCTTGAATATTTCTGAGACCATTTCTTGCCCCAAGTAGAATAAAAGCAGTTCAGAGAAGCACATTTGTAATATTTCTGTGTTCAGCTGAAACGTAGAAGGACTTCTGAGGGCAAAACTCTTGTTTTGGTACCTTACACAAGAAAGCATTTTTGCTTCCTCTTCTTGTTACCAAAAATAAAAAAGCATTACTAAGATAATGATGTTTGCATCTATGCCAGGGAAGCTGTATTGCTTCCATGAGATTGCACAGAGTATTGACAGAGATCACTAGGAAAAGAACATGGAAACAAGGGGCATTTGGAGAGGAGAGGTCAGAGGGTACCACAGGCTAAGGTTAAGCCTGAGCTATCAGTTCACCTAGGAGTCAGAGACTTTTGAATGTGAAAATGAAAAGCCTAAGCGTCAATGGTAAAGGAATGGTAAAAGCATCTTGTCAAGGGTGGGGGGGTCAGCAGCTGGATCCCCAATACACCGAAGAACTCAAGGTGACAAGCAGGAAAAGGAGTAGATTCAACAGTACCTACTATGGTTTCAGGATTAGAGAACGAGAGGAAAATATGTTTATAGGAACAACATGAAAGATAGGATGTAGCAACAGCTTCAATGAAGGAGAAACAGGTTCGAGTTATCCAAAGACGGGAAAGAAGAAAAAGTTTGAATGAGGGGAAAGGGATCTGGTAAAATTGAAATTTCTTTTTGTTAGTTAGCTGGAGGTGATAAGACACACCTTCATTTCTGGTGCTAAAAATGGGAGCTTCGAGTACAGCCAGCAGATATTTAGATTACAGAAAGGCAGAAATGACTTTTGGAAATAATGAGGTGATGTAATTTAGGTGAAAGAGCCAAAGTGCAACAAAAGAGGCAGCAGGAAAAGGAAATATATCGTTTTATCAGAGTATTTAATCAGATTAAGTTTTACGAGGAGAAGTAGTTATGGTTTTCCTTTCTTCTTTGACATTATATAGATTGATAAGTGCAGACATTGAAAATATTTAAAAAGTTATTATGAAGATATGGCCTTTGTCATCATGATCAATCAGATATGTCAAAATTCAGTGAAGGAAAGGAAAAAGTAAAATGTGGCTTGAAAAGTATTGGAAGAAGTAATCACCTTGCTATAAAAAACACTGAAAAAGTTTTGGAGAGAGCTTGGCTGGAAGAGATTCAATGATGAATGTGAGAGCCTGAAAATGAGACCAGTCAGTGTGGGGAGTGGTATAGGCTGACTCCTGCTCTAGGTGAAATTCATGGGTCAGCTTAGTATTTCTTGGCAGTGTGAACAACGTGGAGTTGTAATGCATACGATGTGAGAGGAAAATAAATTTCCTCTCCCAGAGAGGATGAAACACGACTCCTGTGGCTGCTGCTACCTGCCAGAGAGTGAGTAAATCTGCAGCTGTTGCAGACAAAGAGTCAGATGCAGTGCCATGGCAACTGCTCTGAGACCAAGCAAGTCTGCCTCTTCTTGCTTTCTGATGTTTTGCTTTTTCTATCCCATTGGTCGGAAAGGTTATTTCTCATTTCTCTCCCTCCCCCCCCAGTAATTGCTTGCTTTGATAACAGTGCATAAAAATGTGAAAAAAAATCACCCAAGTTGTTAAGGAAAGATAGGATCACAGGGATTGAGTCACTCGAGAAGGTATCAACAATACTGGTTGTTTTTAATGGACAGATGAGAAGGTATGTTATGTATTGTAAATAAAATCTTTTCTTCAGGACAATAGTAAAATATAGTCTGTCAGTAGGATTGATTTAGGGATAGAGGTGAGGAGGTTCAGGATATCTGTTTTATGTTGGCAGCTTCAAACAATAAAGTCCATTAATTTTTGAAGGCTTCGGTGGAGTCGTGCAGGCTTGAAAGATTCTAAGGGTTTTCTTGCTGATCGGTAGAACTTTTTCTGCCTGGGGTCTTCAGGAGCTCAATATCGGTCTTAGGGGCATCACATCTTAGGGACACCCTTCAAAATACTGAAGAAGCCTTGGTGACTTCCATAAAGACATTTAGTCTTCATTTGAAAGCTCAAATGCCAGAGAAGCTATCACAGGCCTTATTTGCAATGGTTAATTATTCACAGATTTAAAAATGTGAATCTTACTTTCAGGAGTTTGCAGCTGTTGCATTGATCATGGACTGCTATATTAAGACTGTAGCTCTTCAGAGTAAAAACTTACCCAGGCATGGATGGCGGTCAAATCATATATTAACACACTTGGATGAAAAACAAAGTAAATGTCTTTAGAACTGCTTATTCTTTAAATAGCATTGATTGAATTAAGGACTGTATATTTAAAATGGAGGATAATTTTACCCATTTCCCCTCAATTTTTATGCTTAATTTCTTTCAGCTTTTTGAGGGAAATTGATGACTTTTTCTCTGAAAGAGATTCATTTAGCTAAAGACAATTTTTTTCTTTTACGGTTTTACTGACCGTAAAAGTTTTTTAGATATGGTACAGAGTAGAGAAATTTTGATCCAGATTGTATTTATGTTTGATGATTATGTAAGTGAGAGGTATGTTTGAACAACCTGAGACTGTGAAAACCTGCTGTCCATCATTTCTAATATGCACAAAGCTTCATAGCACACTATTTTGTGAACTGATCATAGACGAAATCCTTTGATGAGAGAACAACTGCATTCTCAGGAGAGAATGTGGATTGATTCCACCAGTGTGAGAAAGATAATACGAAATACAGAAGTTCTTAGAGCAGCTTTCAGGTATAAAAGCCATTTGATAGTGGTGGACAGAAAAGCAGCAATAGAACTAAGCGAGATTTTACACTTCTGCAGCACAGCTATGCAATGAGTTAGTGCTTTAACATGCATAATATCTTCTGTGGTTTAATGGGGTCTCGAGCTTTGGTTCTGAAAATTGTTAGTGCCCTTGTGATTAGCCCTTCAGGCTTCAGGCATACCCTGAGTATTTGCTTCCTCTTTCAATTTTTCAACTCCTTGGCTATAATTTATTTTTTTCCCTAAATACAAGCAGCTGTCAAATTTCATTATATATTATTTTTGCTATTTTTAAATCTTTCTCATTAAGTAGATTACACGGTTTCCTTTATTAATTAAGTGCAGATTAACTATTATATTAAAAATGTAAGATATTACACTTTTTCAACTGCGACTATGAAATTTTTAAAGGCGAAAGAGCTACTCAGATGTCTTTTTCCAGAAATGTTGATGAATAAAAAAATATATTTTTTCCTTGCTGATAAGATTGTAGAATCAAAAATGTCAAAATGAAATGTGCTCTCTTTTTTCCCACTTAAATTCCATTCAAAGTAAATTCAGTTTTTCGCCTATTTTGTCCTTTCATTCTTTGGGTAACAATGACTTCCTTCCAAGTAATTTGTTGTATAAGGGTTATCTGGACACCAAGAGACCTAAATACTAGTCAGGGAACAGAAAAAAATGTAAACGTAGTAGGGCCTTGCATATTGACTTCGAAAGTATTGGGTTCATTTTGTAATAAAGTAGCTTTTCTATTTCCACCAGCTACATAGGAGTCAAATCAATCCATGAGAATTACTTCTAAAAATTCTCCTGCATGTTTTAAACTTTGATCAAGACAAGCATTTTGGACCGAAACCTTGCTTCATTGTTACTTGCAGAGTCCCAAATCTAAATCTGACCAGTCTAACCTCAACCAATTAAGACCCTATAGGAGTAAGAGAGGGATAATTTCATCCAGGTATTTGATTCTCACTTAAGACTTGCATCACCCTTGAAAGCACCTCTCTGCTTTTACTGCCCATAAAGCAATTCAAGGCAGTCACACTGCAGCTCCAAGTGCCTAGTTCATGCCTGAAGTTGGGGGAATAAATTCTCCGTGGTCTCCACTGAGATCAGTGTAGCCGAACTGCTCAGTGCACTGTGGTCCTGTGTCTTTGGAGATAAGCTCTACCTTTGCCTCCTTCTTTCCTTCACCTTTGGTTCAGGTATGGTTTAAGTATAAAGTAAGTTTATGTTGTTAATTATCTCTCAATCCTAGAGAGATCCCTTTTGGTAATATTTTTACTAATTCTAATTTATCTGATTTAAATCTAAGTCACCAATACGTAATTTCTAAGAGCTAAAGTCTTCACCTAAGTTTAGGACATAGCCATTCTGTCACAAGTACTCCAGTGAAGCTACACTATTTTCTGGAAAAGAACAAAAATCAGCCATCATACTACACTATGCACCTGAGCAGCTGCATTAGACTCAGCTATTATCAAGTCCTTAGTGATAGTAATTTATCAAATTTGACTTAAAATAATACATGCCTTTTTCTATATGGTATATATATGGTATATATATATTTCTATATGGTACATTGCCAACCTTTATTGTCTTAATCAAATATTAAAAATCTTTCTTTACAATAAGAGTCTTTCCACTCACCTCCAAAAGGTGAAATGAGTTTGAGATATTCTGCATCTTCGTCTTTTTACATATGAATTGAAAACCATTAAATGCACAGAAATATCTTTTCTATCTGATTTCTTGCTAAAAGTTATCTTTGCACATGCAGTCCCACACAGATTTGTCATGACAAAATAGCCGTAGTTTAGCATGGGAAATAAAAAGTGGCTGAATTTGTGGTCATATGTGAAGAGTTAGTTATTTCAGCAGGAAATATCTCTGTCTAAAGAACAAGGTCACGTTAACAACTAGAACCAGACAAACCAGAAATCTGGAATGCTTGTTGCAGTGCATTGGTATATATGGAAGTTGAAAACATGAAATTGTTTTCCAAAGTATTATCAATGAAAATACATTCCCTGCTCAGCCCACCTCATGCTAGTATCCCTGAAAGTGCTCACCAAGTAGAAAATAATGAATATATATATTTCTGCGTTTATGATCTATATATATATCTTTTGAGAGGGCAAAACTTAGGCACAACAAGCTACTTACATCTTTGTTATTTTGCAAAACCTTCCAGACTATGCTGACCCAATAAGTCAGAATTGTTCCTTCTTTTCTGACACTGGGGATAGAAAGGAGTCTTACCTTCTGATTCATAGGTCTTCATACACTGAAGTAGGAAAAGATTTTATCCTAGTTATATGCTGTCTGGCAGCCTCGACTCTCCTTTTGCTGGAGACCTAGAATCTACTTTAATTCCATATTTGCAACCTATTATATTTCTTTCATATTTCTGCGGTTTATAACTATTGCAATATTAGATCTTAGGATCTAGAGTGAAATCCTATTATTCTGGGCACAGTGAAAACAAGTACAAGAAACATCTTCGACCCTGAGAAGTCTTAAAATACAGTCTGCTCTTCCGCAAGCTTTATATTCTGTAGGCTGTGTCTGTGTATAGCAAACAGTGTGGAGAAATGGACGTGGATGAGCAGGTACTCACTGTGTGGGTTTTGAAGGGGTGAGGGGTGGCTTCACAACAGACCAGTTAAGATTTCATTCTGTGAACTAAATGCCCATTAGTGGTTGGTAAGCACTTCTAAACATAATGAAACTGCACAAACATTTTGGGTAACGAGCATAAACATGAACAAGGAAATGTTTCCATTTTTCCTTTCTCTTCTTAGTAATTATTGGACGGTTGAGTAAAAAAAGAACAGTAGCTGGAAAAATTAATTGCCAGGGCTTACAAAAGAAATTATGTAAAATTCACCCTTCTTGTGGTAGCAGATATAAGGCGAGCAAGAAATAAGTAATAATGGTCTTATTTACCAAAACACAGTATTTTTGTTAGCTCTGTATGTTTCTTTTAGCTCTGTATTTGCTATTGCTGCACTAAGGACACACTTTCAGAAATTTTGGTTTTCAAATTGAGATAATTTCGTTTTACAATAACTCATGAAAACTGCACTGATGCTTTAAGGAAAAGATTATAATTCTGGCAAAAACAGAACATATAAGAAAACTCAAATTGATTATATTAACTTCAAATAGTGAAATATGTTTTCAGCCATTGCAAATAGAATTTCCTATGAAGTTCCCTATGCTTAAGAAGCAGAGTTAAAATTAAAAATTTATGTCTTAAAGTACAACTAGACTACATGGTTTGTTTTTTTTTTGAAGTTCAGCATAATGTTGGGAATTAGGGAAACTTCTAGTTAGTGCTTCAGTATCGCGGCTAGCAATGCTCCTAACCCTACCGACCTGCAGTACAGGGGCTAGGCACCTTTTCCCAAAGGAAGCTTACTCAGCTCCGTTGAATAAAGTAAAATAGTACGGTATTAAGTTGTAAAACAAAACTTAACACCTACTCTTGCAGTTAATGTAGGGTAAGTCACTTTGAAAGAAAAAGTATTTGGTTATTTGGGGAACCCAGTAACTCAAAGGGCTGAGCTGGTTTTGCTTGTAATGTGAGGAAAGCAGCACAGGTGTCGTGAGCTATGGCTCTGCTGGCTCAGCTTGATTTGCCAGAAGGCTCTCATGCTCTGCAATAATAAAGAGGGTATAAATATAATCAAATATCAAGCCATTAAAGCTGAAAAACTTTGCAGCTAGGCTCTCATTTTCTTGGATTAAAATACTAGTGCACGGAAGAAATTTGAGATGCAACGCTACAGTGGCACAAAATGCAGCAAGTTATGCGCATGGTTATTAGTTTGTTTTATTTAGGGGGTTTTTTTGGTTGTTTTTTGGGTTTCTTTTGGTTTTGGGTCTCTTAAATGGAATATGTCAACTATTGACACAAGAAATATGTTTAGGAATAGGGAGATACCTATTTGATTTAGTAATGATTTCATATTCACAACATGGAAATTCTGATGAAGAATTGGAAGAGATTTCATTGGCTTTTGCCTTTCTTTTAAAAAAAGTCAACAAAAATGACAAAAACCCACCAACCCCAAAACCTTAAGTTTTATAGGCATTTGGAATAAAAATTGTCTTTTTTTTCACTATCTTTGGTATTTCCAGTGTAGGCTACCGAGAACTGGATATAGTCCAGTGAAATCTGAAGCTCAAAAATGCAGACAATCACAAAATAATAAAGGCTGGGAGCCCAGAAATCGAGCCAATGGAAAGAGATATAGAGTCTGGGGTATGCCATTTTTGCTGTGTGTTCGCAGATTTTGGTATGTACAATCTGGAATTAAAACATTAATGATAATAGAAATTAGAAAGATAGAAATCCACAGCAGATCCTGCAGATATTTTAGTGAAGCTCCTTCCATGTACTCAAAGAAATATCACTGTGCCATATTCAAAATAGAGAAAATTCTTAGGGATAATTCTAGAGACTATTATTATATCAGACATTATTTTTATTACTTTGATTGAATTAATGTCCATTATTTGCATTAATGTATCTTTTTGTAAGGAATATGCGGTTCTTCATAGCCTTTAAAATGGACAAAGGGGAAGGATAAACGCATAGTTCATGGACCATTTGTAGCCCATCATTCTCCACAACAGGGAATGTTCAGAGAAAATAAAGCAATCACCTGTACAATTTAAAAGAAGTTGCTGTGATGCTAAATAAGGAAGAAAGAAAACTTCTCGTCCACAATTTCCTCTTAAATTTCTAAGGGAAATCCATGCTAAAGCACTGGAGAGACTTTTGACCAAGGTGGTGGAGGTTTCACAGTTGGGAGTGACAATTTCTAAGTATAACTGCATTGCTGCACACTGTTTCTTGTGAAGCTGTAACAAACTGTTATCCTACAGTCTCTTATTGTACAATTGCAAGTTCAAGTGTCATTCACTACGCAACTGCTTGTTGGGCACGTATATTCTAATATTCCTACTGTAAAACTCCAGGAAATATTTTTCAAAGAAACATTATAGGAAAAATAAATGTTACTTTTCAGGCTCTCTGCAGGAGACTGGAGCAGGTTGTCATGCAGAAATTTCAAAAGAATCTTGCTGTCTGAGATGCTACGGAAGCATGGAGCAGCTGAGGAAGAGAGAATTACTGTTATATAAGCCTTCAATTTCCTGGCTGAATCAGACAGGTCTCTTGTAGAAACTGAAGCAACGAACTAAAATGAATCCCTAATATGTGTGCCAAACGGTAACAGCGAACTGGGAAAAGGCATCCAGGTGTCAATAGCTCTGCAGGATGCACACTAGAGGGACAGCTGCCCAAGGTGTCTGTCTCTGGGCACCAATAAAATAAATGTAGGTGAGTGAAAATTTGTTGATCAAAAACTTCCACGCAGGAAGCAGAATGGGCAGATTTGGTTTTTAGAGGAAAGGGAAGGGGTAAATTGTGCTTGAGCGAACATGTTTCTTCTCTCCAGTTGGATCCTTCCATGGCAGTTTGTTTCAAATCTTCTGCAGAGTGATGCACACACTAAACTGTGCCATATGTGGTTATCTCTTACATGGAAGTTCATGCTTCAAGGGGAAGATCAAAGAAAGATCCTGCCAACATATTCGGGTGGATTCAATTCAGCCTTCTTTTTACCTTAAGATGGAAGGAGAAAAGGCAAAGTAAGTGGAGAGGGAAAAGATATTCTTGCTTAATCCATGACTTGGGCAAAGATGATGCAAATCTTGGTTGGATTAACAGGTATTGTAGTAATTTACAGTGATTTATCTGAATTTTCCCCAGTGCTTTTTTCCTAAACTTCTTATTTGTCACTGCAAAATGAGCTGCTTTCTCTTATCCTCTGAGGGGATCATTCTGCAGCAGCTCAATTGAACTCAGGAGAGTGGAGAATTATCACCATGATTTACAAGGAGGCTTCAGGTCAATATCCTGCAGAGGAAGTGAAGGAACAGGGGCTGATCAGAAAAAAACATCAGCTTCTGCCTGGAAGTTAAACGGCACCTGTTGAGGGGAGGCCAAATCGGGACTGCAGGTTCAATCGTGGTAAACACTAGATGGGTCATTTAGCTAAGGAGCCTGAAGATAGCAGTAACAATGCATTACTGCAGAGCTATCTAAATGATGGCTCTCTTTTTTCCTTTCTTTTTTGGGTTTGTCTTCCCTGAGCATATAGAGAGCACACCAGGAAAGCCATTATATTAGACACCTCTTAAATAAGATGTAACAATGAGCTTGGTTTTAAATAGTATTTATAAATGGTACTGAAGAAGAATAAACTCCAGAGAGGACACTATACTGCTCTTAACAAAACATATTTCCACACATGGGTTTTTGAGGTTGTTAGGCCAAATGAACTGAACGTCCTACTATGGAGAAAGTAGAGTCACAAGAGTTTGACGGTCTTCACTTTTGAGCATGGGAGTAAAAGGAGAAAGATGGGCCTTCGAATTGGTGTCATCCGAAGAAAGGTGGGCTCATGCCAAAAAAATCATTGGTCAAACGGCCTGAGGCACTACATGGTGAGAGAGTCTGAACATGTTATTCAAAGCTTCATGGTTAAAGAGCATAAGTTATAGAGGAGAGACAGCAGATATGCTTTAAAAGGAGAGCCGGATAAACTGATCTCTTGGCTTACACATTTAGCTGGGATGTAGAAGACTTGTATTCTATTTCAGGTTTAATAAAGACAGCCCATGTTGCCTAGACATTTAGTCTTCCGACTTCTTCTCTCGTTCCTCTGTGAGAAATTGGTGTAATTATTCTCTTGCTCATGGTCATGTGCTGGTAAGCAAGAGAAAAGGTGACTGCCATGGTGCTATAACTCAATGCTCCCTCCACTAAATATTCAGAAAAGCAAGGATGGATGCGTTTTTTTCTGTGGGCTTTGCTTATGAAATATGTTCTCACTGAAACCCATTAATCCAAGTAGACTTTCATGCATTGTTATTTGCTTGAGCTAATGTTTACTGAAGTCAGTATTTACTGAAGTCAAATCTTTCACTGGGTGTTTAATAACTTTCCTTCCCTATCACTCTCTAGTGCTTTAAGGTCGGGGAGCAGCTGAGGAAAAATGCTTGAGATTAAAAGCTCTTAAGGTGAGCATTGAGGCAACAGGCATATAGCAATAATAACAGGAAGGGTCACATAGTTCATATGTTAAAAGTAATTTTAGCCCTAAAGAGACAGTGTTAGTGTAGGGAATGTTGCAGTCTTGATAGTTCAAAAGTATATGGGAAATAAGGTTGTTTAATTCAAGGTCTAAAACAGATCTAAATGCATTTATTCTAACTTTTATTACAATTATCCCCATAGACTGAACTGCAGAATAGAGTGCCCAATAAGCTGAACACAGACCCAATGAATCTTTGTATTTCACCAGGTAATGCAATTGAATTTTGAAGGAGATTATGCCATTGTTTCAACTTTTCAAACTCTTCGCTTGAGACATAATATTCATTATTTACTACTGTCTTAAATTTGCCTTCTTTTCCCACAAAGACTTATAACAATGACTTGGAATACAGGCAAGGAACAGAAGTAGGACGAGCATGTTGTACAAGGAAATGCTGTGTCCATCCAGAGCCCACCCAGCTCTGCTCCACGAGAACTGGGCTAAGTCACAGAGAGAAGCGCAGAGTGATTGCTCTGGGGACACCACTCTTAGCTCCAGACAAACTCAGTGAAAATGTTCGGGCAATGTGCTGAAAGAAGCCTTGGAGGTAGTTCCCAAAAGTGCAGGTTTTTGTTTGAACAGGAATGAGGAGGATTCCAGCTTTCATTTCTCTTAAGAAAAATTAAATTTTAGTCTTCTTTCTCCTTCACTCCTGTTCTGTGTTTCACAAGTCCTCACTTAAATTCTTGTATGTAAGAACTTCATGATGAAGTCATAATTCTGGCATGTTTAACCTCTTTTCACATTGAATGCTTATTTAGGAAATACTTGGAGGATTACTCTGCAATTGCTTTGATGAGTTCAGTATGCCATAGAGGGTTTGAAAGGTGATTTACTATTATCTATTTCCTTTATATATCTGTGTGCAGATTCCAGAGTGATTTTTATGTATTAAAGACAAATTAAATTATGAACCTGGCCTGACAAGTAGCATTTATATATAAAGAAAAAAATTCCTAAATGGTCTTCAAGTTCTACAGCTATGAGATTTTATCAATGAAGTAAGGAAGAGAATGTAGCGGTCTTCAGGTAGGATACTTCCCACAGTCTCGGTAGTAAGTGAAAACATCTTGAAAATTCTGCCATCACTTTATATTTAATCTACTGTCCATTGTGCTCTACGCTTTAGACTATGCTTTCTATACCATATTGTTATGCAGTGATAAAGGGTTCAACGAAATGAAAATTTAATAGAACGAAAAATGGGGATAAGACTATTACTTGCCTGGTTTGTACAGATAAGATAGTATATGAATTATAATGTTTTCATTTTAATCTATGTTACTTTGGACATTACTACACCTTTCGTTTATTAACAGTAGGATTTCTGCTCTGTAGGTTTTGTACCAGCTAAGTTGCTTAGCAACCTTATCTCCAAGACAAGGACGTCTTGCTGCCTGTGATTAAAGAATAATTTTGTCTTGTATTCTGTATATGATCTATCTAAATTACATACTTTACTGTTTGCAAAATCTTTTCCTCAATTTTCTTTCCAACTATAGCAAGGTATATATATGTTCCTTGAAGCATTTTATCTTTAAAGTACACAACAGATACCTCCTTGAGTGAATGCAAGTAGAAAAATAGTATTATGAGAAAACCCACAGTGTACAGTAATGCAAAGAAAATATAATGGGGAAGCAGCCTATAGAGCTGCTCCTGTTACAGAAATCCTTAAAACCTTTTCAGGACGAGTGCATGGCTAATAAGCATAGACAATGGACTAGTTCTGTGCTTTAATTCTCCTCTTAAATAAACAAAAAGCTCTGGGACTTGCGCATACACTTTGCTTTGGAGTTGGTCCAGAAAAGTGAAATAATGTAGTTTAAATGGTAGCAAATGCTTCTTGTTAAAGCTGGGAGCTGGATCAATTACTTTAAGAGTATTACAGAAATCCACTGGACCTCAACACTAAGAGTATCCTGAGCTAGCGTCGGAAGGATGGCATATTAAAATAGATATGGGATGAGATTATTATATTTCAAAATATTCTGTAATTCCTGAGAAGATTATCACCATGGTTACTGTGACAGGAAAATTAAAGTAAGAGGAAAAATTTTAATTAATCCATCCTGGATAATATTCCAATGGAATCTATAGCCTCATTTAAGATTTGGGACCCACAATGAAGAGTAACAGCTTTTTGGCTAATAATATTACCCACGCCTGCTAGAAGAGGGGGAGTTCTGTCCTAGAATTTGGGATGTCTAACATAAATTACTTTCCATATTGTAGGAAGTGAGGGTTTTGCAATGGAGGCCTAGATAGGAGCTACTGATGTATACAGCTTCCAGCAGACTGGATTATATTGGTAAATCCCCATAGTGTTGAGGTTTCTAAATTAATTACTGGTATTGGTATGGATGCAATGGGAATATCTTTATGTGGCAGCAGCAGAAGTCAGAGCAAAAAATTATGAGCCTGGGATCCACTTTTGAGTCAAGGTTCTAAAAAGTTAAAAATTTTAGCTAAGAGTTAGAAGTAACTTGTACCGATTAGAATGCAAGTTAGCAAAAAAATAGAAGTTAATGATTATTAAATTCTTAAGCTAGAGCTAAGCAATGTATTATTAGCCAATATATTCTTGTTTTAAGTTTCGTTTCGAGAAGGAAAGAGAATAAATAAAATTTCATCAGAGCAAATTGAAACTAATAGAATTAAAACAGGACCTGGGTTTCGTAATAACTAATCAAAATTAGGGGATCTTGGACTGCTCCAGCAGGTCAGGAAGACCTGCCAACAGCAAAAAGTTAAAGAGATCACTGTGAGGAAGATGTACCTGATTTCAACTTTCAGGACCACTGACCCAGTTGGAGACCACCGACCCAATCCAAGAGAGAAATTGCGCAGCGGTGAAGGACAAGTGACCTCATTTTAATAGAAAGCGGGCAATGGGAGGTGCTTAGGTCGGACAGTTGTAAGGGATGTAAAACCTAAAGTAATAAATAAGGAGTGAAGAACCTTGTAATTGGCTGGCATGTCTTTAGGAGGCCGCCTGCCGGAGCCTGAATAAACATCACACTTTCTAACTTTAATTAGTTAGAGGGTTTTTGGCCATGAATTCCGAGATTTGACAAATCAGTCCTGAAATCCCAGGACATGGTACGCAGTGGTAACACTGAGGAAAACGGTCTTTAAGTCTGAATGAGAAAAGAACACAGAAAAAACACTTCCTCTTCGCAAGGCCCTGCACCTCAAACCCGAAATGCAACAAGTTGCAGCATATTTTGTGTGCCAATCCTTTCTCTTTTCCCCTACAGGAAAACACACATTTCAACAAAAAAAAAGAAAAAAATAAAGGAAAAACAGAAAAGGCATAAGGATCTTACCAACAGCTTACGGATCTACTGGAATCAAAAGCAAAGTACTACCTTAAGAAATTTGTAAATGTATTGTTTTTTGCTTAAGTATTTTCTTTATTCTGCATTCAACTCTCTTCATCTAAGAGATGTGAAAAAGTACTGTAGTTTGGACTTACCTGTTGCTTTGAAGAGTTTTTAACATATCAAGTTGTTTGCAGTTTCTCCCTGTTTTTTTAATAATTATCATTACTTAAAATTACATCAATTTTGCTCTGAGTCTTTTGAATAAGTTTTTAGTGACTGACCTGGACTGGCTTCCTCTGCAATGCTGGGTGTGTGAGGGTGTTACAGAAGAAGCGGGGAAGGTATCTGTGATACACAATGGTGCTAACGTCTGTAGTGGATAATCTTTAGACCAATGATGGAGAAATCTGAGCGTTTCTGCAAGAAAATCCTGCTGGATCATCCTGGTGTTTCTTGAGTATTTTGATAAAGAATGCTTTAAAGAACAGAAGAGTTGCCTTGATAGGAGGAGAAGATGTCCCCTCCAGGATATATTACCCTTACACCAAGCATTTGTTTCAAATGTCTACATGCCAGGTGGATATAAAATCTGAGATTCTGTTTGGTTATAATTTTAAGGTGGAAATTTTCTGTTCATCCTACTGTTGACATAGCTGGCATGGGATCTGAAACAGATACTACAGAAGCTATTCTTTCCAAGGAAATTCATGCAAACAAAAGGCAAAACCTTGGCAAGAACAATCCAAAGGCATAACAGGAATACAAAAACATCAGTTATAATACTCTCTAGAGTGCCAGTTTTTTGTCACATTTACTTTACTGAACCAAACACACATATTTAGACAAGTAAATATTTGGCCTCTGAAGATCCGACTTGACTAGAAATTGGGCATTAATTAAAGAAATGTAGCTTATGCTGAACTAAATATTAGACTGTACTAAACAATACAGTGAGGAACATCTTAACGGATATACATGGCTGAGGAACTTATCCACTGATAATTAGGAATGAAATTAATAGAATCTGGAGTACCTGATTTTATAGTGACATGCCCAGTGGCGAGCTCACAGTGGTAATGCTAGCTGGCTCTGGAAATGAAGGTGCAATAAATCATATTCATTTGTAATGGGAAGTGAATCCGGTATGAGTCATCAGAAAAGAGAAACTGGGAAAAACTACATTAGTTTAACCCGTGAATTTAGTGCATATGTAGTCACAAAGGAGTTTTACTCTCACTAAAATTTTACAAAATTTTATCGGGTTTTAAAAGACTTAGGCAAATCGGAAAGTCTTCACTGTGAGAAGTTTAAGTACTTCAATTTTTGAATTCTACCTAATTTTTTTCCAAGAAAATATTAATAATAATAATGCTTTTACCTTAGCACCTATAAAATCTTTTTCTTTTTATTTCCCAAAGACGTCATGAAGCAAGAGAGCTCAGTGGCATTGTGTGCAGAAGCCCATGAGGCCTGGAGAGGAAACCAAGACCTACTCTTTCCACTCCGTTCTGATTTCCAGCGGCTGTTGCTTTGCTGGCATTGATAGACTCTAATTCAGAACTGAGGGATTCATATTGAATTTCAATATTTCCTAAGGCCTTTAACAGTAGTTACAGAGAGTACAGAGCAGTGGCCTCAACACCATTAGCTACTATTCCACTGTCTGCTATCCAAAGACAAGATATTTTTTTGACAACAAAGATCTTCCAAATTCTTTTTCTCCTTCCACACTCCGAGAGTAGTGGTTTCAACTTAACGTGACTATTACTTGGTAACATAAATATTAGCATGAGGGTACAGTTAATAACATTAAAGGAATAAAAAAGATTTACTGGAAGTTAACTTGCAGAAAAAGAGTATGGCTCAGGCTTACATGATGCTTCTGGAAAGAGAGAGGACTTCTAAAGACTTTTTCATTTATTAAAGACGGGCTGGATTTACACCCAAAGTTGTAGAAAATTAAGAAGGTCACCAGAAGGCCAGTAAAATACTGTCAGGTCGCTGACAGCACAGAACACTTCCTTCACAGACCAACACTTGTTCCATTAAAAGGGAAGGATGACACAAAGTAACAATTAGGACAGATGAAATATTGGTGATATTGGTGAAATATTGGAAATTTGGTGCCAATGCATTTCCGATTTAAACTTTGGGTGAAAAGATAATTTGTTGTCTTTGGTGTTAAAAAAATTCTGCTTGAAGATTAAGCAGAAGAGAGAGAAATAAAGTTTTCCTCTATTCTACCTAAAGTACCAGTAATTCCACCGGTGGGAAATGTATTGTTCTGAAGCTTGATTTCTGGGTACAAAGTGTGTGCTTTTGGAAACCCTGTTTCTATTAAACCCATAGAGTTTTCCCCTGAGTAAAAGAGGGACAAGGCATATAACGTGTTTGTACATCCGTGAGTGCTACATAACTGTTCTGCACATTTCTAGTTAGTTGGACTGTTCTGGGGACTAGCTGGGGAAGTATTCCATCAACAGGAAAAATACACATCCTGAAATTGTTTGTTCCAAATATTTGTCACTGGCAAAAATAAAATAGCTCACTCTTTTAAAAACATGATAAGTAGAGTGCTGAGGCCTGGAGTGCTCTCTCTCTGGTAGTCTTGTTCTTCAACCCACAGTTCTCTATGGGAAGGGGACTTAGGTGCTAAAATCTTTCTTTAGATTTTATTTAACCCTATATTCTCAGGGAGCGTGCTGGATGTGTTTTTTTCTGTAATAAAGATGAGTGAGGGAATGCCATCACAATTTATTTCTTTAATTGTTTCGTAGACTTTCGTGCTGTTAATGGCTGCGAGAAAAGTAGAAATTGCTGCTCCCTCACAAAGGGCACATTTCCTTCTCAATATATCTTCCCTTATCCTCAAGCTCTAAATGAGGATTTCACATTTTTGTGAATGTTTTTAAGGATTACAATTTAACATTATCCTGCATATCTGTTCCTTTGGTTTCATTACGTTAAAATCTACAACTACTTGAAGGAGATTGGGACACATAAAATCTGTAACAGTTAATGTGTTTTATTCAGGTACAGATATGACAGTTTTTACCTAAGCCACATTCTAAATGAATGCCACTTGTTTTCAAAATATTTATTTCTATCCATAACTTTTTGTACAGGTATAATTTATTTTTATAGAGTTATTTAAGTTGTACTATTTACACACTGCCAGGGGTCACACAGTTCAAGCCACAGATCGTGTGGCCCCAGGCACGGACTAGTGCACACCAGGTCATGTATGTTTAAAGACAGCAGAAAAGTGCTCTCAAGGGTAGTCGGATTCTCATTGTACTTTTATTTTCTTCTCTTCTTCATTTTGATATTCTCCTTCACCTTTTCTGTCTCCTGTCTTGTGTAATTATTTGTTTCTTCCTGCATTGCTTAGGGAAAACAATTCAGCCTGTCCTGAACTGGAGACTCAAAAGAAATGTGACCAAAAGTAAAAGGTCTTGGAACATTATAAAGGGGATGAGTACACAGGATACCTTCTAGACTCCATCTGCTGAGTAGCTCAGAGACTTCATGTTTTCGATGAAGTTCATGAGTATTTAATAACCCTCAGTGGTATTATTTTCTGTGAAGTTGTTCATTGTCCCCTAGTGATCCTGCAAGTTTCTAGCACTCATTGCACCTTTCCTTATATCTCCTCTCTGCTACATGAATAAAACTTTAATTTGTTTCCAGTGTGTCTCCCAATAGCTATATTTGATCCCTTACATGTTTTGTTTTGAAAGAGGCAATGAATGCTTGATCTCTATCCAACTTCATGCAACTCGTGGTTTTGTAGATCTTTGTTATACCCTTTTTTAGTCATTCCTTTTTCAGATTAGAGAAAAATGTCTGGGAGAAATCTAAAAAAAGCCAAAACAATACCATTTAAGGCTTTCAGAAAATACTACTACTTATGTTCCACACCATCTTTTGTTTAGAACAATGGGCAGCTTTCTGCTTTACTCCATGATTAACAGATGTTGGAGCTGCATAATTTCACGTTTGTTATGCCTTTTTCATCACTAGCCAGGGCTTTACTTGCAAGGCAGCAATCCTTACCATGATGCGGTTTGCTGTGGTCTGCCAGCTTGTTTTGCAAGCAAAAAGAACAACCCAGATATATTACAGCAACAATCACAGCTTAGAGACGTTTTATTTTCCCTATCTCTTGTCTTACTGAAACAGATTTAATAGTAAACAGTTAACAGAAACCCCTCTCAATGTCTTTTTAAAAAGGACTGTCAATCACAATTAAAGTAAACTAATCCCATCTCCAGCCTGACAACATCAATAATATTCAAAAGAATTCTAATATCTATGCACATCTTGGGAAAATCCAGCAGTCAAATTAAATAAGAAATAATTATATTTGAGTACATGACTATAGTTTACATTAAGGGAAAAATACCATGACTCCAGCTTTTGTCTTTTGTAGTCAAGAAAATTTGCTTGCTTTACTTAATTTTATCACAGAATTACAGAGTGGATGAGGTTGGGTGGGATCTCTGGAGATGACCTGGTCCAGGGCCCCTGATCAGGCATGGTCTCCAGAGAGGTTGTGAGGTTTCTTCCTCAGAGATATTCAAAAACAAATGCGACCGGGTTCTGGGCAAACTGTTGTAGTGATCAGCCTAAATAATAATTTTTTTATATTTAGCTGGAGTACCCTGTGTTTTAAGATGCTTCTTGTCCTGTCTGGATACCACTGAGAAAAGAGTGGAATTTTTCTTTACTGAAGGTCAGACTGAAGTGAAGAAGGCATCGAGGACTTTGCTCTTTTCTGCGTCCTCCATCATCAGTTCCCTGTCCCACAATTTCGCTAGAATTCCTCTTGCTGCTGATCTGCTTCTAGAGACCCATTTTTTGCTCCTCACATTTTTCAGTGGCTCATCTGCAGATAGGTTCAAGTTTCAATGATACAGATGAGTTTAAATGGATTTAGCTGATTCCAAAACTTCTTGCAATTAAGTCTTGTTGAATTTTACAGATGCTATTTTTACTCGTTTTGTTGAGGAAACAAAACGTCTTTGTTGCTCAGCTTAGCTGGAGCTTATGTAAAACCGGTAGCTTACTAGAAATATCTTGTTTATTAGATACACTTTGCTAATCGAATTGATTTCTGAATAAAGATACTAAAAATTTGGTCTAGATGATTTAGCACTCTAACAGCCCTAAGTTAGAGAAGTTCTTTGATTCACAAATCCCTCAGGCATCAACTACAGCGCAGAAAACCACTATTGACCGTGATACCGCTGTAAAGACTGTGTATTACAGAGTTAATATATACAAACCATATAATAAATCTTCATGATTTTCCACTCAGACTTCATTTTGATGTACTAAATATAAAATTACCCACGGAGTCACGGTCTTAGATCATCAAAAAATCTATAATCTGCGTTTTACAGAAGGGTTTTTAAAAATAATTATCTACTCCGAAATGAAAATCAAGTGAATAATGATTACGTGGGTCCATATTCAATCAAAATTTAAAGCAATGCTCAAATATATTACTACGTGGAAGCTTCTGAATGTGAATAGAAAATTTAACCTGTATGGGGATTAAAAAGCTGAACTGGCAAGGCAGGTCATGTGAGCACATAGAAATCAAATATGACCCTTGTGTTTACTGACTCATTCATTGTCCCCTTTTATGGCAATATTAAGATTGGTTTAGGGATGTATTGGGTTTGCATGGCCTGTATTTGGTAGTGGGTTCCTCCAGGGGTGGCTTCTGTGAGGAGATGTCAGAATCATCTACCATGTGTGGCAGAGCCAGTCCCTGGTGGCTCCAAAGATGGACATGCCACTGGCCAAGGCTGGGCCAGCTAGAAATTGTGGTAGTGCCTCTTTGGTAACACATTTGAGAAGAAAGAAAAAAGTTATAGCGCTGTTGTAATTGCTGACTGGGAAGAGAGGAGTGAGTATGTGGGAGGAACAACTATGCAGACACCAAGGTCAGCAGAGAAGGCAAGGCAGGGCAGGAGGTGCTCCAATGCACTACAGCTGGGATTGCTTGCTGTCTGTGGTGAAAACCATGGTGATGCATCTGTGCCCTGCAGCCCACGAAGGAGGTGAGGAGTGGCTGTGACCCTGTGGGAGGCCCATGGAGAGAGGAACTGACACTGGAGGAGGCTGTCTTTAAAGGATTGCATCCATGGAAGAGTGACCCACACAGCAGCAGTTTTGGGAGGACTGCTGCCCATGGGATGGACTCACATTGTAGCAGAGTGCAGAGAACCATTGCTCATGAGGTGGACTCCTGCTGGAGAAGTTCATGGAGACCTGTCGCCTGTGGGAGAGACCAACCAGTGCAGCAGGGGAACGAACATGTGGATTGGACACGATGTAACATATAAAAGTAGAAGAAAGTGAAATTTTTTTTTAAGACCGTGCTTTAAATTTTTGACACACATCTGTGTTAGAAAAGCTATGTAATTCCATAGTCTCACGCTGCCAGCATGCTTTACACAGGGGAAGCAGCATGTGGGGAAAGCAGGTACTTAAAGTCAATGCTGTTAACTTGCACTGAGGTGATGTCTTCCGTCCTTAATCTTTGAAATTAATTCAGTAAGTCCTGGATGTTAGAAGAAAACAAATGATTGACCATTTCTTTCAAAGTCATCTTTATTTTTGAGGAATACATAAACTTTTATGTGTATTTCTAGATATAGTTCATCATCCATATTAGCAATAACTGACACCAAATGACACGCAGTTCTCTACTTTTATTCTTTATATATAGGATTTAAACAGTCTTGTCATGCTACTTAGCTCTATTTGCAACATTAGTTAAGAATGATATCCCATACATAAAGCATCCAAAAATTCAGCTTATGTGCTTTTGACATGGCACAAATATGTTCACATATTGTATGAGCTGAAGGAATCTGGGCTCCTTAGACTGAAGAAAAGCACGTTATAATTGGTAGATGCAAAGAGCATGATCATTGAGAAAATACACTCTGTATGTATTGACTTCTAATAAAAAGGATTAATGGCCCATTCACTGTTTATGAGAGACTTCAATAGTTATTTAAAGATTCTGCTTTATTAGCAGTAGGAATTGATAACAGATATCAGTATCCTAATGATATCAATGAAATCATATATTTAATGATATTTAATATTTATGACATTTTCCAGTAAACAAAAAAATATTGTTGTGTAGTAAATATCTTCTTCTTATTACTGTTAATAATTTTGCACCTGTGCTTCTTTATGTATTCTATTTTTTTCTTTAATTGTTCTCATTGAAGGAGGCTGCTCTTTTCCAAGAAAAGATGCATTTGCTTACATGTGGACTACAGAGATTTCACCCTAGTTAACATATTTCTATTAATTACAGACCTGGAACAAAATCACTTTTCTCAATAAGGAGTTAAATATTATTGATAGACTCTTTCCAATAACTGAAATAACTGAATAACTGAGATCTAGTCAATTGTCATTGACTTACACCAGCCTTACAAGTGTGACAGGCATGAAGTGAAAACTGGTTTTTTTAGGGATGACTGTTCTGTCTAATGCTAGTGTTGCTCACATTTTGGTGACATCATTCATTATATACTTTGAGGAGTCTTCCTGCTTAAGGCACATAAAAGTTCACAAATATTCTCAAAAAACTATTTTTTCTTTTAGTGTGCCATGGGCATCAATTGAACATTTATTTTCGGAGTGTTGGCCTGATTGTGTTTCACGTTAGCCTGACTTAATTTACTCACATCAGATAGTCCATGACAGGTTTCATTCCCTGTAAGTCAGCATAGCCTCCACAGCCAGCCTGGGAATATAAGCAGATGCACAGAATGTAGCTATAGCCTTGTCTTATTATTTCTGGAATTTAACCTGTAAAAAAAACGTTCAATAATAATCAATTTTCTATAAAGGGAGTATCTTGCAACTCTTTGAAGAAATAAAATTTCAGCATTCTCATTAATATTTCTTCAGAATCTGGAGCACAGTGCTTGGTTTTCAGGTAGTTCCAATATTAGTTTTCTCCTTCGCGGTGCTCCTTTTTTAACTGGAACCTGACATCGGTTCTGAAATGGCATTTGTGACCACAGATGGTTTTCAACTACCATTGAAGGCAATGGGTACTTTTGCCAGCAGTATCTGCCCTTTGGGACTAAAAACGTTTTCAGGGTTCTCTCTAATCCTGCTCAGATGCAGGAATATACCAAGAGAATCCAACAAGACCCTGACATCAGTTTTGACAGTTTTATACTATTTACTGCTATTAAACTAACAAAAGGTCAAATGCAAAAGTATTAAAACTGTACCTATCATTGCTGAATCACTGCAGAGTTTCATTTGAATAGCACCATGTGAAACTGCCTAAAGAGGGTGAGGGTCCATTAGCGACCCAAAGATAGGCAGAGGCAGACCTTGATTGAGGGTGGATAATACACAAAAAAAGGCTGCTGGCAGCGTTATGGCAGTGAATGATTATTTTGGCAAGGATTGCTTCATCAGGTAAAGTCAGCTGTTCTAACGAAAGCAGTTTAATATCAGCCTTGTTGTGTCTAGGCTGGAAGGACTATGGAGAATGAAAAAAGTTGTCTGATGTTTCTAATTTAGAATTTTTTTAGAGTGGGTTTTAATTGATTTCTCATTAAATAGCTGCTGCTAGGATTTTTGGTTCTGTTTTTTCATTTCCCTCTCTCCATGCTTTGCACTCTGATGACCTCCTTAATCTAGGTTTTAAATAATTTCTATCAGACTAAACTCAAACTATCTTTTTGGTGTTATTATATTAATATGCTTTGTTTTTCTTCAGCTTGGCAGCCTTTTTCAGAAATGCACATCATTTGTATTAAGTCTTTATTATCATGACAAAGTTCCAAGTGCAGGAGCTTTTCTATTTTCCCTGGAATATTTTTCAAGTTTGAAAGATGTAAACCATTCTAGATCACCTTTTCCGTAGCTTGCGTAAGTCTATGAAAATCAAATTTGCTCTACGCAATAAACCGAACTACAGCTGAAATACTGACTGTGACCCTTTGGAAAAATTGAAAGTATTTATCTGTAAAAGCATTATGTCCCTTTCACAATGTATCATTTAATTATCCTTTTGCCACTGTAGTTCTGGCAAACTGATGGCAATATACGTGCAGTGTAGGTATAGTGCCATCAAATGGCCAGGGTGAACGAAATACATTGTTCTTTCATCTTTAATACACAAATCTAAGCAGATACTGTTATTACAGAAAGCGGAAAATTGTGTTAAATTACTGCAGACCTCTGCTAAGAGAGATGTTGTTTAAAATGCCAGATTAAAACTGTTAATGTGGCATATTAACTTCTCATAAGGTTGTGGTGCGTACCTTCTAACACTGTCTTAAGTCGTGGGTTTAACCAAAGAAACAGAAGGAGAAACAACAGAAAAATTGTAGCTGATCTTGTGATAGTTTAAGGTGAATATTACCTGCTACATCTGGGTATATGGCTTAGTGTTGGGGGCCGATAGATAGTTGTTCTGTCAGCTCCACTTGAAATAACCTCATTACTTTTGGATTCATCCCTGATGCTATTTCTACCCCATTTTGTACGACTAGAGTAAAATGATTAGACTGAAGTATGGCAGACTTGAGTCTCTGGCATGAAAAACAAATTCATATCTTTTTTTTTTTAATTTTTTAAGGAGTAGTTGATTTTCCTTGCATAGGAAAATTGTTAAATTGTCCAATTAGATTGCTAGAAGGGGCGATTTATTATTAAGGGCCGAGAAGTCAAGAGGGGGTTTTTGTGTGTTTACATCTGTTATAATTAAATAATAATTTTTGGTAACAGTTTATATTACTTTATTTTTAGGGTGATATTAAATAGGGGAAATTAGCAGCAAGAAAGATGAGAGTCAAAATCAGAAATCATCACGAAAACAGTTTTGCTGATTTACAGAGGCAGTCTATAAGAACATTTTTAAAAACTGGAATATATACTCTGTCCCTGAAAGCTGTTAATATTTCACGAATCATGGAAGTCCTTCCTAATGAACATAGAATTTTTCTTATTGTTTACCATGCTATTTACCAATCCAGAAAAGTTAACCTTGTTTTCCAATTCAACTGAAGCAAGGCCCAAAGAACTAACTCAATTATTTAATAAATACCGCGGTTTTGGATGGACTGTGTATTGATAAACTATTTTATTACCCCACATGCAAAGCATCAGCACAAAATAAGTTCAGTCTAAAATATGTGCAAATCTCCAGCAGAAAAAATTAACAATAAAAAGCTTACGGAGAACAGCCTATGATTCTCTTGTTTGCAGACAAGAATGTTTCTGGTATAGCTTATTTCCAATAAAAACATTCTAAACAATTTACTACTAAAACATTTGCATCTGGAAGCAAATATTTGATAAGCATTTCTTACATAGGTCTCATCTATAGCTTAACACTTGAAATTGAACTCATTTAATAAGTGCCCTCATCACAAATCACATCTATGAGGTATTGATTTGGATATTAAAATTGAGTAGAACCAAAATTAATTACCACTTTGCAATATGTAATCAAATATTGGGAGGTGACTATTGCTGTATGTGGTGAATTTCCATTTCCACCTGATTCCTAGCTTCTGAACCTGGACCTATTTGTTTGTCTTTGATGGATTTTTCAGGCTCCTGCTTTATCAGGAGCAAGATACAAGGCATTTATAGTATATGCTGTTATATATAATAGCAGCTTAATGCTATTTCATTTTTCCAATTATAAAAATATATTTCACTGCAGTAATGATATCATACTGTAAGACTTCCTTGAAAATTGCAATTTTTTGCTGTCACTTGAGAGAATATTTAATGTAAGATACAGTCTTTAAGACTCAGTACTTAAAAATTCGGTCTTACTAGCTCTACCCATTTCTATGGCCAAATATATTTCACTGCCCATTTCTGTAGTTGTGACCAGGCACCAGAGAGAGGGACAGGTTATGAGAGATGCTGGGGTCTCAGCTAATTACTAGTAAGTCCATCTGTAGTGAGGTGTGGTTGGGGAAGGGAGAATAATTTCTGCGGCGTGGCAGCTGTGTAGTGAATTAATTTCTGTGTCTTGGGGAAAAATGCTAGGCGATGTACCCCACTGATGATCCTGCTCCCCCTGAGCACAGGACACACCTGTTGGACTTTACTGCTGTGTGAAGGGCAGACCTGAGATCTCCAGGAGCTTCTCGTGACAAGCTATTTGGGAACACATGGTCTCGATATCTGTGGTGGCCAGGGTTGGGCAGCCAAATTGTGAAGGCATGCATTTTCACGCTGAAGTGCATGAACTTTTTTCTTTAGCACCTTCTTCTCTGTGGAAGCTGCCCTTCAGGGTCTTCTTAAGATTTTGTCCCATTATTCATAAGACATGTGATAGTCTCTGAGACATCATCTGAATTTCTTGTTCCTGCCTGCTGTGTGCTCAGACGTCATCTCAGTGCCCAGACAGAACAGAAACCCTCTGAGTGAGGGCTCAACAAGAAGTACAAGTACCTGCAGTGTATCCCTGGGAGTAACTGGAATTGTTGTCATTGCTTTGTGATCTTCCAGCCCTTGCAGGGTCTTCAAGTCATTCACACAAATATCAACGGTGCTGTGGTCTCACCTCCTGAAAATTCAGGGTACACACACACTGACTGACAAGCCCCCCCCTTGCTGTTACTTCTCAGCGATGTGACGGGCTCACACGGATTTTTGCCAAGCTTGGCCAACCTCATTACCATGGTACCCAGCAGGTTCTCATCTTCTGCTGGCCTCCACAGTGCTGCTTTAGGTCACCCCATATACCACCACAGCCTGCCTTGAGCCTTCCAAAAGCTGCTTCCCAAGTGGGCTCCACTTCCGAATGTTCCATTAGCAGTGAACGTGGGGGTCTGCTGCCTATCTATGCTACCTTCAAATAGCTGTGTGGATGCAGTTTGGGTGCTAGTAAATATCATCAGTATTTTCACCTGACAACTTGGGTGGTAGTAAATATACTGGGACTTCAGACAATTTTTCAAATTCATTAATAGAAGTAATATGCAACACAGTTTGTGACTGTGTTGGAGGGACTAAACCTTCTTCCTGATAAATTATACAATTATGCTTTGAAATGCATTTACTTGTTTTGAAACATTATTTCTCTGTGGTTTAAATAAAAAGATGTTTTCTTCTTCTGAAAATAAGCAAGTTATTGATTAGAGGGTTCATTTTGTTATAAAACTGTTTTGTTGCTATTCAAACAGAATGTATCTGAGAAAGAAATAGTCGTAATTTGCTAACTAGTTATATAATATTTTTTCTTTTTTTTTTTTCTAGATTTTTTTTTTTTAGATAATTCTACCCCCATAATAACCTGGTAGGATAGTTATTAAAAAATAAGAGATTAAATTCTTATGAGAACACTGCAGTCCACTTCTTGAAAGGGCTTTCAGGAAGTGATTGCTTAAAGAAATAGAGAAAGAATAAATTATCTTTCCAACTTATAACAAAAGGCAGTATAGTAGTACTGAACTGTAGCCACCTACATGAATAACCATAAATTAAGTGGTGTTTTAACCAGCTAGCTTTAGACTGCTATGCATGAGCAGGCAGAATGTCTTCATTTTCTCTGGAATGGATTATTTGGAGAATTTGCTCTATATCAGCCTCAACTCTACTTCTTCTTGTACATAAGTAGAGATGGATTAAAAATAAAGAGGATATCAGGACCTTTGTCAAGCTAGTAGATAACCCCTGAAAGAGGTACGCAATGCAATATCCTCTGTGTTACTGTGCAGTCAGGAAATGACCTGGAAACAAAACAGCATTTTAGAGCCATGGGGATGAGGCTACTGGATCACAGAGATCCTCTGAGGAGAGTGGGCAGTGACCAGCAATGGAGTCCTGCCCAGCTCCCAGCAGGACGGAGCAAAGTGTTTTGTACTCCCTGCTCTCACTGACACTTTTAGCATGTGGATTTGGATTCACTGTTGCAAAGGACATTCTGTATCCACAGTTAATAATTTACTCATGGCCAAAATAAAAGAGTGTTTCAGAGGGAGTTCGATATGAGCAGAATAAGACTCATAATAAAATTCTTGAGCGACTTGATAGGGGAATAAAAACAAACCTGCTTCCTGCAGGCCAAGAAATACTTGTGGATTATAGATTACTAGTAAAAAATTTTGCACTGATGTGGGTACATTAGGAAAAGCTATTATCATACTAGCAACAACAACCACTGTAGCAAGGCAAAAAATACTTAATGGTCATGAGGACTGAAAAAAATGAAAGTCAGAATTAAAACATCTTTCAAGAATTGTGACATAAATCTCCTACTTTCCTTGTATATCATATTGTATATCACTGATACAGTAACCACTATTTACAAAACAATAAAATACAGTTACAGGGGGGATGTTTTAATTAACACCATTCTGGCTCAGTATTATTGTATGTATTATAAAATTATTTTTATCTCCTCTAAAACCTGATCTCCCAAATTTTGAACCAGTTTTTGCCAAGTGATATAACATAATTATGCTGAATAAAATACACACAAATTGTTAGGATACCCAGGAGATTAAAGGTAAAGCAGTTTTTTTATACCATTTCTAGTCTCCCTTCACACCAAATAAATAATTTAGAACAATTTAATTGAGAGGAAAGCAATCAAGTGGACATGGTGTATATTGCTTTCAGATGAAAGAAAAAGAAAAGGAACATGTAGATATGCTTGTGCAGTGCTGGAATCATTACAAGAAAAGGAGCATGAGCATGTGTTGCATTTACTGGGGATAAAAATACAGTGTGCTACTAATGGAAAGATGAGCAATAAACAACATGAAATATTAGACAAAGCAAACAAAATGCAAGAGAAGACAAAAGAGTAAGGTAAAATTAGAAAAAAAAATTACCTGGAAAGTAGCCATGCCGTGGCTTCAGCAGACACTCTCCACCCCAGCTCTTTTTTTGGTGTTGGACTCCATATAGTATAGAGTTCTTCGCCTAAATCCAACTAGCCAGCAGAGGTCTGAGGCAACAGGAGGATCAATGTAGTGCAAGAAGGGTACAGAGTGTGGGGTATGCTCGCTCAGCCCTATGTGTTGTGGTACATCAGTCAATTGAATTTAAATTCCTCAGACTATTCCTTTAAAGCTGGATTCTAGATGAAAATATAAAAAGGATGTTGGTAAATATCAGCAAATCCAGCCAAAGCTGGGACAGGTTGCCTGGAGAGTCTGTGAACCCACTACCCCAGGAGGTGGTCAGCACCTAACCTATCAAATCCCTGAGCATCCTGGTGTGAATTCAGTGCAACCTTGCTTTGGACGAAGATCTTCTGTGGACCTTCCAGCCACAGTGCCTCTGTGACTCCTTCGTTTTGTACATGCTGGGATTCTCACAAACAGATTCTCACTAATGTTCACTAGCACCTGTACTTTCATAATCAAATTGTGCCTCGATATTTACTTCCAGTCTGTGCACAGAAAGGTGTGTAGGAATGGATAGATTTAACAACAAAATAATCAGAAATGGTAAGTATAGCAAACCATGAATAGGTGGCATCATTTGAAGGGAAAAAAGCTAAACCAAACAAATTAACCAAGCAAAGGAGAGAGATGGAACAGCACACTTGAAAAAGTAATTTAGTTATTTCTTGTTATGTATGAAATAAACATGTATTGGTAGTAGTATAATTCCACTGATTTTCATGATGCATGTTATCTGTTGAAACAAAAATTGTAAGATGTATAACTCCTACCTCCAAAATAGCCTCACTTTTTATCAACTGTTTTGTACCAGCTTAACACTCTATGTAATTTAAAATTTTTTCCAATTCTTACATCAATTGTCTGTTCTCTCTGTTCATTCTTTCAATTCTCAACCATCTTTTAGCTTTTTTTTTTTTCTGTCTGGCAATACATTTGTTTCAAAAGACAAAACAGATAAAATAACAGAATAATGACAGTGGATGTCCCCTCTGGTGAGATCTAGATTTCCTGAGTGGAAAATGTACGACATTCTTTAACTTCTGACACTTGAAACCTTCCTTTAATAATGTAATTTCAGCCAAATTTAACAATCAGCACATTACATGTCTTTTAAAGGTACTCCCATCTTTTATGGGTTTTAGCAACCAATTTCACCCCATCCCAACGAGCCCCAGTTCAGCTCTATAGTGGTACAGCACATTGGAATAAATCACTTGCCTTCTGCCCTTTGCAGTTGTAAAATAAAAATCCAATCATAGATGTAGATGTGTGCAGTGATGAGGGATAAATCAAAACAAGAAAATGCATATTTGCCTCTTCATATGGTCACCTGGCTTGAATGTTTCTAATGCCAGGATGTTGTTTTTCTGGAAGAAAAAAGCTATCATTTAAGGAATTTTATAACCAGGGAACTTTTTTACTCCCACTGCAGATTAACATTATGCTTTCCTCTGCTAGATGTGATCCCATTTAATTATGTCCTGTCCTTGCAGAGACACTTGATGATGCGATTCTCTTGATGATAATAAGGTTATACACAGCCTGCTGAGGTCAAGTTCCCAGCAGTCACAGAGTACGTCAGCGGTGCCAGTGAAGTCAAGAGAACTGCTTTTATGTACTTCAAGTTTGAGAACATGGTTGAGCCCTGCTTTTTTCTTTTTCTTTTTTTTTTAACTCTGTTCTTTTGTATTGAAGTCACATTGACTGTTTCATTCTGTTTGTGCATTCAATCTCTGTTTTTATATTGAGGACATTGTAGGTTGAACAGGAATTCCGTGTTTTCAAGTGGCGTACAGAAGAGCAATTTCCTACTTAAAGTTTTCTATCAAGTACTTTGCGGAATACCTCTTAGTTCATTTGGATACAGAATGACTAAAATTAAAAGGTAGTTCTGTTTCCAGCAGCCACTGGAAGAGGCCTGAAAACTTTTGTCAAGCACAGCCATCACACCTACAAACACCTGAACTGTGGTGAACTCCAAGGGAATCAGTGTGGCATCCCACTCCATGATGTATTGAGTCACCTCCGAGGTAGGACACTTCTCTTTTCTTCCTCTTTTCCTCTCTGAGCCAGGAATAGTTCCAGGAGCAGAAGACAGTTTTAGTCTGGATCAACTGCTGACATTTTTAGCTTGTATTTTTATCTCTTCCATATGATGCTGATCCTGGAGAGGAGCCTAAGTTGAACATTCCTGCTTTTTTTTCCTGGATCTTCTGCTGCACATAAAAAATCAGGTCTGTGGGGTTATTGTGGAAACTCTGAAAAGCTCTTTCTCCTTTGCCTTTCTCCCCTGCCTCCTTTGCCTGTGGCTGTAGTGAACAGCAGAACTCACTGCAGAACTCAGGTACAATATGGTAACAACATGCAGCAATTATAACATGCATCAGTCCCACATGGTGTACATAATCACACCCAGTATTTCAGAACTGTAATAAAGTCTTGGGAAAATGCTTCACTCATTTACATCACCAGACTGAACTGTGTTAAAATACTATATTGGAACAATGTTTTTCAAAATAGTTGACTTAAAAAAGGTCTTCAAGGGATCTACAAAATTCTCTTCTAAAAGTTTGTAATGCTGCAACAAAACAAAACTGAGACAAGTGTATATCAAGATATTAAAAAATGAGTCTTGTCATTAAGTGTCACTTAATGAAGTGTATATATTAGATTACTTGAATAATTTATGTGTTTAATATTTATTTCCTATCAAAAATGATAATATCTAGATACAACTATAACCTTAGTGGTTAAACTGAAAGACCGTGCATTTGATCACTTATGAAACAGTAGAATCATACAATCATATCAACAGATATATCAAAAGTACAGAAACATTTATTTCATCTTTCTTCAAATAGTTTAGCTGTCACATTATTTGATGGACCAAAAGATAGTTCCCTGACAAAGTAGGTTAAAATCATAAAGCTGTGAGTAATACGAGTATATTGCCCAATTTCATCTTCATCTCCATGCACCCACTTGGACAAATGGGGCTTGTAGTTACTTGTTTCCTCTTTAGCAGGTTCGCCCAAGGCAACAAACCAAAGAAATTACAGGTAACAGTTCTTCAAATGCTTGAAGGCAGTTAATTCCCTCTCTTCTGTCACTCAGTATCATTTTATTAATGGAACGTTGACCCAGGTGCGCCATGAGCTTGAAAGTTCAGTAGGTGGGATGCAGCTGTCACATGAAAGATGGCTAATGTGCATTTTATGTTTTCAACGCATGTTAGTGTATCTCAGAGTGGACGTGCTAATAAAAGGTGGCATCTTAGCAGTGATATTGTGGGAGTCTTGGGAAAAGGACTCTGAACAGTTCTGGCATCTTATAGGAATGGGCAGGAGGAGAGATTTCATAGTTAATGTACAGGGGCTGTAAGTTTGCATTTGAATTTCCAGCAGTGAAAACGTGCATGGTAGAGGGTTTATCAAAATCAGCAGGACAGTGTATAGTGCACAGTTTGCTACACAAGCAAGGTTTAAGAAGAATAATGATGGTTGAAATACAACTTTATTAAATATAAATAATTTATAAACGCATTTTATATTATTATATTGCTCTGTTATTGGTGTAAAAAGTCAATTTTGTTTAATAGCTACAGATAATATACATTTGAAAAGGTACTTTGACATACATGATGAAGGATTTTTTTCTTAACATGTGAAACTGTCCACAATGTTCTGTTGCTTTCTTTTTTAATGAGGTAGAAATTGAGGAAATAATCTAAATATAGAACTGCATTTTAAATTTTTATCAATAAAAGTGATATTTAAATTATGAAAATTCAAATTATTTAAGAATTTTTAAGATGTCTTCATTTCATATTTACCTATTTCACTGTATTCAAGGAAAAATTGAATAAACAGTATAAAAAACAAATAAGGAACTGGTTTTCATTGTAAATGATGAGAAAAGCTGCTTATTGCCATTTTCATACAAATTTTCTTCTTGTTAAACTTTGCACATTTTCTCACAAAACTGCCCAGCTTTGCTGCCCATGGTTCAGTGTCCACAAACATGGGCCCTGACAGTGCAGCATGTGGTTATGAAGGTGACACCACTTTTGCCCTTCCCTCTTTGAAACAGAATTTTTCAAATGTTTTTAAGCCTGTTAAGAGCTGGAACAGCCAGCTTCCACTCCCATCCTCTCTATTTCTCCTGCAACTGATATTTTGATCCATTGTTTAAATTCTGTGTCTCAAGCCGACTCTCTCCTGGTGTGCCACAGCTCCCACAGCACAGCTGACCCCCCGGGGCCAGTGCTCACCCCGTGGCCCCAAACTGCCTCCTGCAGGGCCCTGGATCTGCTCAGCTTTGCTCCGTGCTGGGCTCAGCGCAGGATCTGCTGTGCTTTATTTTGGTCAGGATGGTTGATGGCAGTGGAAATGCTGCACGTAGGGGCCTTAATGCTGGTTCGGTTGGATGATCCAGCACTTTGGATTGAGGCTCCAGCTCTCCTTTGGTACATTTATTCACATCTATAGCGTAGTGTTCACCCTCATATTAATTTACATTTCCTATTATATCCCTAATGGGAAGGCTCTAACCAGTCATTACTTTATCCATATGTTAAATGTTCACTTTGCAGATATTAGTATTCTTCCTAGGCAATATATCTCTTAAATACTAATTTTGGACATTGCCCAGTTTTCCTGTCTTCCTCTGCAGAATGCCACCATTCTGAACGAGGCTCACTAGGCCTTGGATGGACTAAATACACACAGCTCGTTAGACCAACACAAATTTCCTGTTGGTGCCATTTTCATGCTCATTTTTTCAACGGAACATTTTTCAGCCCTCCTGAGCATTGCTTTAGCCCTCAATGTATACAGCTTGCTACAGTGTTCTCAGAAAATAACCTCCTAGTTTGCGCATGATTGGTTTTCATCCAAATACTGAAATGCTTCTTTATAGGTAAATTTTCCCACCATGTATGATAATGCTGATTGTTTCTCTGCCTTCAGGCCTCCAGAATCAACAAGTGTAAGAAGATAGGTCGTGCTCATATCAGTCAGTGGCAAGATTTCTTACTTCTTCAGTGGGATCGATTGTATCACCAGCGCCTGAAGAAAAAAATGTAAAATGCAGTAAGAATTTTCTTACTGAAATTGTAACATTTGGACACTTCTATTTTTAAGTTGAAGACCAGTTTTATTATTGTGTTTCATCTTGTCTTTCATTTTGGAGCTGGTGAAAACATCTGGCTTATTTTTTTTTCTCTTTTATATATGTACATACTTGCTTTAGGTATTTTCCAAAATTGTGGATATTGTAGCTCCTTTTTACAAATGAAACTGCAGAATGCATGCAGATGGCCTCTGCAGGAAGACAGCTAAGTTTGCTTTCTCCCCTTCTGGTCCAATAAACATTGATTTATAAAATGTGGAACAGATCCCACAGGACACTAGAATATTCAGTAGCTTGGTAAATATGCAATGATCTAGGATATGCATTCAAATATTTTTTCCACACCATGGATGTAAAAAGAAGAAAAAAAATTTACCTCTGTTGTCTCTCATTTTTATTATCAAGATGAGAAAATTGTGCTGGGGCTACCAAGGCACATCACCTGGGCAAAGTAAAGAAATCAGGTAAAGATAACAACATCCCTTCAGGAGGTGGTCTAATATGAATGTTCAAATAAGCTTTGTAAAGAAGACTCAGTCTGATTTATTTAAAAGTAAACTGGGTTCTTCCCTGCATCACTGAGTCGGATAAGATTAACGATTTTACTCTAAGGAACTGTACCAAGATTAATGGTTATAGAAGAGATGCTAATGCTTGTGTTAAGCAGAAGCTGTGAGAAATGAAATGTTACTACTGAAATGTCGCTAAGATGTGCCTTACCTTTCTTTGATATAGGTGAAGCACTAGAGTGTATCACCAGAGAAAAGCCAGTCCTTGACCAGGCACACAAGACATTCTCTGTATGATTTAGCTGGGATTCCATTTCCCATATGAACAGATGTAGACCATGTGTTTGCCTTCAATCAGACATTGCTTAATCCTTGTGAACTGTTCTGTCTTGGTGAAGCTGTGTCAGATCATAAGCAGAGTGAGGCACTGAAGGCTGTGACGTGTCCTTTGTCACACCAGCCCCGCATCACTCCTGCTCCACATCAAGCACCCACTGCACTCCAGGGCTAAATCCATTCACCTGCTTGGGGAAGGGCCTTTCCCTCTATGGGGGCACAAATGAAGCTAAGAGCATCTGAACAGCTGCAGGGAAGCTTTTGTATTTATTTATCTCATCCATGGAAGCTGGTATGAAGGAGGAAATTATTCTTGGTACAGAGAAGGGTGAGTGGCACAGGAGCCAAGGTGCTTTCCCTGACCTTTGGACCCAGGTGGACCTTGGCCTCTGCTGCAGCCAGCGGTGATTTTCACAACAGGCGGGAGTAGGGGGTGGGGGCGTGGTGTAGGGATCCCAGCAAGTCAGAGAATCTCAGAATCAATTAGGTTGGAAACGACCTTTGACATCGAGTTCAAGCTTTGACTGAACACCAACCACCTTGTGAACTACAGCATGGCACAGAACGATACGTCCGGTCTTTTCTTAAACACCTCCAGAGGNGCCTGGCCCCGCCGCCGTCGCCCGGCAACAGCCCCGTTGTCCCGGGCACAACCCGGTACCGCCGCAACCCGGAAGCAGAGGGCCGGAGGAGGCGGGCGAGGGGCGGTGGCGGGGCGGGACGGGACAGNCCCGCGCAGAACGCGCAGTGTCGCACGCAAACACCGGCCACGCCGTGTCCCCGAAAAACACACTCCCCAAATCCTGCTGACCCGGCGCCACCGCGCTCAGGCTCCTCCTGGCCGGTGCGGGAGGAGGAGGAGGAGGNCTAGCTTAAGATGATGTCCTCTTGTGTTGATGATGGTTGCCTGGAACAGGAGACCGACCCCCAGCTAGCTACAGTCTCCTTTCAGGGAGCTGGACAGAGTGATAAGGCCACCTCTGATCTTCCTTTTCTCCAGGCTGAACACCCTAGCTCCCTCAGCCGCTCTTCACAGGACTTGTGCTCCAGACCCTACACCAGCTCTCTTGCCCTTCTTCCGACACACGAGCGGAGCCCCGGTCCCGGAAACCTCATCCCGGCATCTGCAGCACCAGCACCTGTTTTTAAACCGGCCGGGGCAGTTTCCAGCNCGGGGGTGTCGGGGTAGAGCGAGGCGTGACCCGGCTGACGGGCACCGTGCGGCGGGCGCGGAGCCGGAGCCGGACTCGGCGGGAGCAGCGGTACCAGCGGCGGCGCGGGGCGTCGGTATCGTTCGGCTCTGGCTCTGGCGCGGCGTCTTCTCCACCCCCTCGTGAGCCTGGGGAACCTGCAGCTCAAAGCCGCCGCCAGCCACACCACCATGTACCCCGGCAACAAACGGAAAAAGCTGTGGCGGGAGGAGAAAGGTATTATCGCCCTTCCCGGTGCCGGGCCCGCTTCTCCCGCCTTGAACCCCACTATGAGCCGGGAGGGAGCGAGGGAAGGGGGGTGATCCCGGTGCCCTCAGAGGCGCTGCTTCACCGGGGGGTATCCGGCAGCGCTTCCCGCCGGCCGCGGCTGAAGGGACGGGGTGGGGAAGGGGGAACTCAGTGCTCTCTGCCCTTGTCCTGGGGTCTCCTGGCTGACACAGCCTTCATGGCAGCCCGGGCGTGCGGGAATCGGGGCTGTTTCCCCCACACCTCGGTGTATTGGTGAGGAGTTGAGCCCCGGGGCGGAGGGAAGTAAACGAGGGAGGGCGGTAAACAACCCCTCTCCTGAGGGCTTCCCGCCCCCAAGTCACCTTGTGGGAGTGTTTCAGGCCGAAAAGTTGGGCACATGCCCTCAAAACGTGCTTTTCCTCTTTTCATTGCGTTTGTTTTCGTAGGGGAAACGTAGTTTGTTGGGATCATTGTTGTAATCAGTTTAGAGTCTAGTGTCGCTCAGACGGGGTGAAATGTTTGGGGTATGGGACTCTCAGAGCACCCCTGCTTCCCATCTTTTGAACTATTTGTTTATTTTTTTATATATTTTAAGGACCCCCACCTGTGTCTTCTCAGTGCATAAAAGCCCAAAGCTAAATTCCAGCGCATGAGAACTGTGGGCCAAGCCTTCGATGCAGACCTTGCTCTTTTGGTACTTTATATCGATCCCGTGGAGAGCAATGTAAAAATTAAAAAAAAATTTCACAGAGTGGAAGTACAACATTTCTATCTCTGAGGAGTAAAGCTTCTTACCTGGTGTGTTCCAAATAATGTAGTAATAGATGAGGAGAGGAAGAAAAACAGATCAGAGGGTCATTCTTTAAGTTCTCTTCTTCCATCACCCTTGTAACTCTACAGTATGTTTCAAGCTAAGAAGGCAGAAGACTAGCTCAATGAATAGTATTCAAGTGCACAAATGAACTTATTTTTCTGTAGGTTAGTTGCTCCTGTCAAACTCCTCTCAAATGAAGTTAGTCTTTTTCTTTCAAACTGTCTTACAGTCCATGTTTCTCTAGTAAAGGTGAGACAAATTTCTACATGACAAAAGTTTCTGTTTTCAACAAAGAAGGTACAGTTGAATTGTCTCAAGCATCCTTTATGTGTGATCGGTTATAACTGACTTTAATCGTAATGCTGTATGTTGTTACCTTCAAAAAATGCAAGGGGCAGATGGGGATGAGTTTCTGGTAGGCTCTAGTAAATGTTCTTATTACTCCCACTTGTCTCTTTCAGCTCTTTTGCTGTCTGTGTGAATTCATAGCCTGGCAGGTGAATGCAAACCCTTAGTAAGGATGGCAGGGTGGAGAGTCTGGAGGGTAAACTGGAGCTGCTTGACACACTTTTGGTGTCTCCATCAGCTATGAGGATGTTGATCTTCATCAGCACGGTGATGTTATTGAATGCAAACCAGTGCTCACTGCTGCTGGGTTTTTTCATCCAGGAAGCATTTCTGAGTGCTAGCTGGCCACAACTCCCTGTCTTTTTGCCCAGTGAGAATGAAGAGCATTTGCCAGTCTTCTGCTCCAGTAACTCTTCCAGCACCATGCTGATGGTGTTGGCCCCAAGTACTTTGAGTGAGGAGGGCAGAAAAAGCTTCTCTCTTCATTGCTGGCATTGCCCTTCCGTTTTCAGCCCTGTGACACTGTTCTTATCAAGTACTTTCTTTGCTAGGGAGGAAAACTACAGAAGCCCAACTTCTTTCCTTCTCACCCAGTCGGTACTTTGGAAATCAAATCTTTTGTCAAGTCTGCTTTCACGTTTCACAAGTACCCTATAACCCCTACAAAGCTGGTTGTGCTCACTGGCTCTGTTCTTTCCATGAAGCTCTGAGTGCAGTTGCTCTCAGCCTTTTATATTCTGAAGCACTTCTTCAAAAAAGCACTGATTACTAAATATTGAGTTCAAACCCAGTGATAATACTCTTGCTTTTCTTAATTACTTTCTTGGTAATTAAGGGTTGGTCCACGTCCTCCCAGGGGTGATCTTCCTTGAGGACAGCTGAAACAGAGCAGGAGCAGGAGTGGAGGTGATTTCAGAGCCTTAGACTGACTGGACTGGGCTGCCTGCAAACTTCCCAAGTTTCTGCTTCAGGCAGAAAACAGTACTTGCGGTGAAGACTGTTGGGAACATCCTCTGGGAAGGTTGTGTATAATTAAGACTCAGTTTAAGTTCTTGCTGCTGACTCACAAGAACAAACTTTTGTAAAACCTTCCTGTAGAGAAGAACTTGCATTTTGAAGGCACAGGACTGGCTGTGTTGCCTCCTTAGCAGAAGGCACCTAGATTTGCTGTGCTTGTCAGTCCCTCAAAACGAACATGCTCTCTCAGGTCTGCCTACCTGTAGGACTTTCAGGGTGCACGTCAGATACTTGGAGTTTTGTATGCCTGGAGCTCAAGTAATGGAGGTGGGTATGTTTCCCTTGTGCATAATGGTGACCCTTGTTACATCAGGTCCACTTTGGCAGCTGTAAATATCCCAGTGAGATACCAGGCCTTAATAAGGAGAGAGAAGTGTTTTTGTCAACTGAAGAGATTGGTAATACTGTCAAAAATACCAAAATAAACTTACTTTGTTAGGGGAAATTGTGCTCAAAACTTGCCTTATTAGACTGTACTGACTGTGGCTTACATAATTAGGAAATTTATTTTGAAAAAAACACCAACAAAAGAACCTGAAACCAGACCCCAGTGTTTCTTGTTGTTTCTTTCTTGTTTCTTTTAAGGTTTGATCTGGCAAGCAGTTTTCATGTTCAACTCTTTTGCTGCTTCTTCAACTTAAGATGAAAATGTTCTTTTCTTGTCTGCCTAGTCCTTTATGTAAAATGCAAATAACATGAGTATAGCCTTCCCCTACACCCCTAAAAATTCCTCAGTCACTGAAGAGTATTTATTGCTGATTAACATGTCAAGAAAAACTGTTATTGTGGTTAAAGTAGCACAGTGCTACTGGTAAAAAAAGACCCAGAAATTTGAGTAGAGTATGGGTATTGCAATGTTCTCTACTGTTCTTTTTCTTTTCCCCTCTTCTTTTGGGAGGGAAAAAGCTCATCATCTTGTGCTGAGCTAATACTAAGCATTGATGAGGTAGGGAGGGAGAACAGGATGTGATGGCAAAAATGAGCTGAAGTGCTGGGATTGCTTGCTGTTTTGGGTCATTTGGATGAGTTTTTTTTTCTGTAAAAGTCTGTTTATAGCAGGGTCTGAAGAAGAGTGAAGTTGGCAGTAGCTGTCATACTCCTGTGATGTTTGAGGCTTTACTTTCTGCTAAACGTCTGAAAAAAGAGGTGGTGATGTTCTCAGGAGAAAACAAAAACAGCCATCTCTATGTATTTTAGCATGGCAACCAGGTGTGTCCTATTAATGTTCAAATGAAAATCTCTACAGTTAACTTGCCTTTCTTACCACCCCAGACACCTAGCAACTGACAGAACATTTGCTTTAACTCTGATCTCTTTTGTTATGTAGTATAATTTTATTAATCTCCCACCATGCTCCCTGCCTTTACTTGAACTTTTGTTTTTTTAGTGTGGTTTACAAATGCAGAACCTACAGAACAGACTTTCACACCTGCAAACTCCCTATAAAACAATTCCCTGCTAAAGTTGCTGTTCTCTGATACAGGAATTAGAGTGTCAGGAAGAAGCAGCACAGTAGTGATGTGGGGAGGAAGCCAGGACAGCCCAGAGTGTGGGGAAGAGGTGTTAACTTTGCGGAACTGGGCTATCCAGAAATAGGTGTGTGCAGTTGTACAGGTGTACCTTGTTTAGCTCCTGCTGTAACTCACTGGATCACTCATGCTTGGTGCTCTCAGTTGGCATTTCATTTGTCAAGGGCACTGCATTGGTCACTGTGTGGCTCATGTGCAACAACATGTGAAAGCTTGCAAAACTTCTTATTTCTCTTTCCCCTAAACAGAGCGTTTGCTGAAGATGACCTTGGAAGAAAGACGCAAAGAGTACTTGGGGGAATATGTTGCATTGAAAACTATTCCAACGTGGATGGAAGACTTAAAAAGCAAGAGCGAAAGTGATGGTAAGTGAAGTGGGTGAGTCTTAAGATGTAGATCACTCTATTTTCTCACTCTGAAGTTACTTTTAGGAAGGCCAAGACTTAAAACCCATGTTGTTATGAACAGTGATAGCCTACAATTGGAATGGGGGGAAAAATAACCCCAACAAAATTTCTTAAAGCCTCACTGGTGTCCCAAAACTCTGCTGGTATCCCCAGATGGAGTCACTAACCCTTAAGTGTGTAAAATTGCTCTTCTCTGTGTGAGTCTTACTTTCCAGATAGTCCAGCAGTCAGCCATGCCTAAAGAACTTTGTCTTTGAAACTTACTGAGCATAATGATATGGGAAATCTGGGCAAAACAGTGTTGCAGATGACCCAAAAGCAGAGGGGAAGTATATGAGCTGTGTTGTTTTCTAAAAATCCAGAAACTGGAGAAGATGGGGTTTGAAGCCTCCCTACTTTTGGTCCTGCCTGCTTTCTTGGGCTGAGGAACATCAGTCTGGCCTGGATTAACCCCTGTTTCCTTAGATGTGCAGCCTTATGGTTGTGATCACCACCAGAGTTGTCTAAATGCTTGGAGTGAGAACTGACCAAAAATGTGAATCCCGTTCACTTACAGATGTCTCTACTCTGCAAGTAATTCTGTAACAGTGCCTTGTTCTTTGTCTAGTTCCCTTTCATGCACACAAAGGGAGGTTGTGGAGGAATAGGATGACTTCTGAGCTGGTTTCCTTCTCCTCTTTCTTCTTCTGTCTTGCTATCCTATTTGGCTGAAGCCTGTGGTTTTTTTGAAGGAGTATCTAACTGTGAGACCTACAGTGCTTCCTGCCTCTGCAGATATAGGACTAATTTTCTGACCCTTTTGTTATCTTTAAAGGTGAATATTACCCTGGGTGAAGAGGTGTGTAATCTTGTGGCTGCAGGTGAACATGGTCTTTGTGGTGATAGTCCAGGTGAAATGAGGCCTGGAGCTAACCAGCTGTTTTTAATAAAATGGGAAAGCTGTAACGCTTATTTTAGCACAATCTGGAGGAGCTCACAGATTTTCAGATGTCCTTGTCAGAAGCAGCTATTGCCACTGTCTACTCCTAAAAGCATCTGGAATAACTTTCAAAGTGAAAATATGTCAAGCGTTTGCTAAGCTCTTCAGCCCTGCTGAGTAGCTGTATTACATCAGTGCCCATAAACTTCTTTCTCCCATTTGGGTAGGTCATTTATATCTTGCAACATCAGGAAGCTTGTCCATCTAAAAAACAAAGGCTGCATAAAAATAAAAAAGATTACCTGATTCCTCACAATCTGATTTTGGAGGCCTGTGGTATGTGAATATACAGTATGTCATGTGGTTTAACTGGGAGAATCTCCCTTCTAGCCCAAACTATGTTTTCATTCCAGCTACTCTCAGATTTTCTATAAAGCACTGAAAGTCACAGATGTTGTATTACTTGGGCTGCTGAAAGTGACAAGGTGTGGATTTACGTTGTGATTGCTGTTACACTTCACAGAAGCAAAATGTCAGTGTCTAATATGTGGGTATTGAATCATGGCAGTGGTGAATTTATTTCCTTGTAGCTGCTCTTGCATTCTTTCTGTTAGTACCCAGTACACTGCAAAAAAATGCTGGAAGGCAAAAGTTGTGCTGAAACACTGCTCTGCTACTTGGTTTTGTTATACTGTACATTCAGGAGAAAATATCTCTAGTCAGTCTTTTTCTTTGATGTATTTGTTATAAGTAAGCCATGTGTAATAGTGAACTTCTGGAAGGTTGGACTGCTGAAATGCTTCCATGTTCCCACTGATTAGTACAATTAAAAGAAATATGTGTATTAATGTGACTGTTACTGAATCTGTTTCAAACTTTATTTTTTTTTAAATGTTGACCCCATTTTGAAGGTATCAAGTGTGTCTAAAAGCTGTCTTTTTGAGCTGAAATACAGAAAGGCTAGAATTTAAATATTCTTGCTGATGAGAAGTTTTGCTCTGTTTGATGGGACATACAGAGTGCAACAAGTAAAGCCTAAATGAGATTCTGGCACGAACAAGTGAAGCCCCAGGTTTTATAGAATTGGTGATGATCCAACAAGGCCATGCCCAAGTTGTGGTATTTTCTTCAAGTGAAAGATGGCTGCTTGCACTGATAAACGGAAGAGGTCTGAAGGGTGGTGATGGTGAAAATAAAATCTTCTATATACTTGTCAAGCCAAAACAACAACTGATGGCGAATTTGGAAAAAATTCTGTACCATTTAGTCCCAATACCATATACAGTAAAAAAATGACAGATTGATTAGTAAAGCATAGAGTGGCTGTTCAGGAAGAGTGATGAGGAGAAATCAAGAAAGCAACCAAGAACAAATCAAGTGAAGCAGGCACAATCAATCAGCTGCTGGAGTAAGAAGCTGTAGGAGAAGGGCAGAGCCTCTGAGCTGGCAGCCGTCCCCACAGATACTCAGTACTCAACTTGAGATTAAGGGTGTTCAGTACTGCACATATTTTAGCACTGGCTATTAGGAAAAATTGTGTGTACAATGTAAAACCTTTACAGTGACTATTTTTGAACGTGAGTGACTCACTGGAGGGTGTTGGGAGGTTCCAGTTAGGTATGCATTTTTGTTATGTGGAAGTTTAACAGAAGATTTAAGTCTGTTCGCGGAATTATTCAAACTGAAATGATCTAAGAGGTTCATATTGGGAAGGAACCAATGCCACTGCCAGGGTATTTCGTGGATGGTCCTTATTGGCAAATTGGAAGAACACACCTTAGTTTGTGGAAGAAAGTTTTTCCCTACCCTTCCTCCACTCTTTGATAGGAAGTTGTGTTCAGAACTAAATTCTGAAGAAAACCAGTAAAGCTTGGAGTAAGTTTGGTGTTTTGGCGAGGATGGAAGTCTTTTTAATAGAGCAACATAACAGAGGGATGTGCGTCTATGTAAAGGCTCCTGAGGAGTAAAGTTACTGAATTCCGAATGGTAGCTGACAAGGGCTTTGTCTCTTTGTAGCAGCAAAGCTATTAAAAAACAGTTGGAAGTTCAAAGAGGCAGTGTCTGTTAAGCTGTGCTGTGACTAAAAAGAAACCCATACATTTTTTGCAGGTCTCCTCATATGGACATGACTAGCTATAAGAAATTAGGCTGGTGTGTGTTTTGGCATGGAATTTGGTCAATGTTTGTGTTCAGTCTTAATTTTGGGAGGCGAGTGGCACAATGTGGAATGCAAAGACTAGGCCTAGTACCTACTTCTCTGAGCTAAGGGAAGCAATCTGATGTGGGTATGAGCATTTCCAGAAGGACTATGCTGTCAACACCCCTGATTTTTGGTGTGCCACTTTGCCAGGCTTCACTAGTGGATCTCAGAGATCAAGTGTTGCAGCAGTGGAAGGAAGAGGGACAGTTAGTGACAAGTGGCCCTCTTTAATGTTAAGAGCGGATGTTAGGAACACAAAACTTGTTTTTGAATAAAAATAAGTAATATTGTAAATATAAGCCTTCTTTGGTTTAGCTGTATTTATTAAGGAAGTGAGTTGCCCACTTTGGAAACAAAGAATGAGCTTGTCCTAGAGGGCTGGATAGTGTGAATATACTGTAATTCATCGTTCTCCCCACTTGTTATCCATCAAATACTCCGAAAGCACATACATAATCCGTTTTCTCACGTACTTTGAAGTAGAGAGTCTTCCTGACAACATGTGAATAATGGACTTGTTTTATGAAGCTCTGGAATTTATATCCCTTTGTTTCAATGCTATTTATTACATACTACATTGTTAGGCACTCATCTTGTACAGCAACAGGAGCTAATGTTGCTCAGTGAGTAAAATGCCACCATATAGACTAACAATTAGAGTGTATTTTGAAGTTAAATACATATATTAGCTTTTTGTTGGGTACACACTAATTCCCAAAGATGTCTTTACTCTGCGGTGGTGAATCTGAGACATGACTTCAGAAAACTTGTTCTGGAAAGCTTTATTAAAAATTGGAGTCTTGGAAATTTTGTTGTCACTGAGTTTTGTGTGTCACTGGTAGAAAAACATTTTGTTGTATTAATTGCTTAATTCAGAAAATAAAATAAGTGATATTGTTTAACCCTAGGCAGCTGATAATCCTGCTGACTCTCACAGCCTCTGGAATTCACTGGTGTGACAGTGATGCCAAGAAAACAGCAATTTCAGGTGGTGGTTTAAAGATCTTTGCTAGTGGTAAGAAATACTTTTGATAGGATGAAGTTAAAATGGAAGGACGCTGTAACTGAGTTTATTTTAATCCAAGGTTAAATGACACAAAAGGTCTGCAGTCATTTTAAACAAGTCTTGAAATATGTTTAGATGTTTTGCCAGTCTCTGAATCTTTTTAATCTGCTATTTTGAAAGAAAATGATAAGGTTCAAACTATTCAAATTAATCTGTTTTAATCTGAGGGATTTATGTATAATAATAAGATTTGGATTTAATAAAAGCATCGCTGTACTATGAATGTGTAGCTTTCCAAATATTCACAATGGGTTGACACAAGATTACAGAGAGAAAATGTCGATGAGCCACTCCAAATGCTTCATGGTGGAGAGAAAATGTGTTGTAACGCTGAGCTCTGACCAGTATTTCTTGGGATGGATAACTAACACAAGTGTTCAAAGAACCCAGTATCTCTGTGCAGCCCTGCTTGATATGACTATATGTGCTGCAGAAACTAGGAACCAAGGTGATGAGTATTAAACAGACTTTGGAAAATGACACCACAAATAAGCTGCAGTAAAATTCAGCCAGATGTCTACAAGTAAGATACGGCATCTCTCTAAACCACTCCATATTATCAGCAATTTATACAGGAAAAGAAATTATGTTCAACTGGAACATTGAGATTGCTAGACCAGTTTGACAATCACAAGTTCTGTCTGTAACAGCTGTGTGAAACTTGTATGGTTCAAGACCATCCCCCCACCAAAAATCCAAGTCCATCATCTTTCGTTGTGATTTTTCTTACAATGACTGTAACAACTGTCTTTATAACAGACTTTTAGCTGAGTGACAAGGGTGAAAATAAATTTAGACAGCTTAGTGTAACTTTTGCTATCTCAAAAATAAAAAGTGCTTTTGCTACTGCAGCTCTTGGTTTGATGAAGTTCAGAGTGCAGCAGTTTTTCTGCTGAGTACACGCAGAAAAGAGCAGTAACTTGTGTGCCACCATTCACGGTCTCCTCTGTTACCTGTTGCCCTGAATATGAATTCCAGCTTTGCTTAAACTCATGCTGTATTCGGTTTTGTCCTTACTTTCCATGTATTGGCATACTACTGTTACTCATGCTAAACATCTGATCACAAGGTCTCTTCGAGAGTGGTGTGTTTAAGGTTAGAAAACTGAGTCTCTTAGATGCATGTGGAGAGCACTGCTTATCAATTGCTGTGTGTAATTGCTGGGGGAGAACCATGAAAAAACTAACAGCTCGTTTCTGTGAATTGTGTGAGGATTATGGTAACTAACTATTTTGAATACTTGTGAAATGATGTGCTTTTTGTGGAAGGGGCTAAAAATCTGTTTGCTCATTTCTGCTCTCTGTCCATGTTATATACATATTAAGGAAGCAGCAAAGGAATTAGAGGGGTAAGAAGAGCAAACTATGTTTGCAGCGTCTTAGTCTGTGCTGAAGGGGTCCAGAAGTCTGTGTGCCCATGACATAATGTGGAGTAATTTTAAGGCTGGGTTGGTATTTGTTTGGCTGCAACACATATCCAAGGCTGCTAGGGTGGGAGGGTGTAACCAGAGCCCTGTCTGCTCTACTTCGCTCAGGCTTTTGGCTGCCCTTTTAGGATGTGTCCTGAACAGATGCAGAGCTGCAGAGTCGTGCACATCTGACCATGTGATTTGGTGACCCCACACACCTTTCTGGTTTTCCCAATACATAACTTGGCCATTGATTTCCAAAGACAGACTTGCACAGACATGGGAATAACTCTTCAGGTGCAAGTTGCAACTGAGCAATAATCTCTGTGTGAGTTGGTTTGTTTCTGGAGGTGAATAATGTCTAGTTAGTGATATCTCTGATATAAGTAGATAAATTAGTGTGTTTAGTGTAAGGGGTGGAGGGAAACTACAGTAAACAAAAAGACTGAAGATGTATTCAGTTGACCTTGTAATTCCCTGGTGAGCTGCATGCAAATAACCTTTATAAGATGGATTAGCTGCCAGAGATGACACTTGCGTTACAGTTTGCATTAAAATGTTTTGGGGAAAAAAAGAAACGTTTATTGCTTTCAGCAAGTTTGAGATGATGATTATTAAAAAGTTCAGATCTGTTTACATAGATTAAGAACCCAAAATCCAGTGTAACTAATCCTCTCTCTAAGAAAGTAAATCACTTGTCTTTGATGTAGTTAAGATGATGACTTCTCTTTAAGCTGCTGCTCTGTGACTTTTTAAACAAGGTAACTTCCACACAGCATTAAGCTTATACAGGTCCTGGATAGAGTTATTATTTTGTGGCTCTTCTGCATGCCGCTGAGAAAGCTCTCTTATCTACAGTGGCAGACAGCTCCTTGAGGGGGAAGAGTTAACCATAGGAAAGGATGCTGCTCTCAACAATAAATTGGTAAATTGGTGTCCTTATTGATGCTCTGCAAGCTCTTGATGGTTTTTAGAGAGGGATAGTAGGCACATCTTTGCCAGAAAGAAGAGTTCTAATGTTTAATTACTGGTGACATGAATCTTGACCAGATAAATAACTTTCAAGCGTCTCTCCTGTGCAATATGAGAAGCAATCCTTTTTTTTTTTTTTTTTTGTAGCTGCTGCTGAATGTCACTGCACTGTCCCTAAGGAAGTACTAAGTAGAGTTAGGAAGTCAAGATGATGTAGTGTGCTGTCAGCTGGCTTGTTCAGGGTGTGAGGGAGGATGGCTTTAGCAGCAGTGATGCTTTAAGTTGGGATGTGCTGTTCCTCAGAAAATGCTGAGAAAAATTTTAGGTTCCAGTTTGGAATATTTTGGTGGCTGACTTAAGTGAGATCGTTTAATATATGTAGGGGAAAAGTAATAGGTTATATATTTTGGCTTCTGTCTTCTCTTTGGTTATTATTTTTTTCCATTCTCCTTTTTATATATAAAGGGTGAACTTCTTTGGAGTGTGGGGGATTGCAAGATCAAACCCCCAAATTAATGTATTGCTCTACAAAGACAGTTTCAGTAAGTCATCTAGTTTTGCTCAGTATGGTAGCTTGGCTAACACTCTAATCTATAATTTATGATGGATTGTGGCATATGTCCTCACAGTCTTTTGCAGACAGATGTGAGCCAATGTGCCAGCCTGATTAGAAGCCATGTGCCTATGATTAGGTTGAGACCAAAAACCAAGCTGTTGAATTGTACCCTTGTCGTGGCTCACTAATGTAGATCTGTTGCCTGGCTATGTGACTTTTAGGTATTTTCAGATGCAGGTGGAAAAAACTGTTGTCCTTCTGGAGAAGATGGAACCCTCTTTTGATTAGACAGGTATGGCTTGGTTTAATTTGATGTAGCTTAGATACAACAGGTATTTATGGAAGTGCTGAACTATTGCCTCAACTAGGATTTGCTGCCTGGGATTCTTTGTATTTAGTGATGACACAGGGTAGGCCACCCAACTGCCTCCCTCTGCCTGTGGGAGGCTTGCAACAAGTTTGTGAACTAACCTCAAACTAAGTAATGATACTGCTTTAACTCCCTTGATGGTGTTGGGGGATCACTGGTGCAGTTTAAGCTCACCAAGCTCTCTGTTTGGATCATGTTAACTAGCTTTCACATGTAGCTATATTTGCTTCATGCACAGTTAAATTCTTGATTACACATGTGTTAAAAATCCAGTCAATGGCAACAACATAAGCCTGGCTTCTCTTTTTTGATTTAGTAGACCTAAGCTGCTCAGCATGTAGAAATATCATTTAACAATCCAGCAAGGGTCTGAGTAAGTTGTAGCATAGAATCATAGGATTGTTAAGGTTTCAAAAGACCTCTAAGTTCATTCAGTCCAACCATTAAATGGTAGCAGTTACTCTGTGAAGTGATAAATGGCTTTCTCCATGTGAGGGCATCTAGCTGATGTGTATTTGGAAAATCCAGTTGAGAGAAAATTTCTCAGTCCTGTAGGAAGTGCTGCTTATTTTTTATGATCCCCAGAAAATGCTGTTCTGTGCTGGAGAGAAGGCTTAACAATCCAGTTGAAAGATGATAAATTTGAATTTTGTACAGATTTTAAAAACATTGAAATGATACTGAGAAATATTTTCTATTTCAATGTGCGGTGTGAGTGAGAAGCATAATGTTTGTGCACAGAGATTGTCCTGAGACTTGCAGACTATTGCATGTTGACTTGGCGTGTTTGCAGAAATGTGTCACAAGGGTCTTCACCAAAGTTTCCAGATGTTTTTTTCAGGATGGGATGCTATAGAATGCACATGTTGGAAAATGAAGCCTCTCAGCCTTGAGCTGATGTAGCCAATACATTTATTTCTGAGAATGGAGCTAGTTCTCTGTAAGTACCTTTGCACTAACAGCATCCCTGGGAGTTGGTGGTCAAATGCTGTGTTAGAAAAGACTGCTCTAGAGTTTACCTGAAGGCTTCTGTCCAAAAGACTCAGTCCATCTCTAATACAGAGCAGGTATGAAGAAAGTGTAGATATAAAGAAACTGGTTGCACCTCTGTCTTTATTTAAAACATTTCCCTGCCTTATCCTGCTCTTTTCTTTTTCTTAAAGGGTTGTTTATGCAATGATGGGCTTTTATGATAGTCTCCTTGGTATGGCTAGTTAGACTGTAAAGGTGTTCCAAGTTCTGTGTTTTCTATTTGCTACACAGGTGTGACTTGCAGTTGAAGTTGAGCCTGCACTGGATTTATTCCCATGTGCTTAATGTAACCTTTTCTGTGTTATTAAGGTACTCTACTGCTAGCCTACTGATGTATTGTGTGTTGCAGTGCTGTCCTTTGGTGGGATTTCCTAATGCGTCTACATCCACTGAAAGCAAACTCCAGACTTCATGTAGTTGTCACTGAGAGTGTGGGTCAGTCATTTTTAAACAAAAAATAGAATTCCATTCTGTTTTTCCCCTTTTTCTGCATTCCCACCAGTGTTTTTACAGGGGAGCGATTCTAAGTGTACTGCACATAACTAAATCCAGGAGAATAGGTGATGTACACAGACATTCTCACATTGACTTAAAGGCTTTGAGATTTGGTGTGCCTTTCATTTCTAGGTAGATATGTAAAAGAAGATAGAGCTAGATCTTTCTGCTAACTGCTAGTGTGTTTGTAACTGCTTGAGAGTTTGTATTAATTTCCAATTTTTAAGTCCTTGAATGAAGCAAGCATGACTTACAACACTAATGAGTAGTGGTAGAATTGTCTTCAAATAGTCAAAGTTTCTTCTGTCCCTTGCTGTTTGGGTTGAAGCTCCAGTATTCTTTATGGTAGCAAATTAAATGTGGTATCTTGGGGAGTAGGGGAAAGGAAATGCTGCAAGGTAAGAGCTACCCCAAGCCTAATGTCTTCATGTAGAAAACATCTTTGGCTCCTGCACACTGTCTTGGTTTGCAAGACAGGTGTCTGCCAAGGGAGGCAGGAACCTCCCTTGGCATGGAGAATATGACCTCCTTCCCTCTGAATCATTATAATTTTGAAATTAAGGAGCTTTCAGGCAAAGGTATGGGTAAAGGAATAACAATTCTTTACTAGCATGTATATGCCTAATAAGGCAAACAAACAACCACACCAGCAGCAACACCAAACAGAACCAGAACCCAGCCCCAGCCTCTCTCGGCCGCAGGCCCTTTCCCCTTGGGTGCGGTTCCGCTCACAGCCGGCAGGGGGCGCTGGTGGCTCCCGGCTGGGCAGGGCGGGTGCGATGGTTCCTCTTCGCCTGCAGGGGGCGCTGTGGCGCGAGCTCAGCCTCCTCTCCCTCATGTGGGCCATGGCGGGTGAGACGGCGGAAGGGATGGAAAGGCGTTTCCTTTGCAACCCCCCAGCTGATCCCGGCGCCCCTCTGGATAGCGAAATGAGCTGTAGCAAGATCCTCGGAAGCAGCAAGCTGGCATGGCAGGGATGAGCAGATCCCAGAGTCACAAATGAAATGTATCAGAAACTCCGGAGCTGTAGCAGGAACTGTGGGGTGTTCCAGCAGGCAGCAGGTGTTGGGTGACAGTGCCGTGAAAAACCCAGAGCAGTGGCAGAGAAATGGCAGGGCTGGGCAGTGGCAGCCCTGTCTCCTGAACAGGGTTGGGAGAGGCTTCCTGAGAGGGGCTTGTGACTAGGGTCCCGGGGTTTCCTCTGAGGCACCTGAGCTGGTGGTGAAGGGTCCTTTGTTTGGTGAGGTCGGGTGTTAGTAAGGTCCTGCTGCAATCAATGGCCGTTCTTACGAGCAGAGCTTCACTGATGGTAGGAGAAGACAGCAAGAAGCAGAACCCCTCTGTGGTGATGTGATGCCTCTTTTCAGAGCAACTGCAGCCTGTTGGCCCTTGGAATGCTGAGAGAGCAAGAGAAAGCTAGGAGCTGCACCTAGCCCCTTCCCCAGCCCAAATCTCCTGGTATCTCTGCTGTTCCCAGAGAAGCCCCCAGCTGAAGAGAGAGAGTAGCCAGCTGCATCCCTCCCCTGAGCTGTGGTAAGTTATTGTCTCCTAGCAGTATATGGGAGAAAATTCCCTGAGACAAAGAAACAGATGGAAAAAAATCCCAAACCCCAACACTTACCTACCTTTTCCCTTGATACTAAAAAACTAAAGTTCCTTCTTCCACCTGTTAAGTTGTTGTCACTGTATGTCATGCCGAGAGGTTTTTGAATGACAATGCCATGAAATATTTGCTGATGGTTTTGCACAAGTTTTGGAGTTTTCTGGTAGTAACATTTCCAATCTGTACTTAAAGTACTACAAAAGTACTACTGTAATACTCAACTTGAGAAATCATTGCTCTGCAATGGTGTAGGGAATTAATAAAGCAGAAAACATAGAATAAAAATTGTCTGACTGCTTAATAAGCTAATGAATTATTTGGTGGTTCCCCACTATAAACTTATTTTAATCCTCCTTGATGCTGTATGTGCTCACCCTTTTAAAATTTGTTCTCACATTTTGGCAAGTAAAACAGGTGCTGCTGGAGACTAAATACCTGGTTGGTCATGAAGAGTCATTTTTTTCCAGCCAGTCCATAAAGGTGAGTGGAAGAATGCTGCACTGCTAATGGTATGTTTTGGATGAAGGCTCGTAGTTACCTCATGTGGTACTGAATCAATTTGAACACACCAGGAATAGTTGTATGACTGCTGTGATATTGCCAAGACACAGCTCTTGCAGTGAAGGGATCTGCTTTGTCTTGAAAGGAATCTAGTGAAGTGGAATCACCTGTAGTCCTTTTGCTTTGTAGACAAGTATCAACATAATCATGGGGCAATGAACAGTGATCTAAAGGAGTGTCATTTGTCTCCATTTTTGAACTTCCACTGTTAATTATGAACTCTCTGTAGTAGAGGGAAGTTATAAAGCAGGAATTGAGTTTGAGGCAATGCTGTGTAGTTCTTTCTTCCACATGACCTTGGCTGACGATTTAATGTACTTCAGTACAACTCAGGCTGCCATTCACTAAGAAGAATTTGTACTGAAATTCTTGGTATCACCTGGAGTGAGGTACTGATAATCAGGCTTGGGCAGGAACTTAGCAAAATACCATATTCAACAGCATTTTTATTCAACTATATCATTACAAACACAGGAATCCCTTGGAAGTCCACATTATAAAACCAGCCAAACAAGACAGTCATTGAATGGGTTTCTTCACACAGACAAAGCTCCTTCTGAGTCACAGCTGAACCAGCAGCCTTTTCTGTGGACCCTATATCATGAAATCTCCAGCAAGCATAGCAACCACAGCATCTGGATGCTGACTCTCCAAGTAAACACACAAATACCCAAGGGCCTCAGCCTACTTATGTCATGTCTTTGTTGTCAATGTGCATGCTGCTGAAGTGAGAAGACTTTGATTTATGAATTGACAGTTGCATGTCCCTGCAGATAAGGGTGCATCACAAATTGGAATGTATTCCTGTTCTTGTTCCTCTCATTTGTTGTCCTTTCTCAAACTTTGTCCTTAGGTACTTTTGCATTCCATACCAAGTCTTCTCTTGGTTTACGAAAACTTTATAAAAAAAGCAGGCTTCTCCTTCTAATTCTTTCTCTCCCAGATTTAAAGGGTCTTTTTTGCCTCTCAGCTTTTTTATTTTGGGGATATAGAGTGCTGTGTGGGATAGACTGAGAAAAAGGTTGTTTAAGGACTATGCAAGACCTTGTAACACAAGAAAATTGCATTTTGCATGAGTGTTGTGTGGGTTTTTCAGACTGACTGGCTGTTTTGATCAATTCTCCTGGTACACCACTCTTTCTCTCTGTAATGTGTAAATGTCTTCAGTGGCTCTCATTTAAACATGTGGCTAAAATGTCAATGCTCATACTTACAGCCTTGTTTGAGGGCTGCTGCTAGCCATATATCACTATGCTAAACTTGGCCTGAGTGAGCGACTTCAGGGCTTTTTGCAGTAGTTGTACAGGGGTGAGTTATAGCCCCTCAGATGGGAGATATTTCATGCCTCCTGTAGAACCTTGAATAGGTCGTACCATGATCTCCTGACCTGGAAGATGGGCTGAAGTGTGACCTCAGCAGGTTGGTCAGTGGTGTAGAACTGAGAAGTGTAGTTAATGCACCAGATGAGCCACAAAGATGATGAAAACATGATTAGGGGACTGGAGCATCTCCTGTGCCTGGAGAGACTGAGAGAGCTGAAGTTTAGCCTGAAGAAAAAATACCCCAGATGGGATCTGCTCAGTGTTTATAAACATAGAGTGAAGAGAGTAAAAGAGATCTCTCCAAACTCATCTCTGAGGTACGTGGTGACAGGACAAGAGGTAGTAAACACAAGTAGAAAGAGGAAATTCTTTCTTAGCATTAAAAACCAAAACCACACACATACTGTGAGCCTGGCTGAACAGTGGAACAGGTTGCTTGGAGAGGTTGTGGAATCTCTGTCTTTGGAGATACTTTAAATTCAACTGGGACAGGGTCCTGGATGACTTGCTGTGGGTGACTTGACGATCACTAGAGGTGCCACCCAGCCACATCCATTCTGTGATTCATGTTGTCTGTTTGCCTCTGGAGTTTGGTACTTGGCTGTAGTCCTCAGTTAATAAAATTACACCTCTTGGTAATTAGCTGAAACAGACCATATTGGCAGAGTGCACAGCCAGAGAGAAGGTGTTGGTGTTCATCATCGAGTGCTTTTGAATTACATGTTGTGCTGCATTTTTGGCTGGATAGAAGGTGATTTGTCTGCAACAGATGTTTGTTCCTTGTGCTCAGGTTCTGATCTCGTTTAAGTCCAAGAAGTGATAGAGCAAAACTGTACTACAAATCTGAAGTACTACAGTGCATCTGTGAATGCTTTTCCCCTGGTGATGGAACATATGGAAATAATGCTTATCTTGATTTAGATAAGCAATTGCCTTTCCTGTACGATCATCCACGCTTAGTAGGAGTAGAATCAGACACATAATAGTACAGTCTTACAATCTGTCTTTTCTAATGCTCCATAAGCCTATGCAGAAACAAATGGAATGGAAAGTTGTGTTGTATGTGAGGTTAGTAATTGCTAATAGTTCATTATTTTTAGTCTGTACAAGAAACTTATGAAAATAAAGCCTTAAGTTAAAAAAAATAGGCACTGAAGGGAAAAAGCACAGAGCGTGTAGCAGAATTGTTGGTGTACATTCCCCTGGGGTCAGATGCACTCACAGAGCTTGCTCATCTCCTTTGTTTTTTCAGCAACTCAAGAAAAATGGTTTAGTGTCCCAGTCAAGTATTTGCTGAGGATTCTTTCAGGAGTGGAAGCGCTGCCTCTTGTCTGAGGATAATGTGATTCTTGTCTCTTGCTCAGGTTCTTTCTCCAGATCCTCTTAGAGAAGCCTTCCTTGTGGGGATACATGTCTCTGCTACTAGCTGTTGTAGCAGGGATGAGGTAGTGGGCAGACTTATTTCTGTTGAACTTGGAATTAATTTACTTCCTTCAGCTGTGAATTCTAAAGCTGACTAGAAATGATGAAACACTCCCATTTTCAGCTTTTATTTCTTGCAATCCAGTCTGCTACCTGTTTTTATGAACTTGAGGAAGAATGTGTCATGTGACTTGTTTAACAAACTTCCCTTATAACAACAGTGTGAGACTGTGAGCCTTGCTGCCATCAATCCTTCTCACTTGTTCTCTCTTTGATTTCTTCTCTTACTGGCTTTTGCTCAGAGTGCCAAGAGACTTTTACTTTGCCATAGGTATTACTTTATACTATGGGGCTTTTGTACCTGTTTTTACTACTTTGTTTATGCTCTGCTCTTTCATTAACAGACGTTTCAAAATGCAAATGTAATGGTTTTTTTATAATAAACTCTTCCAGCTGTAGGTTTTTCTCCTCCCTCTGATGTTAAGCTCTTTGGTATTGCTGTAGGGATTTCTGTAATTGGAAGCTTGAAACCTGTTTAAAAATTAATATACTTTAAAGTATACTAAACGTTAAAACTCTCTGTCTGAGCAGTGATTGAGTTTCAGGGCTGATTTCCTAGTGCTGTAGGTTTGTGCTATCCTTGTCCACTGCACCAGCTGAGTGCATTCATGTCCTGGGTGGGGGCTCCCTCTAGTGAAATGTTCTGACAGTCCCTCGTCCACTTGGTTCAGATAAACCTTTTTTTTTTCAAGTGCAGTTGCTGCTGACTCTATCTAATGTGTTTTTCTACCCTTGTGTAATCTGTAAAAGCCCTTTTCCTTTGGGGTGAGCTGGAGGAGTTGTAAACAAACTCCTTCCAGCTAGGACTGCCTATCTCCTGTATTTGGTGTAAAAAGCTCAGGTAATCAACCTCATCCATTTTCAAGCTGTGGCTCTGTGTACTCTTGACATGTTTTGAATGTGACTGAAGGATCAAAGGATGGTGCAGGAGGAAGAGCTAAATAAAACTGGGTTGTATAGGCAGAGGGGTAGAGGATGATGGCTGGATCTAGGTGTGAAAAAGTGGGGGTGGGACATGAATGTTGAACTGTTTCTGGTGAAGGTTTTTAGCTGTATTGTGTTGCTGAGGTTGGGGCAGAGGAGACAAGAGGAGGACCTACGGCATGTGACTCTTGTGTGTCATCAATAATAGCCTAAACCCCCAAATTTTGGAAAGGATGTACCAGGATCAACACCATCATCTGTGAATGTGCATGCAGAGATGATTTAGTGGCCATTGACTTCACATTCTCATAAGAACTAAAATCAACTTGTTTTCAAGACTAAAGTTAAAACAGAAATAAAAGCTGCCTTAATTAATAAATAATTTTAATAATAATAAAAAAGCTGGATTAGAAATCTTGCAGTATATTGCTCCATTTGCCCAGCAGGTGTTGTCTCTCAATCAGAGAAAAGTGCTGCCTCCTCATCTAAGTCCTTCCACACTTTCTTGTTCCTTCCTCCCTGGAGCACGTCCCCCCGCAGGCAGCGTTGGCGCAGGTGCCTCAGGTAGCCCTTGATGGAGGCAGAGTTTTCCTTCTGCCGGCCGATCACCTCGTCATGGAGGGGGGAGCAGTCAACCAGGCAGCAGCTCCCTGGCCAAGCTGAGCGTGTCCAGGCCTCCTGGGAGACACAGGGCAGGGAGCATGGTGAAAGGGGCAGAGGGGACTCAGGGGGCTGAGCTCCCTTGGGCTCTCCTGGGAAAGCTGGGACCTGGCTGGGCTGCCCCAGGCTGCAGCTTGTGTGGAGAAGACCTTGGGCAGGATCTGTCTTGTTCTTGTGGCTCAGCCTGACCTTGTTTCCTCCTGGGAGGAAGGGGGCTGAGCCCACCTCTGCCTCTGGGCTCGGGCACAGGGCTGGGGAAGAGGCAGAGGACCCTCGGCACCTGCCCAGGCTTTCCTCTCCGCAGGGGCTGGCAGTCCTCACCCTACACGTTGTAGCTCCCGGCCCCCCGGCACCATCCCAGCTGCCCGGTCACCATCCCTCACCTCTCTGCCCTGCCTCTCGGCTTTTCTCCGGAGGCTGCATCCAAGGCAAAGCACGGCGAGCAGCAGGGACAGGGCTAAGAAGGTGCAGCAGTGCACCTGCAGCAACCACAGGCTGGCACCTCCTGTGCCAGTGTCCGGCTGCCGCACGTCCCGGGCTGGCACAGGCAGCCGGGCCGTGCTCCTGGTGGGACAGCCATGAGCTCTGAGGGTGCTGGGGAGCAGCGAGACCACGCAGAGCCCCAGGAGCAGGGAGAGCCCTGGGCGGAGCATGGCGGAGCTGCTGAGGGGCTGCGATCTCTCGCCCTCGCCCTGAGCTGAGCCAAGCAGTGCCCACGGGGTCAGTGCAAGGTGGTGGCATCAGCTGTGATGTCACAGGGCTGTTGCCTGGCAGCCGGAGGCTGGGAATGTCAAGGCAAGGCCAGTCCAGAGTGTCTGAGCGTGTGGCTGTCTCAGCCCGCTGCTCTGTCTTGCCACTGTGGGACTGGGCCTTGGGAGCTTGGGGGTGTGCTCTCCAGTGCTCAGCAAGGAACTGCTGAAACATATGAGTTGGTATTCTTGAGTTGGTGAAAATGGAGGGTAAGACTAGAGGGATAAATTTGTTTGGATTGCTTCTACCTTCTCACTAAATATTGAGGACTCTTTTTGCCCATCATCAAACTTCACTTGTTCTGAAGATTTGGAATTGATTCACACTTTAATTGTTAGCTCAGCAAGTGAATTCTATTTCTGACCAACAGACGAACTCAAGCTTCTTGATACTTGTGTTAGAAAGAATGTTAAAAAAGTAATAGTAAAATTGAATTTAATAATCTTCCCTCCTCAGTTCACTGCCAGGGATGTGCATGTCTAACTTGGTGAAGCTTTGGGCAGTATGTTTGTGCAAGGGTTCAAGGTAACTGAACCCTTCTATAGACTGAATTGGATGTAAATGAAGTGATTTGGTGATGCAAAATCTTAAGAATTTACAGAAATAAGGGACCTATGGTAACATTATTTAGTAACAAATCTGTTGCCAGCTAGTGTATGTTGTCTTCACCACCTGCCTCCTCCTAGCTGAGCAATTTAAGGTGACAAAGCTCCATGTTTAAAATTTGCATGGATTTTTTTTCAGGCTTATTGTCTGGCTACACATCTTCTGAAGTAATTCGGAATTCTGGGGCTGTTGGCAAATAGTGTGCTTGTATGTTTTTGTATTCATTTGATAGAATTTTGGATTGGAGAAATTATTACTTTAGTTAGGAAGGTTATCTTAATTAATTCCTCAGTTTGTTTTTGCAATTAGCACCCTTGTAATTACCAAATAAAATTACACTTCAAAAAATATGTACGTTTTACAGTTTTGTAATCAAGGGTATGTGGATTCAGTGCTTCATACTAGCTTGTATTTGGAAACAAGAAGAAAGGAAGCAGTGTGGTGTTAGGGCAGTGCTGGTGTCTTATGGGTTGCCGGTGCCCTCTCGAGGTGAAACCGAAAGATGCTGCAGTAGTACGTCAGCACAGCTGACAGCAGTAGTGTCACAGGATTGCTGCCTGTTCAGGGCTTGTAAACAAAGACCCTGGGCCCACAATTGTAACCTGATTTTTCTGCTTTCTTGGTTTGTAGGTGAAAATGCTAAAGAAGATCTGCAGGGGAAGAAAAGTCTGAGTGAGAAAGTTTCTCTCTATAGAGGTGACATTACGCTGCTTGAGGTTGATGCCATCGTTAATGCTGGTAGGTTGTTAAATATTTTATGTAGCTATGTCTTGAAAATCCTTTATATCTTCACAGTACAAAAGTGCACTCTGAAAAGTTGCCTAAAACTGGTATGTCCTGTGGAAATCTGTTGGAAAATACAGCTTTTTCCCTGGTTCCTTCATGTTGCATCTGTTCATCCTGTGTGCATTTACTGTGGCAGGGATTATTGTGAAACTTTTATAGCATGGTCGCCATGAAAAAATTAGTGATCTCGTGTCCATCTTTTGACTTACCTTGGTTAGCTGAGACTTCACACTTTGTGTTGTAGAAGGCTCAATTTTGGTACTAGTGCAGTGTAGTGCAGTACATCCCAGTCTGCTTTTATAAATCAAGACACTTGTGGGCTAGGTACTGTGAAAACCTTAACAACAAGGTGATAGGACAACAGAATTTGTTTTATGTGGTTTTCATATTTGCTTTCTTGTTGGGAGATAGTGTTTTTCAAATTTTTGGCCATGATCTACAGAGTTGTGGTTTAGTTCCTCTTCTTGTTCAGTGACTGTGTCTCCACATGTGTAGCCGAGGTGAAGAACTGTGTGTAGCATCTTGTGACAAAAAGAGGGAAATGTCTGCAATTAATTTATTTGTGTATTCAGTTATAGTAAGCTGGTTCAGTTTTTTGGCAAAAAACGATGGGAAGGTTTACCCCTACACACATGCCTCCAGCCAAATCTTGCCTGTGCTTTCCACTCCAAAAAGAGTGGGAAGTTTGTGTGTCCTGAGGCTGGAAATTTTTTTCCCCTAGTATTTGAGTGGCATTGATTAATTTTCAAGAACTAATTTTGGTGATATTGATTTCTTGGAAGGAAACATACTGCAGTTATCTTCTCTGCGATGGAATAAAGTTCAGAGGATCCCAGGGTTGTTAAGGCCAAAATAGATCTGTTTGCTCATCAGAGGAAAATGCTGTGTGGAGCTACTGATTCATGTCTGTAAAGAGCACAGGAGTGTTTGCTCACACAGCATAGAGGGAAGCAAACAGACTTTCTTGGACTGTTTGATTGTATGACATCCCGCTTTAACTGTGGACATCTGCTAATGGGTTTTGTGAAGTACAGGTGGACTCAGCCATTTTGAAGCCTCCAAGTACTGAGGCTGGTATCCCCATGCAAAAAAAATTAATTTATTTTCTAGTTTACTGATACACAAAAGCCTTCCTAAATAACAATACAGTGGCATCCATGTAACATGGTCCTCTCTTCACTGTGTTGACAAGGCTTCTGAAGCTTTAATATTTAAAATTTTTTTACTAATTCTTTTAAGATGATTTTTCCAGTAATGTTTTTGCTGACCTCCTTACTTTATTGCTTTCCAGAAAGTCAATATTGGCATGTTTATATTTAGCTTCTCCTTGTTCATAGGCCTCCCTTGAATTATAGGCTGGAGCTAGTTAAGGATTAGCTTTAGAACAGGAATACTTACCTTTTCTTGATTCAAATCCCTCTTTAAGTCTCCTGAAAAGTCCAAAAAAAACCTGTATCCTAGACTGCAAATGATATTATCTGCCTATAAACCTGCCTATATGCCTTATATGCCTGCCATCCTGGTTAGAAATGCATCTCTCTGAGGAGAAATAAAAAAAGAATGAAATCAACGTGTATTAATTTGCAATTTTGAAAAAAGGTTTAAAGACCACTCAAAGTAGACTGAGGTTGAAAGACTTGAAAGTATCTAGAAAGATTTTGGCAAAAAAGGGTGTTTCTACTGTTGTCTTCTGGAACCTGAATTTGAGTTTAATGGGAGATTCGGATTAGATGTTTGCTTTATACAGTGATATTGGTGTATCAGACTGACACAAAATAGCAGCCTTAGGGCCATGGCATTGTTACAGGTGGATTTTTAAGATTCTTGTAACTCTTTCATGACCTTCTGTTGTTCCTAAAGGACATAATATATTAACTATTAGGAAATATTAATAATTTTAGCTTAAAATACTAACCTGCAGTTACTTTGGAAAAACTATATGCTGTCTATATGTCAGTGTAGTAATTAAGTCTAAGCCTTTGATTTGCTCATGGTTTTGGTGTTACTTTTTTTCTGTTAAACTTTCAAACTGGAGGATGGCTGGAAAGCTACACGAGGAGGGTGTTTTAGTTCAAGATCCTTATTATTTATGCAAAACATCTGCTGTTCTGAGATTCTTTTTAAATCAAACTGTTCAGTGAAATTGTAGTGTCTCTTAGACAGTATCTAAACCCATGTTGCTGCACCATGTGATGCTTTTGCAAAGAACTCCATTGTTTTTCCTTCTGCAACTGAAGTTATCCAAGCCTCAAAGACATAAAGCAGTAAGTAGTCACAGTACCAGTTTCTATGTGTAAGTTGAATAAAATGCAGCAGGAGATATTTTTTTTGGAGGTAAATCTGTGCAAGTTCTTTTTATACTTAATGCCTTTTGACTACCCCACATGTTAATGACTGACTCCCTCCTATCTGTTGCAAGCCCTGAGTTAGGAAGGAAGGAAGAGACCCTCTGGAGGCTTTCTCTCTGAATTTATAAATTCCATTAACTGTCTTCTGTAGTAAATAGTTTAAAATACAGTAAGTAATATCCAAATTAAAGCCACAGGAAGGTACAGGACTTATGTGAAGAACTTAACATGCTTGAAGTAAAGGGAATGGTCTTGCAAATTCTGGGGCTGTGGAAGGGTTCCAGGTGGTTCAGATTGTCTCCAGACTTGGATGCAAACATACTGGCAAAAGAAGGTGTATTCTTGACTATGTAAGGAGGAAATGAGACGTAAAATGATATAAATGGTGATCTTATGTAGCTAAATATCAGGGTGTTATTGAGGAACACTGCTGAAAAAGATCCCTTTTTCTCCTAGACTTTTAGCAAACAAACTGCATGTTGCTTACTTTCCAAAATATTTTACATATAGTTTGTCATTGCTCACTGTCAAAAGAAACACATCAAAACAGTCTCTTTGAAACCATTCAAGACTAGAGTGAGGATCTGAGATGCATTGTGAGAGAGAAAGGAGCTGAAAAAAGGAGCTGATGTGCAATTTTGTTAAAATAGATGGCAATTATATACCCCTGTAAATGTCTTTTTCTTCCAGAATGGTTTCCTAAAACTTTCTTACTACCTATTGCATTGCAGACAGGTATTAGTTTAACTTGATGTTTTGCTTAAGGTGTCCTGTTATGCCATTTCCTTCACACATTTTTTTTTAAGGATTCAGGTAAGACTTTTATGAGAATCTTATTTTTACTTCTATATCCTCCCCTGCTCTTTGTTATTACACTCTAAGAATGTAAACAGGCTCTCCTTGAGGCATGTACTTACTGCATTAATCTGTGCTGACTGGCCTTTTTAACAGTTTAAATGTTCCTGGATGTCACTTCATCCTGATGCCAAAAGTGCTTCAAGCACTTGGAAGCCAGATAAGCACAATTAGGCAGCATCTGAATAAGTCATCAGAATGGAGCTCGAGTTCGGAGGGGGTGTGGTGTGTCTGTGTCCAGGGGAGGGCAGAGAGGGGTATTTTAGTCCCTGTGGCAATCCCAATTACAGAAATAAGCAGTAAAAGCCTGAATAAGGTTTGAAAAATTATTTCTTCAATATTTATAGTATCAACTAAGCAGTAAAGAACTACATTTCCTCTGCATTTTTAATAAGGAAAAACTGCCGCTGTTTATGTCATAATGCAGGAACTATCTGAAGTAGTATTTTGGGAGTGGATGTGCTGGGGATGTCTGTGTACCTCATATACCTTAAGCAGCAGTTCATCACTACTGACCTCAGGTATTTGTTCACTTCCTACCTGTTAATAAATCTTACCGTCCAGTTATAAGATAAGGACGCATGTACTAATATGATTGTGAGGGAGTTTTTTGTAGGAGGGAAGATCAAGGGGAAACTATTGTATCAGGGGAAAAAAGGATTCTCCTTATTTTTATCTGATAGGGAAGAGGAGGAGGATGATGACTTGCAGAACACTAGAAGAGATGATATTTCTTTTTATCGTTGAAAAATATTCTTGTTATCAGTACAAAGTATGGTACTGAGAACAGAAACCTTTAATCCTCAGGAAAAAGATGTTCAGTTCTATTCAATTAGATATTTCTGGCAATAGGTCTGTACTATTGCGTCTAAGTTTGCAATTAGAGAGTTGCTACAGTTACAGCAACTAGATGTCTCCCTTTCAACTGTATTTGAGTGCTGGAATAATTTCTAATACTCACAATTTTGGAAGAAACTCTCAATTTTTAAAGGGATTGTCTTCTGCATATGAGAAAACAAATGTGAATTAAAGTCTTCCGCTGATAAAGAGAGAAAAGAGTTGGTGACTAACACAAGCAAACAACTCTTTATGTCCCTTTTCTACTAACCCCTGATGCTGGAATTTAGTTACTGAGCCTCACATTGCTCAAGAAGAGATTTCCTCTACAGGAAACCATCTACCTGTGTGCAGTGAGTTGCCTCAGCTGGGAATGCTGTTTTGGCAGGCACAGGTTCCACAGCTTCCTTTCCACAGTGTGCAGGGCCAGCTGAGGGAAGATGCATGGAGGTGACAATCTCCTGGTTGCCTTAAGAGGCAGAGGTGTTTTCAGAGAGTGACTTACAACTGAGTTTTTTAACAAATTTGTAAGAGTTTGGAGTGCTTGTCCTGCTGTACCTCCCTGGTACTGAGCGTGTGTGGAACTAAAAAATACTCAGTTTTAAATACTCTGTGTTTGCTTTGCTTGTTGCAGGACTGGTTTTCACTGGAGCCCTCTGCTTGACTCAATTTATAGGATGAAATAGACATTTTCATATTGAATCTCACCTTTCCTAGTGAAATATGCTTTTCTTCCCTCAGGCTTCTGACTTCACAACCATGTTTCAGTGTTTTTGTGTCACAGCAATATCTTTATCCAGCTTTTTTATCTGGTGATAGCAACACATTTTCTTCCAGACCCATCATTTCCTGGCATTGACCTTGAATATGATTGTTTAACTTAATGAAGTGTCCCTTTTTTTCTCAAGTTGAGAATTACACATCAAGGTAGAAGAGCTCTGTATTGATACTGGGAACTGAATACATTATCAGTGAATTACGCTTCCACAGGTGTGTAAGTACAGATAGGGACTGAGCTCTGCCTTCCCACACAAACAGCTCGTTAATGCGCAATCAGTCACCGCAGTTGCCTTGAACTTGGTGCTTAATGAACAGGTGGGGAAAAAGGATGGATTCTAATCTGGAACAGATCTGACATCAGGCAATTTCACTGATTGCTAATCCATTTCATTTGGCAACTTAATTTATCACATGGAATTTTCATCTTGTAACTTCTGAAGTAGAAATTACTTCACAAGTGGCCTGTCTGAATATTATGAAGGTATTTGAGTCAGTCACTGATCCTGATCTGGTATTGTGTATATACTTATTCTTCCCCTTTTTATTTTACAGTGACCACTAATTCCTACTCTGGAGCTCATTTGAAATTATTCTTCAATAATTTGCTATGAAAATAAGTCCCTTAAGTCAAATGTTCCTGCTGTTGAGTATGGAAGCAACAAAATATAAAATGTGCCCTTAAGTTGCTTATAGCATTTTGACATGGGATCTTTGCATTTATTAGTACTGATTTTTGTGGGGTTTTTGTTGGGTTTTTTTGGGTTTTTTTTCAGTTGAGGTGAACATAAATGGTTGATTATACTAGGAACTTCTGAGTGAGTTTGCTGTCCATTAGAATGTTTTGTAAATATACTTTACATGTTTTATCTCCAATGTACAGATAGGGAAATGGAAAATTTGTATTGAAATCTCTTGTATGGAGTCATCTGGCACCTGCCTATGTAACTTACCCTGTTGTAACTTCCTCTAGGAATAGAACCAATATTGCTAAGAAATTGTTTTTGGTTTTCATCTTTACTGTGAGCAGACTGTTGTGTTAATCAAAGGTTTGTCAAGTTAATTTACAGTTGGTACACTTGTGTGTAAATCCCCAGGCTAAATTATATATACTCCTCACTTAGTCATCAGGAAAGTCAGTGTTAATAGTTGAGGGAATCGGTCATTCTCAATTGTGACATCTGTGAGGGAGTTTATTACTGCTTTCTGTGGAAAGTCCTTTAAGCCTGGCTGGTGAGCAGTAGATGTGGTTAAACTTGCCCTCTGCTTTTGGTCTAATTTTGTTTCAATGCTGTTCTTCCCTGTAGTGTAAAACTCATTTGGATGAAAAGTCTAGGTATAGTGACAGTGATCAAGAGAATGAAATGGAAGGCAAGTACTGCTGGTGGTGTGGTTTAAGTTAGGTGGAGAACTGTAGCTGGTGCCTCAGTCAAACACCATTTGCTGTTACCGTGTGGCCTTACGACTGATAAGGCTCACTCAGAATTGCACTGCAGAAAGGTTGGCTGCAATGCACTTTGAAAATTTTCAGTTTCAAAACTTAAACATTAAAAAAAGAAAGGTTTGGCAGTGCTGCAGACACGTGTCAGGGGTGAACTTTGTTTTGTGTTCTGGAGTGCTTTGGGAAGGGGAAATGAATTGTGGTGAAATGTTTTCATTCCAGTATTCCACCAGTGTGCTCACAGCCATGTAGCTAATGGAGGGGAGATGTGCCTCAGACATTTGGACATTATCCTGCCACACTGTGTGTGGTGCCAGCAAACCGAGAGTCCTGTGTGGTGGAACGGAGGCCTAAACCTTGCATGCCTCAAGGAGAGCTTTGCCACTCAACCTGCCAAATGGCCAGACACTGCAAACAGATACACACTTCATGTTAATGATAATCAAGTGATGATTTCAAGCAGTGGGATGTGAGTGCTCAGTGACTGAGAAGCCATAAAAAAAACCAGTAGAGAAGGAAATGTACTTTCCACTGGAACCATACACTCAAAAGGCTCCTTAAACTAACAGATAGTGGGCTGAAGCACCAGACACAGATGTCGAGGTTCAGAGCTATGCTTTTTGACTTTCCATGTTCTTCTGTGCTCCCACAGAACTCTTGAGTGGAATGAGATGAGTGTGCATGATCCTTAAGTATCTGATAATTATCTAAAACGGTTTGCCCAGACAAGTTGTGGATGCCCCATCCCTGGAAATGTTCAAGGTCAGATTGGAGGGAAGTTGAAGAACCTGGATTAGTGAAAGATGTCCCTTCCCATAGTGAGAAGGGGTTGAACTAAGTGATCTTTGATGGTTCCTTCCAAAACAGGCCATTTTGTCATTGTAGGAAATACACTGACACAAAGTTAATGGCCAACTCTCTCCTCTGACAGGATGCAGCATACTCTGTCTTCTGAAAATCTAAAATAAAATAGGCAAGGTAGATGTTTTAGTAGCCTAATCTAACCTGATGGTCTATGATAGCTGGATTTTTTTGCAACTCTCTTTTCCGTGTTGATGCTTTCAGGACAGTAGTATCTGTTTTACCTAGACCAGTGTATTCTCCTTATTTCAGGCACATCAGTTTTTGAGCCCACTTATTATCTCTAAGCCCGATGTGATTGTTAATCCTTCATGCCGTGGTTACCCTGCACCTTTTCTGTGTGTGCCCTTTCTACAGAAAATGAGCAGTATACAAGCAAAACACCTGCAAAGTTGGATTTCTTCGAAAGTCTGTGATTTCCCTCAGTTAGGAAGCGTGAGGTGGTATGGGATACCGTGAATCCTTTCTGACAGCAGGTGGCAATAGTGCCCCTGTTATCGTGAAACCACTTTTTGGCTTGCGTACCTTAATTTTCCTGGACATAAAATCGGTAATGACTTAAGCAGAGGAAACAAAATGCGTGTATTCGAGGCATGCTTGTTGGATAGGCCATCGATACAGCTCGTGCTTATTAAATGCCGACTCCATTTCATTACGTGTGTTCAATGGGTGTTTGAAATAGAACAGGAGACAGGCGTGGTTTGGACGAACTGTAAACATCTGTTTTACTTCATAGAGGAAAATATTTTGGAGGGACCTTGCTATCAGCCTGTCTTAGCATACATTTGACAGTGAAGCTGTCATCTTGAGTGTACTGATGGAGCAGAGTGTTGTAAGAAACTACTCAAGGTCGTCTTGAACAATTATGCTTCGTTTCATAATATTAAATCCACTTTTAATCAGGACTTGTGGGGGATTATCTAAAGGATTGTGGGTTTTTTAAGCTGATAGTTGCAACAGTGTGTTCTCAGTCAAGATAGGCATGCAACGTTGTGGTTTTTTTCAAGCTTTTGCATTTTAAAAAACCCATACTAGTTAAGTAATTTCCAAATGTTGGGACACAAAAGAGAAGACTTCTTTGAGGCTTCCTCTCTACTTACAAAATATTGGCAGTGAGCGGTCAGCTGGCAGGCTGAGATTATCCCTGTGGTGTTAATATTGCCCCCCGACTCCTCTGTCCAGATGTATGTTTGATCTTTCCTCCCTTTCTGTTTCTAACCATGAACACATTGTGTTCTGGGTTTGCACAGATTTTGTCTCAGCATTATCTCAGTCACTGTAAGTAGTACAGTGAGGTCAGCATGGGAATTAGCATTTCTATGTGTAATGTAATATATGCAGTTAAATATTGAATAGGGGAAGGTCTACTTTGATTGGAACAAGTAAACTTTAGGTTTACCTTATCTAATTTGCTAGATGCAGAAAATGGGGTAAAAGAGCAGTAGTCAGAGTTGATGTCCGAAACTGCTGTTGTGCAGCTGGCTGACCCTATCTGTCTCCTCTGCCTTCTCCTCAGGCAGGAGGAATTACTTTTGCTTAATTCTCTTAGCTGCTGAGTAAAAGACCAATGCAGAGTGTTCCACCCTTTGCTAGGATTTTGCGTTTGTCTAGTGCTTTGCCATTTGCTGCAGGTCTTAAAATTTTAGTCCCTTGAAATACAGTTTCCATTACTTGTTAAATAAATAATTATGGACTGTGAAACGCAGTTTAGTTTTTGTTTTGACCTATGGCTGTTAGCAATTGACTTTTCTGAGAGAAGAAATATATTTCTGTTTGCAAAACCACAAGTTGCTTTCTTTAGGAATTCAGAATGCCTCTCACTTAGAAATTAGTATTAAGGGTACAGCTTGGCTTTAAAAATCTGGAATCCAAACTCCTTTGTGTGACCTGCTGTCATGGTCATAAAAATTAGTAATGGCAGCTAAAATATACATCAAAGGTCAGTGGAAGCTTGTGAAAGCAGTATTTACTTGTTAATCCAAGCACAAAGGCATGTGTGTTTGCATCATGTACAAGGAGTAGCCACTTGCATGTTTAAATACCGTTGTTCAGAGTTGTTTGGATGGGAATTGTTTAAACTACAGTATTGAAGGTGCTGCAAGGCCCTGTGCTTTCCTCACAGAAGTGGGGTGGTGAACTACTGCTGCTCCCAGGCTTCTTCCCTTCACTCTGAGGTGACAGGAACATTCAAGGTTCGTTTTAGTATCTCCTGCCTCGATTGTCACTTGCACAATGTGTTTGAATGGCCAAGAGGGGACCAAGAGGATAGGGTGGTCCTATTCCTTCCATGCTTGGGGTACCCTTTCCCTAACACGTTCCTCCTGGCTGCAGAGGAGCTCTTGGGAGCTCTGCAGCTTCTCGCCTGAGCTGCACCCGAGGGCAGGCAGTCTCACGAAGATGACTTGGCTTTTGCAGGAGTGATATTGTAATGGTCCTTGTCCTTAAATGGTTTCACCGGTGAAGCCTTGAAGCCTGGGGCTTTCATTGTCTATTGTGTCTGAGTAGTTGAAACTTGTGGGAAAAACACTGATTTGGAGAACTTTTTAGGATTATTTCTCCTCTCTTTTATCACTTGCATGTCTGTGCCGCAGTAACTTTAATCTGGTGTGCCACATGAATCACTTAAAAATGTCTCTGTAGCACCTTCATTTTATGCTTGAAAGCTGGTTTCTGCCGAGTAATAAATAGAAATAGTTAATATCTGGCATGCCTACTTGTGTGCTGCCTCAAAAAGATAGTTCTGTCAGCTATATTTGATTTGTATTTACAATGTTTTGCATTGCAAATCCATGTTAGAAATGCTTTTTAAATTTGAAGTGTGAACCATATTGCTTTTTCAAGGGAACTGTACTCTTGTGTCATGTGAAATAACTTTTTATGTAAGAAAGAGGTGGTATTGCTTTCAACTCTATCACACCAGGTTATAGAGGAATGTAAGTCTTCCCTGTGACTTGATATGTCAGGAAATTGTAACTGGCAACCCATCCCCCTTACATTTCTAAGAATTTGTGGTGTACAGGCTTTCAGAGGGACTGTCTTTTCTCATTCTGCCAGTTTCAGTCCACTTTGAAGGGATTATGTTGAGCAGTGTGGTCCAGGTCACTTGACTAGTTCTGAATTTCTACAAATCTGAGTCATGATATTACTCTTTCTGAAATTAATACCAAATTTTGGAATGATTTTTGGAATAGTCAGTCAGTGAAGAATGGTGCATTTTACCTGCAGAGTTCACCGAATCAGGGAAGCTGAGAGAGAAAAAGCTGAGAGAATTTATTAATGACAGCTTATTCCTAAGGTTTAGAAACAATTTTCATTTTAGGTTGTCCATTACCTTAAAAAATAAAACAACTAAATCAGCCTTGGAGGAAGGCTAGACCAGGGCAAATACTTACTTCTTGGTTTTGTTTCCTTGGATGAAGGCATCTCTGAGTCCTGGAGGCCAGACGATTTTTGCAATGTCACAGCAGAGTTTTGCCAACCAGGAGTTCTAGCCTTGGCCATTGTTCAACTAATTATAGCTCCCCTCCCCCCCAACAGATAACAAATGTAGCATTTCAGGGAGCTGAGTGATCAGTTTTAGGGCTGTTTCACCACAAAGAGTGATTTCTCTGTCTTCCCTCTCCCTTCTGATATAAAAGAACCTGCTTAAGAGGCCCAAACTTGGAGTTTTGGCAGGGCTTACAGCCCAAAGACTCTTTAGGTCAGGAGTTTATAGCTTCAGAGGCTGCAGCTCTAGTTCAGACTAGTCCCCACCACCAGCGATAGATGAAATTAGAACAGAAGTTGTTTCTAAAATTTGAAGTAAATCTTGTGACAGATAGGCCAAAGGGGTGTTTTCAGGTGAGAGTACTTAGTTCTATAGCTCTTATCAAAGACCCAGCAAAAGGTTTTGGGCTCCCTACTTCTTTTTTAGTGCCCATGTCCTAGGGGCTGAGTTACATGTGGCTTCTCCTCTTCTGTCATGCTGGTATTGTCACACTGACACCAGGATTTGAGTCAGAAAGTACAGCCTAGCTGTATTTCTGCTGCCATCCTCTCCTGTCCTGTCCTCTAAATGCTAGCACCCAGCAGAGCAGCTTGTGTTGACTGCAGCCTCCCTTTCTGCCCTTTCTGCTCTTATCCTTGGGGAGAAGGATGTGAGAGGGAAAGCATGCACGATGTTGCCTCTCTCCTTAGAAAGGTCACTGTGAGCTGTAACTGGAATGTAGCCTTGTGACTACAAACCGGTGTCTCAAATCACAACCTCCTGCCTGTGCTTTCAGCAGCCAGGGAAGCTGTGCTCATGTATTTAAAATTTCTTGTTTGGGCCACTGCTAATTATTCAGGAAAGCCGGGCTTTGTTCTTCTTGGCGGCCTCTTTTAGAGAGCTAAGGCTGTTCTGCTTTGCCTGAGGGTGAGAGTGAGATGGATGGCACTTTGGTGTCTCTGCTATAGACACTGTGCCTCAGGAGTCTCCCTGGAGCGCTGCTGGAGTCACTTCATATTTCATAATTCTTTGCTGACAATTAAGTCAATTTGCTGGTGCAGGCATGATGGAGCTAAGCTAGGACACGTTTCTTTTTTAGCCAAGATATGGAGTGAAAAGCTCACTCTTTTGCTTTGATTAAATTGAAAACTGAAGTATATAGTTACCTCTCTCTGGCTTGGAGCATGAATCCGATTTATCTATGGCATTGTCATCCTCTCTGGACTTCTTGCTCATGAATTTATTTTCCTGTTGGTTTTTTTTTTTTTTTTTTTTTTTTTTTGGGGGGGGTTTTTTTTTTTTTTTTTTTTTTTTTTTTTTTTTTTTTTTTTTTTTTTTTTTTTTTTTTTTTTTTGGGGGGAGGATATTTGTTTTGGTGGTGGTTTTTTTTTTTTTTTCGTTTTGTTTTGTTTTGTTTTGTTTTGATTTGTTTTTTGTTTAATGAGAGGAAGACTCAAGGCAGGCACGCCTTGGTATTTGGTGCTGAAGGTGGTAAAGCATCCCTCCTCAGTAAGAAGAGATGCAGCTGTGACCTGGGACCCCTGGAATTCCAGTGGGCTTGAACTTGTTTGTGGCAGTGAGGGAAGAGCATAGCTTCTTCATGATCCAGGGCTTTAGGAAAAGGGCACTGGCACTTTGGATCTGTGCAAAATGAGTAGTCTCTCTCTTCCCCAGTGTGGTCTCCTGAATCAAGGGATTTTTCTGTAAATTCCTTGGCCAAATGCAACATTCCTTCTGCTAGAAATATTGCTTTGATTTTTTAATTTTTTTTTTTTACCTCTGTTAAACAACATTATCTTACATAGTCTTGCTAAATATATAATTTAGCAATTATATTTGTTCTACTGTGGGTCTAATTTTTCTCTAGTACTGGCATGAACACAGTGCTGCAAATATGGACTTAGTCTGGTGAGACAGAGAATGATTTAATGTCAGAAGTGGAATTTTGGGTGCTTTCTGGTTGTGGTGAAATCACTTAATGGATTTGCTTAACTTTTTTCTTGGGGTTGTTATGCTGTTTAGACATGGGCTCTGTCTAGATGATGTTTTTACACTTCAGGCATAGTATTTAATTTTCAATATCTGTACTGCAGCATATAATATGTGCATATATTTGCACTCTTCATATTTTGCAAAAAAAAAAAAATTAGCTGCAGTTTTAAGCATGTCTTCCAGAGCAGCTAAGGAAATAGGCTGAACCATCAGCAGTCTGTGTGGCATTGTGCAAGTACAGAAGATAAATCCTATGTAATTAGTGAGACTGAAGAGTTTTAAATTACGATCCTGAATTTTGATCCCTTGTCAGTGCATATAATGAATCTATGAATTAGATGAGAAAGAAAATGTTCATATGAACTGGAAATAAAATCAGTTCCTGAACAGCCCTAGGCTTTTAATTCAACTTTGGTACAAACTGATCCAGGTAACCCAGAGGACTGGTTAAGGTAAATGTATTAATACAACTTCAGTGGTGTACAGGTGAAAGGACTTTTTATATTCCAGAAGTTTCTTTCATCTTTTAAATGTTGTTTTCTTTTTCTGTAGAGTGTCATAATTGAATTGCCTGCCACGTACCGTGCATGCTTGTGTGAAGATAGCTGATGGGAGAAGGGAATGGCAAGAAAGCTGTTTGAAGAGATTGTTTATGGATTGTTATTATTGTTCTCTTACACCAGTGCAACTGGTGGCTCACTTGTTTCTTTTTAACACCTCGCTGAGAGAAGGTGTTGAATGCTATTTGTTAATGGATGTAGGATTTCTATTCTCAATTTATATCAACTATTTCATCTTAAGGATGGGAAATCTGCATCTGGTACTTCCTTTCTTTCTTCCTCCTTTGTCCAAAATATTTCATTTTCAGAGTGCACAGATGACTCTTTTTGGTACCAACACATTATATTTCTGAAGCTCAATACCTACATCCCATGTAATAGCTTCCAAATTTAACGAAAATGCTGATTTTAAATAAGGCACTTGTGTCACTCAAAAGATTTGAGTTTAAGAGTTGAACCTAGAAAAAGCGGCACAAGTTCTTAAATTTAGTGCAGGCGTAGTCACGTTCACCTGGGAAGGATTGTTCATATATAATTTAGGGACATATAAAAGTCTTGAAAAATGGTGTGTTAACAGACTATTTCTCATTAAAGTTCCCCCCTCCCCCCCAGTATTTAATAAAAAGGCATTAAGTTTTGTTCTCTTTAAAAGCTGCTCTCTAATCACGTAGTTCATTATTTCAGCTTCAAAGTGTAGTCTGTACAGAGAGGCAATGAGGTGTATCCACATCTAGAAATTAAGCAATAATCATGTAGTTTAGTGTTTCAACAGGCTTTGTTCATTAGTAGGTACAATGATCCATTGTAAGTACTTGCTGTAGTCATGATGTTCTTAACAGTCTGAAACTTAAACTCTCTAGAATGATCTTTTGGAATATATATTCTTGACTGAAGTGGTGCTACCATTTGTACCAAATGTGTCTTGTGTAATGGCAATTGTTCTACAAAGTCATTATGAGAAGAATGACAGACATTTTGTGTTGGTGCAGTGTGTGTGTGCGCAATGTACGTGGCTTTGGATTAACCAATAATTCACACTTGCACTAAGAACAAGAACAACTGTAGACATGGCAGAACAATTGGAAAAGCTTCTTTAATTTAAGCACTTTCGAACAAATTGAAGCAAGAGAAGGAGAAACAAAGGAACACTGGTAAACACAGAGAAACACTGGGAAAAACAGAGAAAGGGGAGAACTAAAACTGAAGTGCTGCAAATGAATGGGGGAAGGAAGTTGGCACTGAAATGCAGGAAGGTACATGGGGAAAAAAATGTAGTGGTTTGATGGGTTTGAATTACTGAGGCTTATTTTGTCCCTGAATCCATGGAGTCACTAAGACAACACTTTCAGATTGTGAAGATTGGTCAATAAAACCATAAGATGTGACAAAAATAAAAGTTTTTATTTTGAGGAGGTGAAGGAATGATACACTAAAGGTGTGAGTGGGAAAGGGCCACTTGGCCAAGGTGCTGTAGTTACATGGCAATTTGGAAGCTTCTCAACAACTGAAATGAGTAATACTTTACCCTGAATGAGAGGTGTTTGTGTGGGCTGTCTTGGGCAAGTGCATGAAAATGTGGAAGTCAGCCATGCTGAATTACTTCTATAATTTCTTTCTGGATTTCTTTCACTTTCCCAACCTTGGTGAAGCAGCATGCTTTGGGTCTGTATGTTTTATGTGTTTGGGTCTATATGTTTTCTTGATAGTGTTGTGCAAGGTAACTGCAACATGCTTACAGGGTGTGGGGAGGGAGAGAAGTCCATGTTTTTAGTTACTTTTGGTATTGCAAATGGACTGTTTGTTGCAGTAGCTGAACCACCTGTTGAAAAGCTGCTGATTTTCAGATACGTTTTACAGTGCAGACTGTATGCAGAAACTGCAAGAATAAGCTATGGTGTGCAGAGATCCCTGGAATGTGGTCGTTTGTGGGGAGGAGTGTCCTGGTGCAGTCCTGCTGGAGCTGGGGTGCTGCTGGGGCATCTGCACACAGGTCCCACACCGTTGTTCACTGCACATTGGTTCTCAGCCAGTAAGACAAAGTGCAAAGCCATAGCTCATCAGTGATTAATTGTCAATGTTTAAATCTGCCTCAAAGAAATAGCAAACTGCGTAATAACCACAGTTGCCTTCACAGGGCTAGAGGGGAAAAAGGTTGGTGGTCCCAGACCAACACTAGTCTATCCTTTGCCTCTTAACAAGCATCAAATGTTTTAGAAATGGAGGTAGAGTTCAAATCACTGCTCTTTAGTTTTTTTGGGATCTCAGCATTGAACTTAGTTATTACTGTGGAGACTTCGGGTCACTAGAGTGTGCTGCAGTCCCAGTCCTGGGGTGGTGTGAACTCACCCCAGTGCTTTCCCCGCCACTGGGCGACCGGGAATTTTTCATCACATTGCTTTGCTGTCGCCTGGGCAACTTAAGTGAATTTCCCTGCTATTTTCTTTGTGTCGCACCCTGCTTCCCTGGCAATGAATGACCCGGTGGCTCGTTAGCATGGTACCTGTGTGCCCCGGGAGAGCATCTTGTTGTTAAGCATTGTATTGTCCCTATGGCCGCCTTTATTTTGCTGACTGAGGAGCCCATGAGAGGTTGCCACACTGATGGCTTATAAAGAGTTAGTATCAACAGCATTTAATTAAACCATTTATAGGTGCCAGGTAGTAATGTTTATGGAGTTCAGCTTTGGAGCTTTGTAGTGGTGAATGTGGGGAAGAAAATGCAGACCTCCTGCACAAGGCTGTGTATGGTAGAAAGCACATGTTGTGTACCGAGTTTGGAAATGTATTAGTTTTCTTTACCAAAAAGTATTAGTTCGGTCTTTTTAGAATAAATGGGGTCTGTTTTTTATGTTCTTGCAAGTTATTCTTTGATAGAGAGGCACAGATTGAAAGTAGTAATTTTTTTTTGACATTCAGTGCTTTTTTGCTTGCTCAGGAAAAATTTGTACAGTTGAATTCCTTTCATATTTTTGGTGAAGGCTGAGGCAGTCTGGATGTCTAGCTTGAGGACAAATCCAAAACTGCAGAAATGTAATTAAAAGTTTTTTTATTACTTCTGCTGTCCTGTCTTATTTTAATTAAGTTCATCCTCTGTTGAAAATTGGGCTCTGAATTAGAGTGGGAAATCCATAATGTCATCTCTTCTTCTTGGATGAAGATCATGGTTGACAATTCTCCTCTGTGGGCACACTCTGAGTTTTTGCCGTGAGAAGAGAAGCTCAGCCGTGCAGGGAGCAGTTTTTGTAGGGACAGGGCTAAAGTTGTGAGGCTTCATACAGAAGCAAGGGACAGTTGCCTTCCATCTGAAGTGTGAGATTAACCTGTGTTCCGTGTAAATATGTATTTTTTAAGTTGTGATTTTCCAAAACCAAAGCCTGTTAAGAAAAAGCCCCATTTTGTGTACATTTCTATGCCTGTGCATTCTACAAGGAGTCAAACAAATGGTGAACTTGTTGCTTAAAACTTTGCTCCCTCTTTCATTTCCTTCACAGCTCTGTGTGCTGTTCCATGCTCCGGGATTCATCTTAGGACTTGTTCTGTGAAGCAGACAGAGCATCTTGTGCAATTCAACAGGGAACTCTGGGAAATATGAGTGTGGATTAGGATAGTTAGGGAAAAATACTCTGCCAAAGGGCTCCCTTTCCTATTTTCTCTGATAACTTTGACTTAATGCAAAAATAGGTTATCCAGCTATTTTCTCTGTTGAGCATGTGGGTGAGGTGGCCAGGTCAGAGCAGCTGAATCTTTAAGTGCTGTTAGTGTTTTATAGCAATGTGATAACATTATTTAATCTGGAAATAGTTAACGGCTGCTAATATGTCTGGAATTTGTGCCAGATGGTCATTTTCTTGTCTAGAATGATACAAGCTAAACCTGAAAAAAACCAAACCCCAGCCATACAAACAGGTCTAGCAGCTTCGCTGTGGATACGCTGCACAGAGCTGTTGTGTCCAGTGTCTTTAGTTGAATGTGATGAATATAGGTTTGGCATGGCAACTTCTGAAAAATAAAAATTCTCTTTACAGGCCAGTGAGACATGAAGGCTTCTTGTTAATTTTTGTTTCACTATTAGGGGAAATATTTTTTTTATTATTTTTGAGCTATATGTTAAGGCTGTAAATTTCCTTGGAAAGCTAGCAAATGGAACATGCCTATGAAGAGATTAAAGTAATTATACTGCAATGCTCCACTAGGAACAGAGAGCAGTCTGGGATAAAATCATTTGGAGAGATGCCAAAGCCAAGTTTGGTTCCGTTTTAAGCTAAAACTAATTAAAGTTGTCAGGTCTTACAGTGGTCAAAGGTTGCTTAGCTGTTACTTGAAATAAATGAATCTTTCCTCAGTCAGTAACGCTAACAGCTACGTGTTTGCAGCTGTCTGAACCTTCTAGTTCTTGTTTGCCTTTGTGCATGTCTATTTTAGCATGTCAAATAGTATATCCTGCCCACAGTATGGAGTTTTGAGTCTTTTTGTCTGTTGGCTTTCTCCTTTGTGATTTAATTTAACTTGTGAGGAGGAATTCTTATGGAAGAAACTTCCTCAGGAAGCTGATTTAACTCTTTCTTTTTCAGAAAAGCTGCTTTGTGTCTGTATATTCTGTATATTTAAAATAGCCATACAAGACTCATGAGAACAAATAAGGGTTCTTTAGAAAGCAAAGTCTGATAGAATATTAGATTTCCTAAAATATTCCAGTACCCACAGGGAGCCTACTTTTTCAAGAGCGTGTAGCGACAGGACAAGTTGGAATGGATTCAAACTGGAAGAGAGTAGATTTAGATTAGACATTAGGAAAAAGTTCTTTGCTGTGAGGGTGCCCAGAGAGGTAGTGGATGCCCCGTCCCTAGAAGCGTTCAAGGCCAGACTGGAGGGGGCTCTGAGCAATGTGGTCCAGTGGAAGGTGTCCCTGCCCTCAGCAAGGGGTTGGAAATAAATGATCGTTAAGGTCCTTTCAAATGCAAACCATTCTATGATTCCATAACTCTAAACTTTTCAAATGTCTTATGCAGATAAAATTGATCTCAAATTCTGTTGAATGAGGAGTTGTTGATCATGAAGATAGGCATGTTTCAAATAAACACTGACATCGAAATATTCAAATCAAATCAAAATATTCTCATGGCATTTTGAAGAAAGGAGTTTGTACTTCTGGTCGGTGATAGGTTTTTGTGAGAATCTATATAGGGAATAACACTATATATAACAAGGACACATTATCCATATGTTCCTAAAAATCAGAAATTATTTAAAAGAATGGAGTTGGAGATTGTTGTTTCTTTCGTTTTTGTTATGCGGTCTTGTATTACTCAAGGTTTGATCTTGGCATGTTAAAACTGAATTTCTGCAATCTAGCGTTTTGCAGTTTGGAGGTGGAAAGTTTGCAAATGTTTTTTTGATATTTTACATACTCAGTTCTGGCTGCCTGACACAAATTTGGAAACTGCTTCACTTATGCACCTGTGCATATGTGCAAGCACACGTGTTAAAAAACACAGCAAAGCAGGCCATTCCTCCATGCTTCTCTTATGGATTAGTTGTAAAACTTAGGCCCTGTTTGCCTTTTTTTTTTATCAGATTAGGGCTCAGGAGTGGTGCTGGGCCAGATTGGTGGGTGGAAGTGGTAGTTTTGCCTGTCTAGAAATAAATTTCTTTACACTGCTCATTAGTCCAACTGTTCCCCCTGCAACAACAACAACAAAGCATTGATAACTTTCAAAACTCATTTTAAGTTTTATTATTAAATTTAGTTAGATCAGTTTGTATGTTGGGAGAAAAAAAGATCTGAGAAGACATGTAGTAAAAAGACTGATGCCATTTTTATATACTACTACTAATAAATAAACTTTTATTTAAAATATCACCAACTCTACTGTAGATTTACCATGAAATTTATGTCAAACTTGACTGGCTAAATTCCAACTGGGATAATGAATAATTTGACCTTGCAAAAATTTTTTTTAATTCGTCTTGTTTTATTTTGCCAGAAGAGCTCTGAAGTGGTACTTCTAGGTATACTACTATGTGTGCATATATGTGTTTTACTACTGATATCCTTTGTGTGTGAATATAATTAGGAGAATTGAGGAGATGAGCTTGAAAGTATTGCTGCCTTGAGAGGTCTCCAAAAAACAGAGACTAGACAAGAATAAGGAAATAAAGGTGGGTATTTATTTGAAGGGCCTTCAGAGGTACACCCTGGGGAGCCAGAGGCTGCTGCCAAGATGGACCCCAAGATGGGCCCCAGGTCACGAGTTCTTTACACCTTTATAGGTTTGGTTCATTTGCATATCAGGGTTAATTCTCCAATTAAAGCTTCAGTTTAATGTTGTAATTTCCCTCAGTTTGTCCCTCTTTAGAGGCTCTTTGGTTTATACTTTTTGGGCCTAGGACAGTCTGGGTGTCCTTGAAGAGCAGGCCCAGAGAGGCTTTGTTGTGTCTGCCCAGCACAAGAGAGCAGAAATTAACAGGCAGGCTACAGGAAACTTCAGAGGATTTGAAAAATATAAAAGTTAAAACCTAAGGCATCAGTATGAGTTGGGATTGGATGTCTGTTGACTTTCTGTGGTTTTATGTGTCTCAACACTGATATTTCGTTAAAGGTATTGAGTTAACTTGACCTAGAGTATTAGTCTTAGTAAGAAAAAAACTTAGTGGAGAGGCACTTTTATAGCAGCTGTGTTGCCAAGGTGTTTTTCATATATGAAAATTGTAAACATATGAGATCAAACCGGTTATGTAAGACTTGCTTTAAGTCTTTATGTCTGTAGCGTCTATGTGTAATGTCAGCAGTCATGTTTAAGTGCAATTATGAAATAATACTGTTTCCTTTCCTGTGAATTTTTGGTGTTGTAGACTTTACCCTGACAGCAAATTCTTGTGTCTGTAGCTGTTCACACCAAGGTATCAAAAGCAAATACTCAGAGGAGGCTTGTTTAACCTGACTGGAGTGGCAATCTAAAGCGACGCTAACGAACCCCGTGGGATTGGGATAACTTATACTTAAAGCAGGTGCTCTCTAAACTGGGATTTAGCAATTTGTTGCCTCAAACTCTGAGGAAGGCAACCTGTATGACAAGCACGTCAGTTTATGAAACTTCATGGAGATGACTCGAGTGATCAACGTATAATGAACCCTTTCTATTAAAAAGGGAAAAATAGACTTATGCTGAGTGCTTTTAGAAGATTGAGGAAGTGCAATTGCTGGGCTTCATTTCTGGGTGAAAGAATCTTAAAACTATTTATTAACAACAATAAAAAAGGTACATAATAAGCATGTTAGACTGGATGCTGTCTTCAGGTGTTATTCTCCTGAGAACTTCTCAGCCATGGCAGTTTCTCCATGTCTGTTAGATGAGGAAGGCACTGTTCAATCATATTGTGCTCTTCTGTGTTCATGGATGCAGGGAACTTGGGCTCTACATTGAGCAGCAACCTCTAAATGCCAACTTCCTTAATGCAAAAAGTATCTTAAGTTGTTTGCTGCTGTTGCTGTAAATTTCCTTGACCAGTTTCTTTACTGATCTCCTCTGTTTTGGCCATTTTACTCCTGGTGGGAGTAGCCTTTCAGAACACACATAGCTTCAGTGTTAAACTTCTCTTCCCAACCTCTGAATCTTCTTATGGTAAAAGTGATTAGACAGATTCATAGTCAACAGGTCATAAATGGACAGCAAAGGAACTGGACATAAATGTATGCTCTAACATCCTTAATGGAGCAGTTGTGGATGCAAGGGGGAATGCAAAGGGAAGGGATTGTGCAGTTCCCAGGCTGACATGTTCTCCCTGAACATCATTGCCTGTTGCTCCCATCAGGGAGAAAATCCTGGTTAGACAGACTATTAGTCCTGTGTGGTAAGGCATTTCTTCTTCTTAACAGTATCATGGAGTAGTCTTAAAAACCAAGCTGCTCAGGTTTCTCAGGCTCATTTCCACTAACTGCCCCTGTCAGCAGGAGTAATTTTAAATTTTCATAAAATATGGAGGAAATACTTCTGCATTTATTTTTTCCATTAGTAGTGATATCTGGAGCCATTTTTCCCTTGTAGAAACAAATGCTGTAAGCTAAGTCCACCTTCTCTAAATACTTTTTCTTTTGCCTTGTAATGAGTAACAGTTCAATTATTTCAGCACTGTGAAGCTATTTGGGATGCCATGGAGTGGCACATATATTCATATATATGCACTTTAGTAGTTAAAGCTGACCGAGGCAGCGATGTGAAGTGGTGTACTGTACTCCTAGAAACAGGAATAGCCAAGTGGCTATAATTGAATGATTGGAATGTGATACCTGATGGGATTTGCTATTGGGTGCATTAATAAACAATAACCCCTAAAATGGAAATACGCAGCCATATAGACACGTGTTTCTTACCACAGCATTTGAATCAAGTACGGAATACACAGAGGAAAGTATTTTGTTGGTTTTGTGCACACAGAAGTCTGGAGTATTTTCTTGTGAAGTTCACAGTGGATTATCAGATATTTTCGAATTTGCTTTCAGAACTACACCATGGCAAACTGCACTTATCGCTTGAGTTGGTAATGATACCTAGAAACCTTACGTTAATCAGTAAAATCCACAAGCCCCTGAACAAGCAAACAAATCAAAGAAGTAATGGATTAGCTTGTTATACGGTCCTGGATGACTTGTTTTTCAGTATGCTTATGGGGATTCCTTTCAGCTGCCCACTGGTTATTTAATCCTTTTTTAACACAGAAATTTGGTGGAAAAAGCTACGAAATCTCCTTTTCTAAAACAGGTCTTTATTGTTTATCATGGAACAATTAAAATGAATGTGACTATCTGTTTATGAAGGCACCGAAGCTTGTAATACCTTTCTTGTTTGCTTTGGGTTTATTTAAAGTTTTTTTGAGGACTACCAGTGCCAGGTAGGAAACAAAGGACTTTTGAAGCAGAAACTGCATGGTTTTGTAGTTTTTTAATTTGAATTTTAGGATTAAACTATGATTATAAAGGAGACCGGTCTTCAAACAGTGCCAGAACAGTAACTGTAGTGTTTCAGTTACATGTCTTGTTTAATCAGTAAAATTAATGAACTTTCAGTACTTGTACATCAGAAGATAATTTGAGTGATACTATGTCCACATCTGTAGTGGATTTTATCACAGAGTCCTTTGCTGTAAGTATTGAGTATTTCTGATATTCTGTATTTCACAGAGAAATACAGAGGAATTTTTTTGGTTACTACTGGTAAAAAGTAAATACGCTCTTCATGTTTCATACCAGTGCTTGAACAAATAAATATCTACTACTTTAGCATGAAGGGCTCCCAAAGCTTCCAGGTTGCAGTGAGTGAGAGAGGTCACGTTTATATCTGAGAAGAGATAGATCAGACCTGCTGGCTCTGCTATAATTTGGTTATTACCCATTGCTTGATCAATACCACGCAAATAGAAAACCCTAAATCCAGGCAGGAGTGAAACTCACTTTTCCTGGTCAGCTGTAACTGAAGGAAGGGGCTGCTGCCTGTCTTGAACGGAAAAGCTTTTGCTTTTATCTGTGGTCTGCAGTGGAAGGACAAAAGGGGAGACTTTCAAAAGCAGTAATGAGAATCAGGAGCCGAAATCCCATTGACTTTTAATGAAGGTTAGGGGCAGACGCTTTTGTTGGGCTTTAGAAACTTCCTCTTTCTCAATTATCCAAGTTGCTGATGGTGGATGAGATCTGCCTGTGCCACCTTTTGGACTCCTACAGGAACAAAAGTTACCTTGAGTTATGTTTGCTGTGTGGCCTGAGCTAAACACACAGCTAAAGATCCCCTTTACTGGCTTCCATGAGAAATGGTTGGTAATCACCCCCCCACCTCTGTTCTTCTCCTCTATGTGCGGCAAAGCCTCTGTGGTGTGACATTGGGTATTTTCAGAAAGCAGAATGAAGATTTTCCCAACATTAAGTTGTTCTGTTGTGTGAGAGAAACTTTATCTGCAAAAGATGCTGCAAAGGTCTCTAACAAACAGTGTTGGAAGTACCTTCCATGTAGCTACATGTGGCTGTGCTTACAGGACAGTGAGTTTATTGATTAAAATATTTCACTGCCTAAAAATATCACCTCCCTAATTTTTCTTTGATAATATGTGAAACTACTGTAATAACTTTTATACTTTACACTAGAGCCAGTCACTACTTGGGAAAATGCTGCTAGGATACTTTTTTGGTTTTTAAATTTTCAAAAGACATTTAGATCTTCCCCTCCAGGTATGCTTTTCCCATGCTGACAGGAAGCTGCTCCCATGATGAGGATTGGTTGGCACACACACACTTGCAAAATGCTCTGCAAAGTGCCCACGCAGCTTTCCAACTGTGGGTCTGGTACTCACAGAATAGGGTCATAGCCTCCATGAGTGAAGGAGTGGGGAGGGAGGAAGGTTGTTTTGGGAACCATATGGAAAACATAGAGACTTACTTCCTTGAGACTTGAACTATTCCTGAATACAACATGGAATTAAACCTAGGTTTAAGTCTTCTTTGTGCCCTCCTAATTGCTAGCTCATCCCCCTCTCTCTGCAACTGTGAATGCATCATATATTGTGTGCCATAATCTCTGGGAATTTAGGACTTGATTTGTGGTTGTATTTGAGAGAATTTTTGAGTCCTCCTTTTGTGCTTGAAGATCTTTATATTTTGTGGGCTTATTGTAAGTGTAGCATTTGGTTTTAAAATATGAAACTAGTTCAAATATGGGGAATCTCTAGCAAGTCCCTCTATATTTCTGCCTTGTGCTAGAAGTTGGGAAGGATCTGTATGCAGCCCTCACTTCTTTTGAAAAAGGTCCTTGGATGCATTATGGATGAAGCTAGAGACAAAGTGGTTTTTAAAAAGTTTATCTTGCATAGTCACGCTATATATGAATGTACAATCTATACTTCTTACAGTGACTAGCCTGGTGTCCACCTTTTTTGCTTGTGGCTATCCTCCACAGTTCAATTATCTTCTTTATTATTCATATATGAAATTATGAATGATTGCTTTATAAAACTTCACCAATACAGTGTTGGGAAGTATTGAAAGCAACGTGGGTCACCATTTGTCTTGAGCTGGGTTTCACAAATACCTGCTCTTGCCTGAGCTGGTACTTGCCAAAGCTGCTCTTCCATATGGGCTGTCTGCAGGAAACCAGTGCTTGCAAATTCATGGGCTGACTTCCATAGGTGTTGTACATGGATTTTACTTTACCATTCCATATCAGAAAACTCAGTATCACAAGAACAAACATGCTCTCAATAACATGTTGAAGTAATCTACATCAGTGCTTGTTTCTTAAAGGTTAGAATATATTTTTATAACCTGGACAGTTACTGCTGGAACACTAAGCTGAGGTCTTCGATTTTGGCTATTAATATTACACTCTTCAGCTGTTCTGTCTGCATCTTCATAGTTACGCAACTTTATTTTTGGTTTAATCTTTTCATTATATAAGCTTTTGTCATTTTTAAGAACAGATTATGAAAGCACAAGTCTGAAGAAACTAGTCTTGGGTGCTTCACGAAAAAAATGAACATAAGGGAAGAAGTATGGCAATATCTTTATTACTGATTTAAGAAAGAAAAAACTATTGGAAGGGAGAAAACAGGAAAATGTTTTAACCACCTGAGCAATGTTTTTTTGGCTATTGCCACTAGTGTCTTTTTGCTGAACAGTAACCTTCTGCATTACCTTTGTCTGTGTTTTATGTTACATTTGCCCAAAAACTAAACTGTTTCCTGAGTGTTTTGGGTAACTGAGAATCTGACAGAACGTTATTAAAAAGTACAGATCTTGCAAGTCTCCAAAATAATTAAAATACATAAACCACCAGTAAGAAGCACATAGCAAACAAGTGGTTGAATTAAACCAATAACTCTTTAAATACATAACCTTAGCAGCTAATGTACTGACATGGAGGCTGTACTACAATTCCTACCAGCATTGTTTTAATGATGGTAAGAGCTGAAAAACAGTTTTAGAGACTACATTTTAAAAAACAAAAAAAGGCTTGATGGGTTTTAGGTTTGATCTCATTCTCCCTTCCCTGTTCACACAGATTTTGTTCCTCAGACTGGTTTTCTATAAACTCTTAATGTGGCCTTAAGGATGGAGTTGGTACCTATTGCTTTTTGGTATTTAAAAAATGCCACATGAGTTTCAGTAAATATGGTCAAGGCTCAAATCATGTTTGTTGCTTTGCAAAGGGAAGAAGCGTGATTTAGGAAGCTTTGAAGTCAGTGTAGCTGAGGAAGTGATTCTTACAGGTTTTTGATGGACTTTGATTTAACATCATCCCTATCATTTGCTTTCTGTTAGCTGGTGAAATTTGGACTCAGGGAATTGGCAGAGTGAGCTCTAAGAAGAGTTTAGACTGAGAAGCCATGAGAAGCCATGAGATTCATTTAGTTTCACCTGCTAGCAAGTGTTATTTTAGGGCTTGTTTTGGTTTTGGGATTTGCATAGCAGTATTGCCAGGTCAAAGATGTCATTTATATTTCTGTTTTTGCTAAGATTGGTCAGATGGTATCTGATGGACAAATCTCTTGCTGTAACAGCATGCATGGGATCACAACTGCTCCATGCCTCCCTGGCAATGGACGTGCACACGGAACTGGGATGTACCTACCTGCAGTAGGAGAAATGGGCTTTGTTGCTATTTCTTCAGTTAAAGTATGGAATAAATATTTGAATGGTATTAGAGCCATTAACTGTATATATGTTATGGTAGTAAGGACACCTGAGAAAATGCAAGCCTAATCTAAATTTTTAAGAAACATGTTTTGATGGAACATTATTTCTTTCTTACCTCTGCAGCTTAACTTACCCCATGGGAAAACAAGTTTGCTCAGTGTACTCTCTGCCTCTTCAAATCCCGTCTTTCCAGCCTTGCAGACTTCTTTGAATATCCATGTCAGGCTGCATTGTGGTTTTGATCAATCCTGTGCCAATCTTCAGGACAGATGTCACACTCATTTTTATGTATCTAGCTTTCATCATGAGGGGAAAGAAGAGTAAAGGATAAGATTGTATCTATCCAGGTGTTAGTGTGCTTTAACTTTCTTACCTTTCTTTTTTTCTTTCAATGACTTCATTTAAAAAATCTAAAGTAGTATTGCAGGTTTTCATTAAGTCCCTAATAATCTCTCTTTTGGTGCTGGTGGTGGTAGCTTTAGCTCAGCAGAATTCCTTGGAATGATTCCTTGGTGTTGTTGAATGTCATAATTAATGGGATTTCTCTGGAAATATGACAGGCAGCCAGGGCTTGAGAAGCAGAAATCCTTTGTAGGGCAGAAGTTAATGAGACAGACAAGGAGAAATGTAGTCACAAAAGCATCCACTGAAGTTCTTCAAAATTTTTCTTGTGCTGGGGCAGCTTTCTGCTTCCCTTCCACTGCAGGCTGCTGCACTAAAACAAAGGAAAATATGATTTAAACCTCAGCTTCCCTTGTCTTTCTGCCTCTTTTTAGGAAAAGCAGGCACTGGCTTTGGTTACTTATTCAGGAGAGGGACTGCCCAAAATTTGTTTCCTGTCTAATCAATGCAGTTTCCTAAAACCAGATATTTTGGTGAAATGATAATATTGAAGACTTTTTGTTTTCTTAAAAGTTTCATGTGACTTAATTAGAAATTTATATTTCCAAATGAGAACTGATTTGCGAGTATATGTGCTTGGGCTTCTCTTAGTCATATTTTTTCAAATTCAGCCTTCTTGGTGCTTTTGGAAGAAAACAGCAGAAATGTCTGAATAATTTAAAGCCATCTTTAAAGCAATATGTTGCAACAATTTACTTTTGAAAATTTCAGTGGCAAGGCAAGATCATTCTCTTAGAGCTGTAATGCAGGAGTTTAGTAGGATATCAAGATGCATCTACAGTGTATGGTAACAGGTAGCACTGAATACTGTGTTAGTTGTGGCACTATTAAAAGTTACAGAACTATTTCCCGTTCTTTCTGATGGAAATTATTATTTTTTTCTTGACTGACAACAGGAATGTTCAACTAGTCATTGAATTATCATTGCCAGATATTTTGAATACATTGTTTCCATGAGAAGGAAAAATTATCAACAGATTCAAGCGTGTATTCGGTTATGCCATATGTACAAATAATAAATTTGAATATTGATAAATAATTGCCTTTGGATTGCTAATGAAATTGACAGGCAGGAAGACAAATGGTATGCATTTTTATTCATTAAACTCATTATTGAATTGAAGAATTATTGAAAATTTACTTCTTGAATCTTATCTTTATATCAGACTCTTCTAAATTGCTTTTAATTCCCTGTAACTTTTTATTATCTTCAGCCTTTTTAAGCATTGTACATGATCTGAATCCAGACATGTGGGATTTGAGTTACGCTGGATCTGTTCTTCTGGTGTTCTCTGTGCTTTTGGCCATATGGACATCTTTGTTTTTCTTTTGTGAGCATCCTATAAGCCTTATAGCTTATAGTTAACAGGAACTCTTGCTTTTTTCCTTCATTTTTATTTTTTCCACTTTTATAAATATATTAAAATCCAGGCAAGGGAAGCAAAAGAAGGGTTATTCATGTGAAGCATGGATGTTGTTAGTGGCACCTGGGTCAGGGCAGCTCCCGGTATCAAACCAGGATGGGGGATGAAGAGATTGAGAGCAGCCCTGCTGAGAAGAATTTCGGGATGCTCGTGGAGGAGAGGCTAGACATGAGCCAAAGAGGAGGGCCACCAAGCTGATTAGAGTTGGAGCTCCTCTGCTGTGAGGAAGGGCTGAGAGAATTGGGCTTGTTCAGCCTGGAAGAGAGAAGGCTTTGAGGTGTTGTAATTGCAGCCTGCCAGTACCTGAAGGGAGCCTACAAGAATAACGGGGGGAGACTATTTACCAGGGCATGACATGATAAGGGCCAGTGGATCCGAACTGTCAGTGGGCAAATTTAGATTACATATTAGGAGGAGGTCCTTTCCTGTGAGGGTGGTGAGGCACTGGCACAGGTTGCCCAGAGAGGCTGTGGATGCCCTATCTCTGGCACTGGTCAAGAACAGGTTGGATGGGGCTTGGAGCAACCTGTTCTAGGAAGTGTCCCTGCCCATGGCAGGGAATTGGAATGATCCCTTCCAACCCAAGTCGTTCTGTGATTCTATGATTTTATCCTAACACACTAAGAAAAGTATCTTGACATTTCAAACATAAATACTTGGATATAGCAGCATTTTATTGAGCATATTTGATAGCTCTATACAGATCAAGTTTTTTCTCATTCATATATCTGGAGTTTTTCCCTTGGTCTCTTTTCCTTGCTGCACAAATTATAAGTTTTTAAACAGCCAACATTGTTTTGGAATGTAAATACAAAGGATAAAATTCCTCTAAGACAGAATTTAGGTTTAAGATTGCAGTGTAATGAAGAGAGATGGGAGTAGAGGTAGAGCTTGGTCTTTTTTAATGATACTAATTTTTCTTGTAGCCGCTTTGTGCTTAAACATTTTAGCTTGATTAAAATGAAGCTAAGGGCACTCCTTTATTCTTCTTGAAATTTCCTACTGGGTTTCTGGAAAGCTTTTGTTAACTAACATTTGCTTAGCTGATAAAAGCAAAATTGTGGCTTTCAGGTGTGTGTCAGCAAGCTGGAAGCTGAGACTCACACCTGGTGGGCTGCATCAGTAGCGAGTCTTGGGGTGAGGTTCCTCGTTGCCTTGGCAGTGACAAATTTCCCTCAGTCAGATTCTATTTACCTCTATGTTTCTTAGATGTTTCATTCAAGTAACCAAATTCTTTAGAAATACCTGGGTTTTGAATTCCAAGTGTTTGAAAATCATTGTGATATTTATATTCCTTAAAGTATGCAGTTGTCTGGGTGACAGCCTGGAGAGGCATCCCCTGGATGAGAGGAGGAGGGTGAAGGTGTGGGGGTAATGTAGGCAGAGTGCATATCCTCTCTGAGGAGCATGCCTGCAAAGAGAAATTATGGTTTGGAAATTGGGATAAATTTGAGAGAACTGAAAAATTTTAGTTGGATAATAGAGAAGACTTTGGAGATTTCTCCTGTGGAAAATAGTCACAGCAGCTGAACCTCCCTAATGCGAAAGCAAATACAACACGCTGCCTGCACCAGCTCCAGGATGAGAGATGGCCTGGTTTTGCACAGCTTGTGCCTCTAAAGCAGCCAGCAAGCCTGAGAGCATTTGCATTTTCTGCCTTGAATATAACTTTTTTCAACACACATTTATAATTTTGAAGTGTGTAATACTAATGGAGTCAAAACTGCTTCATGGAATGAAATTTGCAAGGAAGTGCTGCTAAGGAGGGCAATTCAAGTGCAAGACTTGGACTCATTTATCAAATAACATGTTGCAGAATTGAGCTCTCTCTGGGTTCAGCAGGTGAGATGGTCACGAGCCAGGTCTTCATAAAGCTTCATAGCGGCAGGAGAAGTTTTGTGCATTGTAAAGAGGAGCGGTGTCCCTTTTCAGGGACTTGCCAGGCTTCTCGTGAGTTGCCAGGTTCTTAAATGAGTCTTGAAACAGGGCATTGCTGAAGGAATTTACGGGATAGTTTAATTAATGTAGCATCTTAACTACTTGTCTCCAGTGTAATTTTTTCCAGATTCTAAGTTTTAATGAAAGTCTCTTCAGAGACTCATGAGGAAGGTAACATCTGGGGAGATCATTTAGGGCAAGCTTGCATGGAAGTAAAACAGTATTCCCTTAGATGTTACCTTACATGTCAACACAAGACAATCCAGAGATTTGGAGAGGTTTTACGTATTTTTATATTTATATGTATACACACACACACAGGTACTGTCAGACAACTTGGCCTAAATACAGCTAATCTCACTCCCGTGTTCCACTTTTCCATCCTTGTGTTGACTCTGGTTAGAGGAAAGATTGAGATAAAGACTGCTTTTCTTAGCAAGCTTTTGTTTTTATAGTGCACTATAGGAATCGTAGAACAAGTTATCTGCATTTTCTATCCATATGCAAATACTTTAAAAAATCAGTATTACTAAAAAAGCAGTATTATCAGTCTTAGATGATCTAGTTGCTGTTTCTTTAGTTTGTCTGCCAAAGTGATTTTACTTCCAAATGTTTCATGTTTTAGGAGAATATATATTAGGACTTCTACATGGTAGTGCCCAAACCTGGAGAGTAGTAGGACATGCTTTCCTGAAGTCTGGTCCCAGTGGTACTTGGAGATATGTTTAAAGGGTTAATAAAAAAAAAGTCTCCAAAAGCTTTATGTTAAAACACATGTTTGTCCATATGCTTTAGATAAGCTATCTGTATTTTTGTAGAAAACTGATATTAAATGGAAATTCAAGCCTTGGTAGCTTTCTTAACAAAAAACACTTGTGGTCGGAGCTCTGAGGTCCCAGGACAGTTCCATTACTGTAATTCCACAGTGTGAGCTTTAAACGTATCTGGAGATTTTAATGGATCACATGGGAAGTAAATCTCTTTGTACCTGCCTTAAGCCATATGTTACTGATACAAGATGTTGAGCTGCCTATCTCTTTCACTTGGACGCAGCTGTGCGCTTCCATAAGGGCTGGGTTTTGAACTGTAAAGGGAAGTTTCAGATTCCATTCTTCCTCCTGTTACAGGAAATCTCATGCTTTCTAACTTCAATTGTGTAATTTCATAGATTCTTCCAGAAGATGTAGGTTTTTGATACATTTCTAAATCTAACGAAGCTTTTAAAAATGCTTTATGACTTTTAATGTAGTCCCTTCATTCTTCTGTTCTTCTATGCATTTCCTGTTGTTGATCAAGTTTCTTTGTTCTTGCTATTTAAATAGCATGCACAAAACCTATTTGCACCCAATTGATATCGCTGAATATCGATGCAAAGCAAAATTAAACATTAGATTTAAATAATGGACTTGTTTTTCTTGCTCCTTGTTTATTATTTTCTAATAGAACTGTAATCAGTGAATATTGTAAACAATTCATATAACTGAGAGACAAATAAAACAGGATTGAAATTTTATGCCTGATAAGACACACAGACTGTTAATGTCTAAGATGCAATTTATTTGTAATAAACTAACAATTCCTATTTGCAACTCTAACCACTTTTCTGAAGGCTGCTTGTTTTATTTGTTTTTCAGAAGTCATATTAGTTACTTCACAGTTCTTTTGGGGACACTTTATATCACTGGTTGAACTCCCCACCCTGGAAATCTGACACTGATATTCTCCCTCAATAACCAGGACCTTTTTTGCTGCAATTTCTGGGAAAAAATATTCATGGCCATCATTCAGTAAATCATCTACAGCAAAGGGAGGCTTCTTCCATCCAAAATATCTTGGTAGTAATTGTAAATTGAGGCTTTCTCTTTTATATGTAAGGGGCATGGGACTTAAGGCAGTTAGTAACCACACTTTTAATGCACATTTTTTTCAGTGTCAGAGGAAGAATATATTTTAAAATGGAAAATATAGGTGACGGGGAGGTGCTCAGAAATCTGCTCCTCACACACCTGCCATAGTAGGCAGCTCCTTTCTCAAAATTGTATTTTAAATAGCAGAGAAGAGGAACCTCTGTAGTAAAAGTTTTTAGTAGTAGGGGAGTAGTGTGATGACAGCAGAGAGCAATTTTTTACTACTTTTTCTCTTTGTAAGGAGTAGCTGATTTTGAGAAGACATTAGTGAATGAAGGGAAAAGCCTCCACAGACAGTGCTGGGGTGGTGGTGGGTGTATGATGAGGTGAAGTGGCTAAGGAGGAAATTAGCAGAACTGGAGGGACAGATAAAGGGGACAGATAAAATGTGAATGTTGGTGTGGAGGTTTTGAGAAGAAAAGTAGTTGATGGTGTTTACTTGACTTTTCAGGACAGTTTTATTACAGGCAAAGATGTAAAAACCCATTTTTAGTATGACTTCTGTTTTAGCGAATAATGACTAGAAGCTTAAATTTCTGTGGAAATCTTAATTTCTTTTAGCATTAAGCAATATGAAGCTTATCCTTTCAAAAAAAAAGTGATGCAGTTATTGCTCATTTCAGCAAGATGCAAATTATATATATAGTACTGTCAATAAAGTTTATACAAGATGCTCTGTATTCATTGTCTTAGGTTTAATGAGCTGGGCTAATACCATACCATAACTAACCAAAGTAACAACCAAATTGATTTTTTTTCTTCTACTAGATGCTCTGGGCTTGTAGTTCTCAGATTTAATATACCCAGGTAATTGCATAACGTTGCAGTTCAGCAAGTCATCGGGGAGTATTTGGATTGTTAGTAGCAGTGCGAGAGCATGCAGCTTCTTGTCCACTTTGTCCGCACTTACAAGTCTGCCCTTGAGAATCACAGAATTATTAGGGTTAAAAGGGACCCTAAAGATTATTTAGTTTATACCCCCCATTCATGGGCAGGGCTTGAGTCTGACTTCTGAGGAAAAGCCTTGTTATCTTAAACACAGCACAGCTGAATTTCACTTGTCTGTGTGTGGGAAAGAAACATTTCTCAGTTGCAGATTTTCATTTTCTCTTTTATTTAAGTGAGCCAAAGGCATGATGTCTTTGTAATAATGTATATCTTCTGTATTTTTTTCCATATGTGGATGAATTTGCCTCCCTTTCCACTGTCCAGTTTGGTCCTCTGCTTCCTCCATAGGCAGTGGAGCAAGAGCACATCTCTGAAGGCAGTCCAGCCTTTCCTTGAAGAGGTGCCCAACAGCTGAGGTAGATTCTTCTGGAGTAACTGGTATCTCTCTATTCCTTATAGACAGAGATGGGAAGTATTTAACCCAAGAAAAATGTCTAATTTAAACCTTTGTCTTGGTCATAACACATTGAAGGTGTCTTGGTCATAACACATTAAAGTTAGCAACCTTCACTTCTTTGCTTGCAATAACTAACTGTTTCAGACTTCTCCTTCCAGTTAGTTGGACCGGATTTTAGTGGCTATTCCTACCTGTTTATGTTCTTGTTCAGGAACATGGGCAGCCTTTGAACTGAGACACTTTAGCAAGGTGCTTCCCCAGCGTGTTCTCCAAGTAGCCAGGTTGTGTTCCCAGGTAAGCCAAGTAGACTTGACTTCCATAAGCAGATATGCAATGGTCACAGTAGGGCTCAGCCACAGAAATGGGCATAAGTCTTTTTAATTGTGTAGTTTGGATTAGACCTAATGATTTTGTCGTATTTTCTGTTACCTTTCTCTAAGCAGGAAGTAAAAAACCGTGAATATGCTGTAAAATAACATCTTCCTTTATTTCCTTTCAAATAAAAGAATTAATGGAGCAGCTAATTTTATTTAAAATATCACAGAATCTATTATGCAGGAGGAAGAGCCACCAAATCAGTGGATTTAGAATCATAACTTGATTAGCAGTGGGTTCCTTTCACATGTTGATCAATTAATACCAGTCTGAATTGTAAAACAAAGCAAAAATGGCTTCCATTTTCATATTTTGTGTGAAGTGTTTTAGGTTTAAGCTTTTCAACTCACTGTATTACTTCTTGAATGAGGTAAAACTGTTAAGCTGTAGGGCAAGTTGGCCATTATACATGTCTTTTTAGTAGGTGAAGAAGGTTTACTTTTACCAACAGTATAATTTGTTTGGGTTTTTCCCCCCCACTTTTTTGAAGAGTCAGCAGAATATAAATGACAGATACTCTTCAAATAGGTACCTGGTATTTCACATCATTAGAACTAATGCTGTTGTTGCCATAATGTTACAAAAATGCCTCCAATGCATCTGTTTTCCTGGGGCTGAATTCCAGGTGTTAATTTACAGTCTGCCATCTGCTTGGTTTTGGTGGCTGTGTCAAGTTGCAGGTCAAAATTACAACTTGTTTGGTGTCAGGAGAATGACAGCATTTGCAGCTCTCAAATCTTACACTGAACGCTTGGCTGTAATTGCAGTCTAATGTGTATTTCCCTTACCTTGCTGGAGGGAATGCACACATAGCTTGGATCTGCTGTAATTGTACGTGGCCCTTCTCGTGTGCTCTTTGGTTTCTGGTGTGTAGAAGTGCCAGGCTGTGCTGCTCCACATTTGCTGCTTTCTGAGCCTGTGGAGCAGGTATGGCAATGCTGGGAAGCAGACAGTGACCTTCTCATCTTGCACAAGTGTTGAAACTCCTCCTTTCCACAGTGATCAAAAGCTGTTTGTAATTTTGATTCTACAGTGGTAGTAAATGTTGTAATCTCTATCTTATGACTGTAGTAAATGTTGGATTTATTGCTGGGTGAAAATACTTTCAGCTATTAACTATGGAATTATAAACTATACCTCCATAACAGCAAAAACTAAATTCCAGTCTCTCACTTTGAACCCTGGCTGAACAATGTGTGCTAACTAGTTAGTATGATTTCTTCTTTTTTTTTCCTAAGAATCTGTGTTTGAATTAATGTGGAATTTGTGACATGCAGCCTTACTTGGAAACTCATTATAGTTCCAATCATTATGTAACACTTCAAAAGATAACTACACTTAATCTCTTTTCAGACCCAGGTTGATAGTTGTTTTTTTTCTACCAGAATTTGTCTTTTTTGCTGGTTTGGTTTTATTTTTTTTCATGATCAGATAAAAAGGTAGTGAAGAAAGGGGATGATTGATGCTTCTGTGTTATTTTTGCCCTGGGGCCACTGTAGGAGTTAGTTTTTCTCCGAAAGTGGTAAATTGTAGAATTATGGAATGGTTTGGGTTGTGAGGAACCTTAAAGACCATCTTGTTCATCCCCTGCCATGGAAAATGACACCTTCCACTAGACGAGGTGCTCAGAGCCCCATGCAGCCTGGCCTGGGGTCAGGTTCAGCAGACACACATGAGCAAAGCAGTGCATATGCACGAGTAATGGGAGTAGTCAAAACTCCTTTAATTTAGCTTGTGGGCAAGTCCTCCCTGTAATTTGTCATCCTTGCATTCCAAGAGTTCCTGTTATTGAAGTTCCTTAAAGCTGTAAAGCAGCAGCTGAAGATGCTCAGTGCTGACAGGAGAGTACCCGGGCTGTCTGCTGGAATTTTTACCTGGTATCGAGAACTGTGCTATATACTTTTTAAGAAATAACTGACTTCACTTTTGGAAGATTTGCATTTCAGTGAATTTTATTTCTGTAATGTAATGTTCATGCATTGAATTTTAAAAGTTTTGGCTTATAAACATCACATAGAGGTAGTTAAAATGACTTTATTTTTTCATTTAGCTTCCATTAACTCGAATTTATGACACATCTGCTATCAGGCATATCCCTTTGTTTTTTTCTGGTCAGAAATATGTTCTGATATTTTAACTTATCTTCCCTCTTAAAAGAAAGTTGCTATTGAGTCACTCTTTTGCAATGGACGGTAGTTTCACTCAGAAACCCTCTATAGTATTCATTTCTGGTGGGTGCTTTTAACACATCTTTTTGCCGTTGACTTAACTTGGTTCGTGTATATTGGTGCTGTGAATGGCTGTGTAAAAATTAAATGCTTCATGCTTAGTGCTACCGTGCAAATGAAATAATTCAAGACAGTTTTTTGCACGTAAATTTTTAAAAGGGATAAAAGCAGTAGAGCAGTAACGTGAGTCTCTAATGTGTTTAGAGAATGAAAGATCAGGTTGCAATGACTTCTTGAAAGGCAACAAAAAACTTGAATCTTTGCTTTTATAACCCAAAACTTGGGTGAATAAATGTTCAGAGCAGGGAAGCACTTATAGCTGTTTAATTAATGTTTACCTTTTTTTTTTTTTTTCTATATAAGAAACTAAAACACTTCTTGATGCAGTTAAAATGGAAATATTTTTTCTGGAAAGGTTACAACACAAAGAAAATAGGACCTTGTGTTTCTTCTACAGATTTACTTCCATCCTTCAGCTGGCACCAATTGAGTTTGCTTGCTCTGCATACAGTGGTTTACCCAGATGTATATATGATGGTAGTTGACAGCCCTGACTTAATTGCTATTTCCAGTTTATTAAGACCTAAAATCCGCCTGTAAATCTCTACTACAATGGTTAGGATTAAATTGCAGCTGCCAGTTATAAGACAGGAAAAAAAATAGTCTCTGAGTTTTCAGTTACCTATGTTAAACAAATGTGTGGGCTTGCAAACTCAAATAAGATTAATAAATTCTCCTTGTAACTTAAATTTTCCTGCAGTATTGCAAAAGTACTGAGGTTTTTGGTGTGGTTTTTATTTTTCTCTCCTACCATGTGCTCACTGTGTATTGCATTAAGTGTAAGCAACACTTCTTTAAAGAACTGAAAACCTCCAAATCCTGCAACTGGAAAAGATTATCCAAAGGAATGAGACTTCAGGAGTACTTTTCTCCTCTTTTCTGAACATAGCTCTTCAGTGCTGGATGGCTGCACTATTTCGCTTGTTCAGGGGTTTGGAGTGGGGATGGTGGTGGTGAGAAATTGAGGATGATGGAGAAGGTGGACAGGTGTCCTTGCCTCTGCTTCCCCTTGCTTCAGTTACTGAATTTTTTCTGCCAGTGGTGTGTGTGCACAACAGCCCTGTAGCCCTTCTATACCTTGTCATGGCCCAGGTTTTGGTCTTGTAATAAAATCTGATAAAGCAAGCTTGTGCAGTCTTCAAATAATTAATCCTCAATTAGGCATTTGTTCTAACTATTCAAAGTACATTTGAATAGTTTTTTTCCCCTGTTCCTTCTCCCTAACCTACTTTTGCTTGTTTGCAACAGCTTCCAACCACAGTGTAACAAAGCAAATGACAAAACTCAGGCACAAGAAGTCAGATCTTGAGCATTTTTGTTGGAAGCACTTTGCTGCCTGTGCGTGCCCATCACTAGTTTACATGGGATTTGGTACTGGATGTAAAAGAGGAATTTATTAACCTCTTAGTTCGTGTTTTGGTGCTTTAAATGAGATTTTACTTAGTGGTAATTTTCACAGGTTGAACTCCAGTTTGCTAGCGTATTTTGTTTCTTAGATGTAATGAAACCAAGTTCTCTTCTTATGTATCTTGTTAAGCTGTAAAAGTTAGTAAAGGATTTCCCTAGGTGGGCACAGACAGAAGGTGATACCAGGAGCTGCTGGGATCGGTCAGTGGTGATTGTGGCACTTATAAAATGTCCACGTATGGTGTATTTTTTGGCAAAACCCCCCTTTTTTGCCCAATCTTACGTCCTCAATGCTGCTGCTACCAACCAGGGAATCATGGTAATACTTCCCGTTGCTGAGCTTTTCTCAAATAGAATTCACACGAGGAAGGAGGAGGAATGTTTAAACTTCGTCTAAGAAATACTAGTGAGTGTTTTTATTTCTTTAAAGAAAAAAAACGGGGAGTGAAGAAAAAGTATTGGTGACTGGATCATATTTGTTAGGAAAATATTTGCTTTGTTTATTAATAGAAATAGAAAAGTAGTCATTGTTTGTGCATAAAAGCAGTTGGTACTGCTTGGTGCCAAAGAGAAGTTCCAGCAAATCCTATGGAACAAAAACAGTGGGAGAGAGAAAGAGTGATTCATAGCAGTAAAGAAGTTACAATACCAAGAAAAAGGAAAGACAACTGCCCCAAAACTGGTTGAGGCAGGGATGTTCCATGGGATGCAGTGAAATACGGTGTTCAGCTTCTGCTGGGAACTGTGAGGGAATCCATTCAATGCCCATATGCAGGTGAGCACAGTATTGGTCTCTGAAGGGGATAAGACCATGTAGTGATAAAAGTTTCTTGCCCAAACTGCTTCAGCTTTATGGACACAATGCCAAACACTTATTACAGGTACCTGTGACTTGCTGTTCTCTGTGAAGAAACAGGTTGCTTTGACTCAAAGTTTTTAGGAATTTTTACAGACAGGTACAAGGAAGGTTGAAGGTAGTGGGTGTTTTTCTGGGGGTGGGTGGGGAAGGTACCGCAGTTGGAATTGAATTTTGTAAAAAACCCTGAAGACTCAGCAAGGTATTAATAAGATTTGACAGAATAATCCCACATAGGGTAGGTGCTGGCAAAGCCCTGAAGTGCAACATCATGGGAATGTGACAAAACGTGGCAGATTTCTAATGGTCTATAAAAATAGACCCTGAGAGGCAGCATGTGCTGGTGTCTGCATCAGTGAATTTCTTCTCCCTTAATAATGATGCCCTGAAGGCACCATTCAGGTTAGCTTCAGAATGGTTGTGATCATTAAAAGCAACAAACTGCTTCAAAAGTATATTGAAATTTAGGACACTCAATTTCAAAACAAGAAATGAAATTACAAGGCTGGAGCAAACAAGCCGGGACATGCAGTATCAGGTTGTACCTCTTCTGCCTTATGAAACCAGCCATGATGCAGCTGCTCAAGCTTGGCCTAACATAAAGCATCAGTTGATAATGAGTGCTTTGAAAATAATGGAATTATTACCTTGCTAGAATTGAAAAATACAGGAGGAACAGTCGGTTTTGGAAAAAAATGAATTCAGAAAAAAAATTTTGCATGCACTGTGCAACGGGTGATGTTACACTTGCAGTACAAGTGCTTAAATAGTTTAAAAGTTTAGCATTAAATAGTTATATAAAACAGAGGAGTAGAGTAAAATCAAACTCTTAGAGGAAAAGTAAATCTGCAAGAAACAAATTACAGTTTATGGAATGTTTATCTCAAAATTAATTATTCATATATATGCATGTATATTAAAAAATGCATACCCCAGTAGTCGTAATAGCCAGAATAACAGGCTGAGTATGAGTCTCCGTTAACTGTTTGATTTTTATCGCTTCTGCAATATAAATTTCTAAATTTAATGTTTAAACAGTAAGTCACTGGAATGTGCATTTTCATACAGTGCACAAGGACTAATTAAAACAGCAACTTACAGAGAATTGTTTATATGATGTCAGTATATGTTTAAGGTAGTGCATAAATCTGTAATTGCTATTTTCTTGTTAATTACTATTACTACAAGGGTTTTGGATCGTTTGAAGAGGAGTAGCCATTTCCACCACATGTAGCTTGAGTTTGCATATGTCTAATTATCAACAACAGTAGCTGTGTATCGGCATTTTTACAAATCTGACAGTATCTCTTAGAATAAATGAGAATAATTTCCTCTGATATAAATGTGAAGTATTTCTTAGACTTCATGATGAAAGACGGTGCAAGTTTGTTTTAGAATTTATTAATTGGGTAAATAGTGCTCAGTCAGACCTGTTGCTTATGCTCTCTGTAGGGTACCAGGATCACCAGCAGCTCATTGCCCCTGTGAGAGCATGCACCGACAATCTCAAATGAGGCATTTTGATAACACTTGTATAGTGCTGTCAAATGCAATAGCTGATTTGTACTGTGGTGTCTGTTACTACTCTAAATCTGAAGTAAGTTTCTTACCTTCAAGTGGTGCCCAGTAGTCATATGTGATGCTGCTCCTGCAGCACTGCTTTTGCATCTTTACACAGGAAATACTACCCCTAGTACTACCAGAAGTTGAAGAAAAATCAGTTATCTTATGAGCTAAAACATTATTTTTATGAAAACCATCCTAGAAACCTGTGATATTTTAACTTTCTCAGCAGTTTTATCAGAATTACTGTTTTATCTCTGACACCTTCCTGCACAGTAGCACCTGGAGTTTATTCTCATTTGATGTATTCTGGACTCTTAAACATGACAGGGATGTTGTTTTTGTGTATGCTTTTAGTTTTCAGATGTTTCAGGGCTTGTATATATACAGTCAGCTTGTTCTGTAAACATTTAAAGCTGGCCAGTCAACAGTTTGTGGTACGCAAGAGAGTGGTAAAATCAATTTGTAATGGGTAATATAAAATGCTTCTTTTCTGAGAGGAAGGAAGGAGAAGAAATTGTAGAGATAAGTTGGGGTTTTTCCTTTTGCTTCTATAGTCACTAAGCTTGGATTGAGATTTAGATAGCCAGACTTGACATGGATTCATTCTCACGATACTCTATATGAAAACTTAGTAATATTTTTTAAAAATCTGGATTTTGATTAGATGACAAAACTTTTAGTAATCATCTTGGCTAAATTGTTTGAACCTGTTCAGCTAGTCACTTGAAGGAAAGATCCCTCAAGCATGAAGAATGGTGTATTTTCCAGTTTCATAGTGTCGCAAAACAGGAGGAAACAAGAGGGTATTTTGAGCTTTATATAGCGCAAGAGGGCCACTAGATTTCTTTTTCCTTACTGACTACTTTTCATCCCCTTCAATGGGCACTGACCAAGAGTAATAAACAGAATATTTATCTTCAGTATAAACTCAATACTGTGTCCATGCACTGCTGCAAGAGTGAAAACAATTCTCTTATTCTTTGTGGTCTAAAAGGCCCATGAATTTTTCTCTGAAGTGTCTTTGCAGATGTGCATTGTTGTAAATATGGTCTTGTACCCAGATGTCAGAGTGCATCTTTCCCTCTGTGTCTTCAAATGCCATCTTTACATGTTTTCTTCTTTCTGTCTGTTTTTAAAAATTTTTTTGTTTATTTTCCCACCTGGGTGCTGGTCGGGTCAGAGGTCTGTAGTGTCTGTGACGGTGCCCTGGCAGATTCCTGCTTTGTAAGACTGGCAAAGTGTTTACCAGGTCTCTGTAATCCACACCAACTCAGTGACTTGTTGCCAAACATACAACTTAAATACAATACAAACATAGAATACCTTTAATCTCTGCCTGTGAAGTTAGCAAGCTGAAAGTTAATGCAGGAAGAAATGATCACAGAAGTCCTTTTCCTTAAGAAAAGAGATTACATTGGCAACAGTTTTGCCTGTGGTATGATATAACACTTTTTCTATCAATCAGCAGTGTAGTCATTGTTTTATAAAATATTATAGCTCACTCAGGCACAGATGTTATTTACTGCCTTGAATTGATTCATGGATCACTGTACTGTTCAAATACTCCTTTTCTGCTCTTTTTGACCCCAGTTGCAGCTGAACCTCTGAATGTGAGGGTTCATTGTGGTTTGGGCTGATATTGATTTCTGCTGCTCTTGTGAGGTGTATCTGCTTCCAAACTGAGTTTCTTAGGCCCGACTAATCTCTTAATACAGCAGTTCTCAAGACCATTATGAAAACCAGCCGGTTTTGGCCCCTGAACTGCCTTGGCCAATGTCTTCCCTTTCTTACCTTGGAGTTACTTTGGAGGATGAGGCTCAAAGACTGCCAGTAGTTTGAGTTCTAGAAAATGCAAAAATAATATAGATCTCTTACATATTCTTAAAAGCAAAATAATATTATTGCTAACAGCTGTTAATTCTGCATTTGAGAACATAGTTGCTGCTTGTGCAAGTGATTTCTGAAAAAAAAAATAAGCATGGCTGCAAATGTGTTACAAAATGAGTATTTTTAAAAATCTTCTGAATACTTTATTATGTGTGTGTGTTTTGCAGGAAAATGAGATTTGAAAAAATCTTAATATTGTGAAGTTCATGATCTGTCCTCTTGGTTTCCAGGCTCTTTCAGTCATAGATTTTGTCATTCATCAGAGTTTCTCATTTCTCTCAAATGTTCCTGTAATTCCTAAGGGAAAAGGGTGTACTGCCCTGGGTCACATTCCTGTTCATGCATAAGAATTTTCATTTCCCTGCAAATGTTCGTCATTTGTTTATCAGATGTTTTCTGTTTTCATTTAGGAAAATTTCTGATACTTACTATAGCATATTGTTTTCTCTGATACCATGAAATTTCACGTAATCTTCTCTCCTCAGATGCTTCCGAGGAAAATCTCTAGGTTTTTTCAATAACTTTGGCAATTTTTATATCTCAAGACCCTGGATCCCGCAGTCTTACTTGGCTTTTGCAGTCACGCCAACATATTTCTCAAGGTAGTTAAGGAATGATTTCTTTCTTTTTTACTTCAGAGTTACTTTTATTCTTCTGAGGGAACAAGGAGAAGAAACAAAGTGGAGGAGAATTGATAGCATTACACAAACCCCTGAATATAAAACAGCTGCAGTGCATTCATGTGTTAGGGCAACTTGTGGCATTTTGAATTAATTGGTTTACCTAACTGCTGAGGCTGACTTATTACATATGAGAAGTACTGACTAAGACTGTAAAAATCCAAGGTTTTGCATCTGTAATGCTGTGAAATAGGTAGTTATGAATAAGATTGGTGGTTATGAATAAGCTTATGAATTTACCTCTCTTTATTTCCCTTTCTGGGGCATTCAAAGATGACATGTCTAACTTCTCTTGGCAGCTTCAATAGGTATCTCAGGGAGCCCAATCACTTCATTTGTTGGCTATGTGTGATGTATATAATACCTAGTTTATAGAAATGAGCTTGTCAATTTAGCAGAAATGGGTCCAAGATCTTCAATTTTATTCCTTCCCATCTGTTAACCTGGCTTCTTTGTTCACCTGGCTTCATCTAGGAAATACAAGTGCAAGAAGCCAGAAAGCTGGTAGGAATCTAAGTCTGCATTGAATCAAAGTAATCTAATTCTATTGCTGCTCAGGGAATTCAAGCTTAAATCCTGGTATTCCTGATCGATCAGTGCAAGAGCATTGATCCAGAAGCCTTGAGTGCAGCAGCAGGAATGCGGTGTAGCAGCAGGAAGGCAAGTCCCTTTGTCCCTCAAGCCAGCGCTTCTCTGGACATATGGTGGGACATATGGCTCTGGCAGGACTGCATACCTGGGCTGGGGATAGGTGAGGAGCTCTGGATGTGCAAGGTGGGATGCAAACAGCACCTCTGATGGCTTTGTCTTTCCCAGGGAGAGCTTCTTACCTTGAATTCATCAGTTGCTCTGTTTTTCTGGCAAGGGAAGAGAGATGTTTGCACACAGGTGGCTGAGACTATCTCTGACGTGATACCGCAGGCTGCCCCTGCTGCCAGGAAGCTCTCAGGGTCCTCTGCCCACTGGGTGAAAAACTATTTTAACTGTTTTAAATGGACGTTGTCGTAGTTTTAAATACCTCTCACTTTCACATGGTTTTTTCAGCCTCTCCACAGAGGGTGCTTCTTTGTAAACCTGGATTTCAGCTCACCTCTACGTTTCTCTTTCCAGTCTGGAGAGTCCCAGCCTTCCCAGTCTCCTGCTGATGTGAATGCATGAATGTATGTTTTCAGCTGTAGAGTTTTTAAATTGTAGCACGCTGTGTAAGGTACGGTACTTGAGGAGCATTTACAGTGAGGGTTTGCTGGGAGATAAACAGGAGTCAGATCAAACCTTTTCACCTAAGAAAATAGGCGAAAAATAGTCCTTGTAGAGCTGTACTTTAAGGATTTGTAAAGAATTTTAAAAAATGCTTTTAATGAAAGTTCTCAAGACATTTCAGATGATGAAAATACAATGTAAGAGTGAGGCTAAGCGACTGTGTGTGTTTCTTGAGTTATTCTCAAAAAACTCTTTTGTGGCACTAGAGTTCTTGAAAAAGAAGAAACCAAACCCTAAAATTAAGGGAAATGGTTGGGTTTGACATTAAACCATCCGGCGTCTCTTTTATTTTCCCCAGCTCATCTTTGCCACACAAGCATTGTATTCCTCAGATATCAGACACTGGGTTACTATGTGCACATTAAAAGCTAGGAAGCTTTTATGCACATTTTCCCACCATCTGCTGCAGGCAGGCAACCTGTGTGAGTGTGTCTGATTCACACCAGTTGCCCAGCCAGGGCTGAAGTGATTAGTTCTGTTTCAGTGTGAAGCATTCCTGTCTTTTGGACAGGTTTACATCCATCTCACAACTCGGTTTCTTTGGGGAATTGCATGGTTTTGTCCTTGTGTTGTAAGATGACTCCAAATTTTTTTTTTTTTTTTTTGGTGTGTTAATTTTATGTTCATTATATCCCAGTACTCAGATGGCTGGTGGCTATGTCTGGGAAGGCTGCATGAGGAGCGTTGGCAGGTCACTGGGACAGGGGTTTAGGCTGTTCTGAGTGAGGCTCGTATGTCAGCCAAGTCACACACATCTCAACTCCTAGCAGTGTTTTGGAGCCATGACTGTGGCCTCAGGAGTTACCATTGTAGCACAGTAGTTTTTACATTAATGTTTTATCTAAGCAGATTAATAAGCATACTTCTAAATTTTGTATCCAACCCTTGTTTTTGTGCTCTTTTTCTATCTTAAACCATCTTCTATTTGTCTTTATTTCCACTCTTATCTTACTGTGCGCTTATTTCCTCTTCACGGTCTTTTTCTCAGTCAGTGACTTCTTCAGTTTTCCTACCTTCCAAGTTGCTATAATTAAATTTTCATCTCTGTTTTCTTATAATCTGGCAATTTATATTTCACATTCTGCAACTTCCCAGACTATGTGTTTGCTAAACCTCTTTCCATGGCCTGTGCTCCTTTCACTGTTCACCAGTCTTGGATGCACTTATATCCTCTCATCTATATCGATAGTGCTTTCAATTTTCTAGTTCCAAATACTCTTTGTTTTGCTCTGGTTCCCTGCTGCTCCACTCCACTTCCCTGCAGTCTTACTCAGGAGCTAAGTTAGGAGCTCATATAGAAAGCAAATCTTTCTCCAATTTCTTCCCAAGAAAAGTGGGGAAGAGCAGAACCTGAATCCAGCCTCTCCAGGAACCTCTGCAACTGTAGACTTTTTAAGCAGGTGTCACTTTGTATTGGTTTGAAAACAAACCAGTGGGAGGTCACAAGTCAAGATTGAAATTTACAAAAAAGGTAGAAACAAGCAAAATAACATAAGGAAAAAGGTACAGATAAAGTTAGATACAACCTGATACCCTATTAGGGTGGCAGAAGCAGTCCAACTGAAGTGATCCAGTTGAAGCGATGATCCGATGGAAGGTCCGGTGTCCAACTGAAAGTCTGTGGTGGCTCTTGTCCTCTAGCTACCCAGTAGACAGGGATACCCTTAGGCAGTTCTAGGGCTAGTTTATATCCAGGTGGGAATGCCCGGCTTCCCCCTCCTGGGTGGAGCATCTCACAATAGGGTGAGATGAGTCCATGAGTCATTGGGTGGCTTCTTGATGGCCCATCATCTGTTATCAGGGGTGGGTCGTTAGCAGGTGATAACAGCTAACAGCTAACGGTCCACAGCTGGTGGTAATAGAATACATCTATTTTTAACCTAGGACACACTTAGCCCCAAATAGAGAACCTTGCCCTGTGCCTCACTTAATCTTCAGGTGAAGCTTTTTCCAAACATGCTTGTCATAGGAAAATGTGATTCACTTTTCCACAAAGACTTATTTTAGATATTGAAATATGAAGATAGGGTTTAAATCAGGTTTTAAAGTTTTTTTTCTCACTTTCTTACTTTCCTTTTGGTGTTCCATCACAAATGTTCATTCATGAAAATCAGCCACTCATTTCTGGAGACAGTGACATGAGGGACAGGCAAGGTTGCACGACACAGAAACTATATAAACATTATTTTTCTGAAAAACCTATTTAAGGGAAGTTGAGATACATCTAGAACTTACTATTAATGTCCAATTTTTGTTTGTGGATTTTTTTGTTTGTTTCTTGTTTTGTTTTTTAAACAAGCTGTGGGCTTGGTGGTTTTTAGAAATAGGTTTTAGGGTCCTCTGCCAGGCAGAGCTTAAAGATGGGTCTGCAATGACTTCAATGAATGTTAGAAGGCTTTGAATGGGGGGGAAAAAAGGCAGGTTTTATTATACTATAAACTAGAATAATTGACTGTTTAGGCAGAAGTCAAATGATATGGGAAGTTGTAAAAGAAATTAAGAGGATCACGGAGAAGTCGTTCCTTGACTGTTGTGTCCTGGCGAGTGGATTCATTCTCCTAGCCTTGATTTCAGTTGTCCACTGACCCTGGTGGCAAGGCCTTACCTTGAGATATGGTGTTTCCCTTGTTTAGTGTTCTAGTTTTTAATAAGGATGGGAGAAGGGTTTTCTGGGCCTGTCTAGGATTGGCTGCAGTGGGAACTGAGCAGTAAACATGAAGTAATAATTTTTCCTACAGTGCTTTCAGCCTCCTCTGATGGGTAGCTCAGAGACTGATTGAATATACAGGGGCTTAACCTATGGGGTCTCAATTGTACATCCTTGACCTTTGCAGTAGGAAGTTCTCTAGTGCTATGTGCTGGAAACAGTCAGGGAACTTCGGCACACCCCTGTTTTATCTCCTCCCCAGGTCACGGTGGTGAACACCATGGCCTTATACCTCAGGGGTTTCACCAGTGGTACTTCTTTGGCCTTGAAACTGGCCACATGCTCTGTATTTCTTGTCTTCCTTGACTCAGCTTTCTACTTCAGTAGTAAACTGAGAAAATAAATTAGGGTGACAGCACTAGAAAATATGAAAACTAATTGGTGAAATTATAATGATTTTTTAAAATAACTCTTTCAAATTACAGTTCCAAGTTGAAAAGGCATCTGGTGTCACAGCAGCAATAAAAGTGACATAAATCTAATAGGAAATTACAAAACTTGGCTTGATCGCTTCTCTGTCACATTCAGGCTGCTGCATGTATTTGCATAGGAGTATTTTATTCTTATTAAAATAATTGTGTGTTTAGCCATTTTCTTCTTGGTGAAGTGGCAGTCTTGAAGGCAGCTTTGCAATTACAGATCAGTAGTGACTGCGTTCAGAAACAATAATCTATTTAGTTGCATTTACTGGAGCAACAATACTGTAATGTGTCTTTTTGTTCAAAGCAGTCTAAGTGCTTCATCATATAATTGGTGAATTCAAAGGATAACTGTAGTGCTGACTTAAGAGTTCCTTAAATTAACATAATTTTAAACTGTGTCTAAAGGGTTTTAGTGTATATTTGAATCTTAAAATGCTTGGGAAAAGAAATGTCTTTTTCTGATTAAATTTCTATTTTTTTTTTTTTTTTAATTTGGAGGGAATAACTCTGGTTGTTATATGGCAAATACATCATATTCTTTCTAAATACAAATACAGCTGTCTGAAATGGTCTCACTGACTTTAGCACTTTAACTGCATGTTTTAACTTCTATGTACCTGCACAGAAGAGGTTGTGTTTTCAAGTAAAATTATACTTTTGGAAAGGACAACAGATAGCATTTTAGTTTTCCTTTAAAAGAAATAACAGCAGCAAACTCCCAGTCTACAGGCAATTCTTCCTCTCTGATTTGTATTTGGGAAAGGGGAGAAAAAAAGCACAGCGACATGTTCAGTATATCAGTGTCTGATTACAAGATATAGGTGCATTGACACAGAACAAGAGGTCACGTGTTTCTAGCCAGTTTCTGCCACTCTTCTCTCAATTAAATATGCTAACATGGCAAAAAAGCTTTGTGTCACTGACACACACTTTAAAATCTTAATCTGGAGGCCTGTTCTTATTTCATTAATTTTCCCTTAGGTAGCAGCATCTAATTATGAGCTGCATTAAAGCTTATATAAAAGAGGAAAAATCAGATGCAGATAAAATCAAATTTTCTTTTCATTTATAGGCTTTCTGGGGGCAACATTTGGACTGAAATAACTGTAATGACAATTAAAAAAAAAGTCTCTGATTTCAGGGATCTTTTCAAACCACTGGAACTGGGCAAATTGAAGTTGAAAGGACCTTGGCAATTAACATGTCATCTTCTGCTCTGTGTTGGACAATACACTGAATACACTGAATAGCCAATTAATTACAGATGTTTCAGCCTGTGTGGTTTTAGGTCAGATCCGAGATGTGGCTCATGACTCTTGATAGATATTTTTCTTCCCCCTTCTCTAGTAACCTAATGAGGAGAATAAGCAGTCCAGGGATAGGAGGGGTAAGTTGGTGAAGTGACCTGGATCTAAATGTCATGCTCACAGTGTTGGACCAAAATGGGACTTGGTGTGGGAGGTGTTCTGCTCTGCGGTGGCTTCTTTGCAGTGGCCTTGCCTCTCTTCTGCACAAAGGTTTCAAAACCAAGGGTGGGGTAGCACTGAGCAAATTGGGATAAGTGTAAATCTGCATACTCCAGTGGTTTTTAAGAAAGCTTGTAAAGGGTAATTGCTGATTATTTCTGTTTGCTGAAAACTCTGTCTTTTCTGAGTTGTTTCTATTGTAATAGCGTTTGGGTAGAAGGGTTGCCAAATGGGTGTAGCAGTTGTGCTACGCTGCTTATTTGCAACCTCAAAAGTAGCTGAGCTTTGATACTGTTGTCTACAGATTTAGATATGAACCCCAAATTCTTTGAGACAAGGGATTTACTGATAGCTATTTCAGCCTGGGTTTGTGTGGAAAATTTAAAATAACATGAATGAGGGTGGTAAGAACGTAGGCTCGAAAGCTTTGTATGTCTCACTGGCACTCTTTCATGAACTCTTGTCCTCCCAAACTCTCTGGAAACCAAAATTAAGGCTGTTAATCTGTACACATTTATTGTACAACCTGCCTCACCCAAAGGCTCTCTCTCAGGAGACACACTTGACTTTTCCTTACTGCAGTATGGCTGTTTGCAAGGCCAGCAGTTCACTGGATGCTGACTATGGATTTCACTTGGCCTATAAACTATATTTTGCACCCACAGAGCAGAAATCTGTGCACCTTCTGCACCTAGGTACTGCTGCCAGCTTTCAGCAGCAAAGACATTGGTTTAAAAAAACCAAAATGCAACCATGAAAGAGGATTTTGTGTTTCTCTACCTTTAGCGCGTAATATTCTCCTCTACCCTTCAAACTTCGAAGGAAGTCTCCAGTGAGTGACAGATGGCTGATTAGGTAGAAAATGTGTGCCTGAACCATATTAATAGAAATGCTTGTGGCTGAACCACATTAGTACTAACCTCGCTTGTTGCAGTCCTGGGAGAGGATGATAATGCTTGTTATGAAATCTGGAAGTGACAAATTAGCCGTTAGGATTTTATAGCCAATGTTTTTATTAAATGCTTGTTGCAGGGTGTTTGGGCCTCAGAAATCGATGTGCTAAGGGGGTAATGTTACTGCTGCCTTGAGCCACCTGAGAATGTTATTCCCGGGGGGGCAAGAAAAATACTAAGGGTCATCTAATTACACGAAGTGTCTTAAAAGGATGCTCAGAACATTGATATATACTTCGCTCAGTTTGAGGGGCAGCTATGACCCCTGAGAAAGCAGCTGGGTTTATTTAGGAGACAAAAGTGGGGAAGATCAAGATGAAATTGAAGGACTGTTGGGACATGGAGTAGGATGCTGAGCACCAGTTCTGTGGTTGAACCGGAAAAAACAGGAGTCAGAGCTCTTCTTCTCCTCTGTGTTGTTCCTTTGGGCTGGGCAGGGCCAGGGACAGCAGTAGGCGGCCGAACTGTGCTTTGCTGACCACTGAATGCAGAATGATGTGGGTATTTAAAGCTGCCACGCTCAACAGCGGCCACAAACATGTGGTTTCCAAAATACTGGTTACTCTGGTCCTGGTGGAGTTCTAGTGGTGATTTTAGGCCTTCTTTAGATCTTTTGTTGTGTGAGAAGCTGTTCAAGCTGGTGATTGTGGAAAATGGAAAAATTTTGAAGTTCCCAGGTATTAAATAACATCTTTTCTCCTTGTAATGGAAAGATGTGGTAGAGGGCTCAGGAGTAATTCTGGATCTGTAAATTGTACTGGAACAAATGAAGTGCCTCTCAAGTGCCAAATAAATAGGTATATATTGATGTCATCTAAGTTTAAGCTAAAGGAATATGCTTGCTGCTCAAAACCCGTTTCATTTCCTTGTATCTGCACATTCCAAATAGGTCTGGCTTCAATCTAATTTCTTGACTTAAAACAATAGTGTTCTGACATCAAAAATTGAATTAACAATTCCATTATCCTTGTGTACTTCAATTTCAGGTTTATCTGCATCAATGAAGAAGTCTTCTAGGAATAATTTTTTTTTAACTGGAAGAAGTCTATTATTACTTGCAAAACCTATGTAGAAAGTTGCACAGTTGCTAATAATCTGGGATTTCCCCAGTGTATATTTTTTTGTTGCTTAGAGTATTTGCAATTAGAAGTCTCCATCTCAATGGGATAATTAAAAAATAATTTACCACTTGGAAAGAATAGGTCTCTTCAGGCAAACTGCACCGCTATTGGTTAATTATTACTAATTTTTGGTTATCTGATGCAGTTCTTCCTGACCTGACATCTGCATAATGTAGAAGCTAATGAGAACAGAAATTAAGCCTGGTAGTTGACATGTCCTCTATTCAATTTGAGAGAGTAAGGTGGAAAGAGATTGAAAATAAAATTATCCAAGTGGGACTTCAGCATTACTGGCAACTTTATATGATGCACCAAATTTTTATAGAGATGAACAGATATGTAGAGGAAGAAAGACACACATATGATTTAGCAACCTTCAGTTGATTTTTGTCCTGCTCGCTGAAATACTGACCACAAAACATGACTATTGCTGTGTACTCTGGGCAACCTTAATGCCCAGTTGTTGTAGGATTTGCCATTAAGTCACAATTTTCTTCTTTCTTTGCAATAAATTAAATTTTTACTTTTACAGTTCTCAAGGTTATATTTCCATTGCAAATCATCCTGTCTTTTACATTTTTAATGTATATGAGTAACATTTCCTTTTACAAACTGCACCGTCATCACTCTCCTGTTTGCTCTACTTGGTTGGAGAGGTGAGGTCCTGCTGCAACTTAGGAGAGTCACTCCTGTTGCACCATGCCAGTTCTTGCCTGACGTTACACCCAGTGGGTTTTCTACACCTCTCCTGGCCACAAAATGTATATGCCAAAGCTGGAACTATTAAAGGGGCTTATTTTGAGACATGATGGGAGGTGGACACTCTGAGATGTGGCAGTGTTTAGAGTCAGAGAACTACAGAGTGGTTGGAGTTGGAAGGGACCTTAAAGGTCATCTGCCATCTCCCAGTAGAGCAGGTTGCTCAGAGCCTCATCAGCCTGACTTTGAATGCTTGCAGGGATGGGACATCCACAACTTCTCGGGGCAGCCAGTGCCAGGGCCTCACCACCCTCACAGGGAAAAAATTCTTCCCCATATCTAATCTAACCCTTCCCTGTGGCAATTTCAGCCATTTCCTCTTGTCCTGTCACACTCCATGCCCTTGTCAGAAGTCCCTCTGCAGCTCTCTTGTAGACCGTTTAAGATAGTGGAAGGGGCTCTGAAGTCTCCCTGGGACCTCCTCCAGACTGAACAACCCCAGCTGTCTCAGCCTGTTCTCAGGACAGGTGCTCCAGCCCTCTGATCATATTTGTGACCTCCTCTGGACTTTCTCCAACAAAATATTTCATATTTCAAAATACTCTGTGTTTTAGCATCATAAAAAGTAGCACATAAATTTGGGTAAAAGGAGAAGACAGTCCTTCAGTTGTTAATACAAATTAAAGCTGGCTTATGGGCACAGGGAGGCAAATGGCGTAAATGGAGCGCATGTGCAAAACAAACTGTGATTGTTTTAAAGCAAATAAAGGTGAGATACACGACAGGACCATTATGGAAATACTAATCTGATGTTCACCTTGGGTCTTGCAGCTCTTACACAGTGGTAAAGGGTTGTTCTATTTGGATTAAGACCAAGTTATTCCAATTAGCTGTGGACATGGACAAGCGTATTCAGAGACAAAAGGCCACCTAACACATTTTGCAAGTAGTTAACCTGTGTGGCTGTGGTCTTCATTGATCCAAAAGCATTATTCTGCTTTTTAAAAATGCTGCATTTTGCTTTTGTTGACAGCAGAGGAATATATAAAATTAGAAAGGCTGTGAAGAGATTAGGGCAGGCAGAGGGGTTGCTGTGTTCCCCAAACTGTCTCTGGAGAGAAACAGCTTGGGTACAGTCGGCCTGCTAGCTTACCCCTATTTCTGCCCTGTGCTGCTGGAGAGGTGCTGGTGGCACAATCCCCACACCTTTGCTGGATAGCCAAATTATTACCAGAGACGAGAGAAAAAGAGCTCTCCTCCAACCCAGATTCCACAGGTTTAATGCTTCGTGAAAGAAGGTGAGCAGAAGAGAAAATGAACCACCTGTGGGGCTTGGTTTTGCAAACTCTGTTCCCCGCCCCAGGGGTGGTACAAAGGCGGGGCCAAGGAAGGGAGCCCATGGATGGGGGTTACAGGGGTGGTATACGGTGGGACTCGGGAGAAACACCAATGGGGAGAGGAAAAAGGGGCAGGACAGAGGGCTAGGTCAGGAGGCAGCCACGCAGGCTGCTGGGAGATGTAGAATTCCATTTTTACAGAGTCTGCCAGGTAAAGTTACAATTCAACCGCGGAGACTTGTGAGAGAGACTTTTCCTTTACAGAAACACGGGGGAAGTATTTCTCATTTCCCTGAGTTTTTCCACCAGCCGACCTCAGCCATTTTCCCTGGCTCAGTAGCAGGCTCAGTGACTCCAGCATCAATAGAATAATGTTGCACTTTGAATTTTTCCAAGTGAGAAAATAACTGTATCCCAGTTAAGGGAATTATTATGATAAATGGGCAAAATCTGCTCCCATCTCAAAAACAAAACACTGTTTTTTCAGAAGGCACACAGCTCACAAAATATGACGACAGATGCGCACAAGCAAGTTACAAAACCCTTACAATAAGATTGCAACAGAACTTTTGAAAAAGGGGGAGTGCAGCATATGAGCCGAAGCCATCTGTCTCTGTTACAGAGCATTCCTTGCCTTGGAGAGCATAATTATGGGTCTGGCTTTTCTGTTGCTGGATTTTTATACAAAATGGTCTCTGAGAAAAATAGATTTTATCCAGAATAAGGTGAAACTTACTTGTGCTACTATATATTCCTTGGACTGCAGCCACAGAGTTATAATTTCCATTGCTGTTCTCCATCTCTGCAGTGGCATTCAGGGAGAAGAGTGGAATCTGTGGTAGTGGGTTACTGACCTTGTGGCTTGTCATTAAAAAAAGCTGTATCAATAATAGAATGTATTATGTTGGAACAATGGGTTTTTTTAGGTTTGTCAGGTAAATTCTCAGTCCTGCTGCTTTAAGTGATAAATTGCTTTTGGGTGTGCTAAAGATTAATTATATCTTTTAAATAAAATTGAAACAGCAACTGAATTGTATTTCCTTATAAGGGGGAAATTGAGCAAATTTTAGTATTTAGCTTAGAATTCTGGAATGTAATTTTTAATTCATTTTTAGATAAAATATTACTGTTTTGAATAATGCACACTAGTATATGTGAATCATTCAAATTAGCTATCTCTTGTTCCTTTAAGTCATAAATGACTTCATAAATGAAAAAAAAGTTTTAAGACTTGTACTAAAACTGAATCAGGTCATTTTTACTTGGACCACAGCTGACTTATAGTCCTGACCTGAAGTTACGACAGGTGGTGTTGAAGAATTTAGCACTGCTCTGTGCAAGCTATTGTATTGCTTATATAATTTCACATATTTAAAAATGAGGCTTCTAAAATAAATACAATGTGGAACAGAATCATCTCGAGTGGAAATAAGATTGCTTTTATCTCCTCATATTGGCTGAACTTTGTTTCATGATGGAGGTGGTGTCGGGTATGGAAGCGGTACTGAGATGTGTCTTGGCACAAGAAGTCATAATGCAGTTAAAGGAAACATTAGGAGAAATGAATTACAATGATCTTTAAGTGCTTTTTACTAGGAGAACTTGAGAACACTCAGCATCTTACTAAAAAATAAAAGAAGTTGGTTTATATTTTGTATCTACCTATTCCCTCTGAATAACTGTCATTGATCTTACAGATGCACATCCCTCTCCTGCTGTCCATGTGTAGGCTGCACCCTGTAGTGGTTTGCTATTCCTGAAGTTTAATGGGATATCGATGAGAATCCTGCTCCTTGAAATAATAATTTTTATCTTCTTAAAATTTTGTCAAGTGTTTTAGGAAGGTCAGATTTGCCATCAGTTAGCTTAGCAGCATTTTACCAGCTTAGAATCATGTAGCCTCTGTGCATGTGTTTGCTGCTTTCCCTACTGGGCTAGAGGAAAAGTAATCCCAAGGAAGCAAGGGAAGATGGAGAATGGGAGGCCCCTAAAATATCAGTTAACTCCCAGTTGTCTGAGATCCATATCAGGTGCTTCCTGACTTCAGGTGGCCAAGTATCTCTTCATTGGTGGTAAGAAAATCTCTTTTTTTTCTCTGTACAGTCAGAATCAGTTGGCTCTGTGAAATCTAGAGTTGTCTTTAATCTGTATTTTAAATACTTGCACAAAAGCTTAGTTCTGAAACAGTTTCCAAGCTTTGTTTCTGTCCAGTCCCTCCTTTAGTCTTGCCCAAACTGGGTTCAGCTTTAACGTCCCTGTTCCCTGACAGTACACAGGCAGATGCCAGTGACCTTCAGCCCTCCTTTTCCTAAACTGTTATGGTGCTTTGGGTAACATCAGCTTTTATGTTCTCTTCTAGTCTTCCAGTAGCAGATGCTTATTTTAAAAACAAATATTAATACATTAGTATGCAATGCTCAGAGCAGCAATTTGAGAACACAGTTAATGTGATTTTCCTGTTCTGTAACACTTGTTTTCCTTGTATGCAAACTCTGGTGGAGCAACTGTGACAGTCTCCTCAGTTGAAGTTTGAATATTAATTTTACATTGGCTATAGGAGCTGGTACCAATGTAAACTTTAATGAGGCTGGCACTCAAAAGCATTCATGTGTAACTGGTGCTGTCTTGAGAAAAGATGAAAACACTCTCAAGTCACCAAGGGGCAGCAGAAGTCGAGAAGCAGCTTGCCAGCTTTTATTATTTTCCTGACTGTCTGTTCTAGTTGGTTTTTCTCAGCTCAGCTGATGTTCTACATGAATGTGCAAGACTTCTGCCATTCTCTATTTAAGATTTTCCTATTAATTTACCACTCTGTCTTTTTTTAAAAGGCCAAGACTAAACACTTTTGGAGTCAAGTGTAAAGCAGTCCCAGACATCAGAGAATTTGGATAACAGATGCTATAGGGAACAGAGGAAAATTGTTATGGAGCTTCTGCTTGCTGACAGAAAACAAAATTTTCTCTACATAAGACAAGTCAATGAGGATGTTTGGACATCCCCAACAATGCACGGAATGAATTGAGATAATGGTTACTGTGGTTTTGCACAATTTCTGTCTGGTGTTCAGTTAACTTAGAAGATAAATTGATGCTTAGCAGTAAGTTGCGTTCTTTAACAGCAAGTTTAATCCTTTGATGTGAGTTTTCCCAACAGGTTTTTATTTATCTTGAAGATCTATAACTATTAATATTCACAACTGTTCTTAAAAAAAGAAACACCAACCCCCCCCCCACCCCACAGTGACCAAAAATGTAAGTGGTAAAACCCAGCCCTCCAGTACTATTCCTTAAAGGATCTTTGGCAGAATTCGGCCAAGGGGCTTTCAGTGCTGGAGCTATAACTTTCTGTGCATTAGTAGGTGTTTTTTTTAAGAGGATTAATTGGACAGATTTTTCAATCTAGCCAGTTAAGGAAACTGGGACAAGTTCTGCTTACTTTCTGCCATCAGTAATTCCTCGTGGTTACTGGAGCTGCTTATCTGGAGAGAAACACGAACAGAATTTGATCTGTTATGGATAAGCAGTAAAAAGTAAAATAATTGAGTCATAGCAAAACACGTGCTCTGTGGACAAATGCAGTGAAAATTGTTGGGGGCACATTTGGGTGGGAAAGGGATAGTATTTGCATGATGTTGTCAATGCATTTCCCATGTGGTGTTTTTGGGGAGTTGATTTGGGGGGAGTTGATTCTTACTCTGCTGAAGCTGTAGCAATGCCCTGGTTGGTTATGGCAGTGCTTGGGAGCAAAGTGAAGACTTGAATTCTCCAGAAATCTGTGAAAGGATTCTCAGTGTGAGAAACATAGGTTGAAGGATTTTCTGCGTGTTTTGCATTGTGTATTGATTTCCCGCTCTGCACCTGAAATATGAAATGTGAGGTAATTTCCTAGTTACATGCAGTATTGGACTAAATCCAGAGGGGAACAGATGACTGACAGTGGAGCAGAGCTGGTCTGTACTATGTGTCTTGTTCTGTACAGTGACAGGCAGGGAAGCGATCTGATGGAGTGACTTAGGAGAAGAGGAGTCAAGGGAGTGGATTACAACCAGCAGCTCTGCTTCTAACTTGTGCCACTTGGGGCAAATCACTTCAACCTGGGGTGAAATACTGTTTTCATTAATTCAGACATAAACTTCTCTTGGTTTCGGTGGAATGTGTTTTCTTCTTCTGCAGTTTCTTATGTTTTCTTTCAGATATAATACACAGGTAGGAAGAAAATGATATAATATTAAACATCATCAATGTTATTACAATGCTGCCAGCAGAGAAGCAAGCAAATGAAACCTATTGTGGCTGCATGTATTAAGGTTTTCCTTATACTGATGGCTTTCCTTGGCTATTGAACAATTTTGCATTTTCTCATTTCCATATCTTAAAATCTATTGTTTTAATGACATTTTATTGACTTGATACATTTTAAAACATTTGATTTCTGCCAAATTTGCCTGTGGTGTTTGCATATGCAGTATTATTGTACTTGTGTGACACTTTTGTCCACTGAAAAAAACCCCACCCAACAACTGAAACAATTTTAGGAAATATATGTCGAAAATTACTTAATGCTGTAAATACATAATTAATCTTGCCAACCATCAGAAAAAATCCATTTCAATACATTGTAGTCTGGATAATTATTTCCAGATTATGACATGATAAACAATTGTCTTGGGTTCCACAAATTAAAGCATACCCAGTAAATGGGTATTGAAGATGGTTGAATAATTGCTGGTGGTAAAGGGTGGACTTTTCCTCTAGGTTAATCTTACAGCAGCTTATATGAATTTATAAATAAAACTCTTCCTTTCCTGCTCTCCTCCCAGCCTGCAGTGCAGTCTGTACAAGTCCAACTGGTTCTTTTCCTGCTGTTACATGTCTGGTTTTAGGCTCTAGCTGGAGTTTACAGCATGCAAAAGTGCTTTTTATTGTTCACGAAGTTGGAAGAACAGGTAGAGAGGAGAAGTCTTGGATACCAGTCTCCAAGCTTTTAGGGTGAAAAGAAAGATAATTATTACCGAGAAATGAAACCACCATCTAATTTTCTGTAATCTGATAATTTTCAGTCACTGCTAACTATGGCCTGATTTGAACAAGCCACATAATAGTGAGCAATTATGTATAGGGTTATTCAGTATATGCTAAACATTAATTGTCATATTTGGAATGAAACAACTGGATCATTGCTCACATGCCAGAGAAGAATGCCAGCAGTTTGTATTTCAGCATAAGAATACACTGGGAATTGTCCATTGCTAATGAAAGAAGTGGGTAGAATACTAGTTTTAATAAAAGGCTTCTACAGACCTTCTCTCACTTGTTGGTTTTTTTAAACTTCAAAGAAAAACCTATTTGCTAAGAATATTTGTTTGAACTTACTCAGTCTTTATTTTTGACATAAAGTTAAAATCAACACTGCCAGCACTGTTCTAACAAAAGGTAGAATGCAGTGTCATTATATATTTCATTATAAGTGATTCATTGTATTATAGGTGAAATGTGTGTTTACACATTCTACTTCAGAGCCTGAGTATGTGACAAGGAGGAAAAATAGTGGCCAAGAAACTTCCTTAGAAGGCAGAACACGGTCTCATTCCCAGCCTCTTTTTTCCAGCACACTTTCTATGGTTCATTAAGGCAGCTGCTTTCCTATAATCACTGCTACACAGAAAAACAGAAGCAGCTTCAGATGTTTCAGGGCAAAAGCAAAGCTGTGAATTCTGTGGACTACTGAGACCCTTAGATTGCGACCCACCACTTTCTCATTTTGTTGGTTGTAGATGCTTGAGTAAAGAAGAAATTATTATTTAATATGCACCTGTGGTTGTTGCGCACGCTGTGGTCTGTGTTCATGAGCTTACTGGGGCTGGCTGCTGCAAAGGTACCTCTACCACATGTGGCACAACCTGAGTCTGAGTTTGGAACGGAGGTTTCTTTAAAGGGCCTTCAGGCAAACAAGTACATTCCCTCCAAGTGCTTCTTGGGATTAGTATCTCTGGAGGAGGACTGTGCTGAAAACCTGTGTGGTGACTGCAGCTCTCATCTTGGGAAAAGGTTTAAAGTACTCCCCCATTCCTAGTGGTGTTTAAATGGTTTTTGCCTTCAACTATGTCATCTGGAGAGAAAACATGTATAAGTATGTCTTACTATGCTCTGTGAGAAATTGAAGATATAAAAGTGCACTCTACTCAGGTGAGGCTTGCTGTATATTAGTTGTAGGGAAATTAAAAGATCTGTGAATGAAATTAGTGGCTTTATATTTTTTTCTAACTTAAGACTAATCTCTTTGAATTGATAATGTGCTACTGCACAGAGAAGAGCTTAGTCTTTTTGAATCCAGGTCCTTAGTTTTGGAGGTGAGTTTTATGTAAGTATTCTTCACTTCAAACTCCAACCATGATATAGCCATATATTGGACTTAGAGTGCAGCAGTCCTGTGCAGTGCTGGAGTTCTTTGATGTGCAAGCCTTAGGAATAAGAGATTAACCCCTCTCCCTCATAGACAAAGAGTTCTTATTTTTCTTTTTTTTTTTGGGACCTTATCCAGAAGTCATCAAAGTCTATGGAAACCATCCTATTTACTTCAGTGGGAATTGAATGAGGAACATGATTTTTGTGGTGTGCTGTTTAAAAAAAAACAACAAAAACTTTGCAGTAAAGTCATAATTGCATCCAGATGAGTTTCCCAAAGTGGTTATGAAGCAGCTGGTGGAAACGCCTTGACATGACCAAATTCAGCATGCCACTTGTTTCTGTGTGTGGGAAAATCTGACACAATCTGGAAGCAATTAGTCTTGAACCAGCAGCACTCCCTGAGCAGTCCTTTTAAAATGAGTTGCAAAGAAAAAGGCTAGAAAATTCCTAATAATAGGTATATTATCCTGTGTGTTGTGGAAAGCATTTTTATCAGTAACATGACTTCCAGGTTTTTTTAATATGTTTTTGACCTGCATCATGCTGTATGTGCAGCACACTGTAAAAGTTATTGTCTTCCTATAGCTGGATCTTTTTCTGTTCTTCTGTACATTACACAGTCTTCTGGGCCAAAACATCTATTTTTCATTAACATCTGGGACACTACATTGGAATTTCTAAGCAATGCTAGTTTGGTGATGTAGGCACAGGAGCCTTTGCTGTGGACAATTCTCTGTACTCTATCTGGGTCCTCTTGTTTATTGCTCCTGGGGAACTAAGAAATTTGAATAAAATACTTAAGAATAAAACCAAGAAGAAACCCGGTTAAACAGGGATATGGAGGTAAGTGCACACAGAATATTCAGCAGTGGGTTTATTCCCTGTGGTGCTGCTCTGTAGTGATTCATTCCCAAGCGCAGCCATCTCAGGGCAGAGTATCATCCTGCCTCTGATCATGTTCAGTAGCAGCTGTTTAAGGAAGACAATAAAAAAAGACAAAAAGCTAGTAACAGCTCACCAGAATTATGTTCCCATCTTCAAAAATGGGCTGTAAATGTATCTCCCCAATTCAAGGGAAGTTACTTACGCTGTTTCAAGTAAGGGAAAAATGAAGGCAGTGTGGCCCTGTATCTTTTCTTCCGTGAGGTCAGTGCTGAATTGCTCGGCTATTACTGCTTGACCAAAGACCCTGAAAAAATAGGATGGGGCAAAATAGAGAAGAAACTAAAAAATTTAAAGATCTGATTTTTCTGAGAGGCAGCATGCACAAGGATGGAAGCATTATTTGGTATGTTTTTTAAAACAGCAATAGTAAACAGGACATGTATTTCCTAATGTGAAATGGGAAGAGGGAACAAAAGAGGAATTTCAGAAAAATGTAGTGATTGAAAACCAGCAAGACATAATATACTCTCTAGCTTCTGAAACAGAGAAATAAAATTAACTTTTTCAATTCTGTTATGACTAGCCAAGCTGTAATGTAATATAGTAAATCTCTCAGTGTTACGTAATAAAATTAGTCAAAAGATGACAAAAGCATATAAACCATGCATTAATGAAAAAGCCTTGCAGGACTTATATTTAAATTGGATTGTGCCTATTTGATTTATGCTGGTGTGTAAGTACACTTGGCTCAAGTGTTTGTGGAAGCATGGACAGTAGCCTCTTTTTCTGTGTTTGCTGTTCCTTTTCGTTGTTGGTTTTTATTTTTTTTTTTCATTTGGAAATACCTTACTAAATATTACAACAGCATTGTCAATTACAGGGTAATGGGAATAGATAAGTCTGTTGAGAATATAGTTAGGAAGAAGCAGAAAGCCCTATTTTACTGCAGCAGGGTAAATGGTAGCATTGCTAGATTGTCTTGAGCTCACTCAGCTCAGCTTAGATGCATATAAAACCCATCAGCAGCAAACTTTTCACTCAGGCAGTATCAATGCATTTTAAGAGGAAGCATTCCCCTGGTTTCATTTAGATTGCAGTCCAGCTCTGTGTGTGTTGATATTTCAGAAAACAAAATATATTCAAATATCTGTTTTTTCCAACATAATTTCTGATGGTACCTCTGATAATGCTGTGGGTTTAATGATTGTGGAGACTCTGTTCATGCATAACATGAATAAGCCTGCAAGCTGTGCAGACCCTGTTAGCAGCTTTTAAAACAGCCCCCCCGAATCAGTTATAGAGATGAATAGCTAATTTATATCTGTGAAAAATGAGAGGAAACAGAGGTGCCTTATCAAGTTCCAAATCAATTCCTTTCCTTTTGTCTGAGCCTTATTTCTGCTCCCTGCTCCTGTCTGCTGATAGAAACACCCCTTGATGCTTCATCAGTATATTGTTTTCAGCTGTAGCATGCAAACACTGTCAGTGTTTAACTATCCCAAGACACTAGAGCTTAGCTCTTCCCTATTTCCGTTCAGCTTGACAGATGTGTTTGAAACCTCTGTCCTGAAAAAAAATGCACAGATATGGGAAGCTGCTCTCTAACGCAGGTTGTAAAGAAAGTAGCATAATGCTGTGGGAAATACTAAAGAACTACATTAAAATTGAGCTTTTCTTTTGTAAAAATGAAGTCAGTTTAAATGAGGCAAAGAAAAGGATTGAATATAAGCAAACATGATGGTAACTGCTCTGGAATGAAATAGCATGGACTGGGGGCTCAGATGTGTTCCTGCTTTTCAGCATCCTGTTTGCTTCCAGCTCTACTCGTGGATTGATACCTGCATTGCACTCCAGCCAGGCTAGGAGGCTCCATGCTGTAGTAGCAGAGTAATTAGGATTGAGCCCTTTGTTTCCCTGCTGGTGTGAGATGTCTGTCATGACATTGTCTGTTGTGGAAGGCACATCTGTCCTGTCCCTGGGTCTGCATCTTCTATGGAGCAAATCCCTGACTGGCTGTCGGGTGCTCTCAGGCCTGCAGGAGGTGGGGAGCCTCTGTCCCAGCATGCCGGTCGACGTGGTGTGATGTGCCAGTTGGCGTGTCATGGTGTGCCAGTCGGTGTGGCGTGGCGGGGTGTGCTGGTCAGCGTGGCTGGCGTGCTGGCAGGTGTGGTGTGGTGTATGGGGTGGGGTGGGGTGGGGTGGTCAGCATCGCTGGCATGCCGGTCAGTGCGGTGCGCTGTGCTGGTCAGCGTGCCCTGGCACAGCCTGTCCTCGTGTCACCTGCCACCTGTGCAAGGCGTTACCTGAGTGGGAGCAGGTGGGAGGCAGCGTCTGTTTGCCAAGGCTTTCTTGAGCTCTGCAAGGATGAGGNCATCGCTGGCATGCCGGTCAGTGCGGTGCGCTGTGCTGGTCAGCGTGCCCTGGCACAGCCTGTCCTCGTGTCACCTGCCACCTGTGCAAGGCGTTACCTGAGTGGGAGCAGGTGGGAGGCAGCGTCTGTTTGCCAAGGCTTTCTTGAGCTCTGCAAGGATGAGGTAACATTGCAGGATTTAATGGGATCCGTGTGACTCAAGTTGCTGATACCAATACACTGATTTATGTGCTGATGGATCTGACAAGCGCCCAGTCTCCTTTGAGCCCTCCACCCCGGCCTGCGTTACAGAGATGCAACGAGGTAATGCTCATCCTGTTGTGGTTTCAGTCCACCCACACACTCCATATGCATAATTTTTCCATAAAGGATGGCTGTTGGGATATATATGATCTCAATTTAAGACAGTTGCATGTACTCCTATTTTTCACATACAGCTGTTTAGCTATATAATTTATCTATCTAAAACTAGTTGTAGAACGGCCAAGCAAAGCTAATTGTTGCACTGATGGAATGCATTGTGTGATGCTTATTTAACACGGGTCCTGGTATTTGCTGTCTTACTTTTCTGTTTCTCAGTTCCACTGTATCTCTTATGTTTGTTAACAGAAGTGCTCTTATGGGAATTTTTAATAAGTATGACAATATTGTTTTCATTCTGAGTTACAGATAAATGGTTGGCTTTTCAGAAGTGCTCATTGTTGGGTGACTCTCATCTCGTTTAAGTTGGTGGCAAATCCTTTAGTGTCAGAACTAGTAAAGGAGCACACAGGCAGTTTTGGAAATGATGTGCTAAGAAGGTGTCTGTTTGCAGGACTGACAGGTTAACAAGCTCATTGCTTCTGTTACAATGTTAGAATTTGGCTATTTGCATAATATAGACCAGGAACACTATTTTACAATTGATGAATAAGCCTTTCAGATAGGTGTTTTAGACATCACTGAAGTTTGTGGTTGCTTCGCAAATAAATTGAAGGTTTTGAGCACATTTTGTTTATATCAGGAAGCTGAAATTTTATTCGGATGCCCAAGCTTGAAAACAGAATGTAATTTGGCGTTCTGTGTAAATGGTTCCTGAACAAGGGCAGTGGGAGAATACTGATACAATTTGGTGTTTAGTTGTGCATGTAATAGATACTAACTTGGTCATTCTGTGCTTGAGTTGTGAGAGGAAAGGTGTGTGCCAATGTCTTCACAAACAATTTGATGGGTGTTAACGTCTTTAAAATGGATCTTAACGCCTCTACTGACTTTGGGCAGCAGGTTCCTTACCAGGCCCAGATAGTTTGGCTCCTGAAACAGACAGGGGTCTGCACAAGCCTGAGCTTCTGAACTGTGGGGTAAAACAGTAGGTTCAAGGGGGGGGATATGGCGTAGGCAGTTCAGGAAGGCTGTACCTTCCTAGAACCTCAGCCAATGGAGAAAGGAAGAGGGCAACATGCAGCTGGGAGTTTGGGATAAAAGGATGCTTCATCCTGCAAAACCTCGAGAGAGAAAAGCCCGCGGGGTGTGTGCCCCAGTGGAATCTCCCTTTATTCGGATAAAGTTGAAGGACTCCTCTGTCTCCTTTTTTGTCATAAACCTCTGGCGTTTGTGGATTTTCCTGACAATTTTAAACTTGCTGGTTTTGTTAATTGGTTGGCTATAAAGAGAAAAGGCTGCAGTTCAGAGGGACTCAGGATAAAATTTTTTAGTTTTTTAATCAATATCTAAGGGTGGTGCTCATACCAAAGAGGGCCTCTTTGCTTTAGAGCTGTAATAAACCATGGTAGATTTGAAAACGCCTCCTGTTCAGTGGTGCATTCATTGCACCTGAAAGATACTGCCAGAGTTTTTCCCCTGTTTGCTGTGCTGGCCTTTTGGGTTAAGGTGTGATAAAGGACAGGGTGGGGCCTGGGAAGTGTTTGGTGGTGGTGGTGCTCCTGGGCTGCAAGAACGTGTCTCCAGCCACGGGACTGTGGTGTTCCCTGATGCCAGGGGAGCTGTGTGAAGATGAATGTAGGAGTAGTGGCAGATGTGCTGACTGAAGAGCTGCATCAGGAGATGCAGAGCTGTAAGAGAGATAGACGGTAAAGTCATGTATGATGTCTGTGATAAGCATGATAAAAACTTGCTGAGGAGCAGCTTGAATTACAAAGAACTTTCTGCCTCTTTCATGTCTCATGATAATTAAACAGTCCATTTTTATTCAACTTCTTTCAAATGGGGTTCTAATTAAGCAATAACTAATGAAATATGAGATTAAGCATCAGCAGATTTCTGGTGGTCAGAAATGTGCCCAGGGCAAAGTTGAAAACAGTTTTGTAAAAATATTTGAAACAGAGCAAAAATATTTATTACGAAATTCTGTGAGTGTAAATGCAGGTTGAATTAATTTTCTTAGTGTTATGCTGAACTGAAAAAAACATAAAACTCAATATGTACTCCTTTGAATGTGGTTGCTACATCATCACCACAAATTTAAAAAAAATGTGTCTGTAACCAGATAAGATGTTATCAGGCACTACTAATTTTAATTAAGATTCAACCTATTGGGGGAATATATATTAAAAGAATTAATTAAAATGCAGTTTGCTGTATAAGAGATATCAGTATAGGAAATTAGCTAATAGCAGTATCACAGGGAATCTGTGCTTTGCAAGCTGTTTTGTGATGCTAAGAAGGCATCTTCATGGGGATGAGAGAGACATCTTGGGGAAACCAGGAGACGATGTGAATGACCTTTCTGGGTTAGTTTGAGTAAAAGTGGTTTCTCGGCTTGCTGCATCAATGCATGTCTAACAATGTTATTTCAGTTTCTGTTTTTCTTTGGGGTGGGTGGCTGGCACAAATGCTCCAAATACTTGAGATAATTGGACATAATTTGATTGCATCATGATAATCCTGTCTCCTGCAAGAAGGGCTTTTGAGGTGGTTAAGATACCTTTAAAGACTGCAGTCTTTCAATGCTGTCATTCTTGATAACCTTTTTATCACTGCAAGTTTATGTGAAGGTACTGCTGGAGTTCCTCAAAGATCAAATCGTGCTTTATTTAATATTTTCATTAGCAGCCTTTACAGGAGAATTAAAAGTGTGCTAAATAAATTTGCCAACTCCAAAGCTGAGAGATATTGGCAAGGCGAGGGAGGACTGGATTATTACGTGAGAACTGCTTTCCTCTGCCATTAATTGGTTTTAGGAGAATGTCATGTGCTTAAGGATGGATGATATTAATTTCTTCTATAAGCTCAACATCACCATTTGGGAGTAACAAAGAATGAAGATGTCCTATCTGTACTTAGGAAGATGAGTTTAAACAGCCACAGGTCAAGGAAGAGTAATTAGGATAATGGTGGAAGGATCAGCCAGCATTTTACTAGTAGCCTGGAAGAGCTTGGCTTCAGCCTAGAGAAGCGTAAGCTGAGAGGAACGAGGATTGTTTTCTATAGGTGTATGGCAGAAAAAAAACCCTGGCAAACCACAGTTACATAAGCTGAAGGATGGTTTTAGAAGGCGGCATGGGGAGTGAATATGGACTCCATCTGGCAGGCAGGTGATTTCTCACCTTATTTGAGGCTTCCATGGGCATGGTGCCTTGAGCATTTGCTGGTTTTGGCAGCCCCAAGGTCAAGTGTGGGAAGTGTCTCCCCCCAGAGCACATTTATTGGGAGCTTGTTTTAAATGATTTCTTTGAAAAGAAAGAACAAAGCTTCTAGGGAGAAGTAGTTAAAAAGGAAACTTAATGCATAGACAGCCCCCTCTTCTTTAAGGATATACTGCTGCTCTTGGTGGGTGTGTGGATGCGCCAGACGTCTTCCAACACCTCTGAGTAGGTGCCAGTCTGTCAGATTAGCTCATCTAAAATAAACCTTTCTCCCACTCCCTGCCTGCTATGAGCCCTTTGAGAGAGAATTGCCTTTTAAAATGTACTGGGGTGTTCTCTGGGCTTTCATTCTGTGGTTTTAAGCTAGTTTTGAAATGAGCAGAGAGGATGTGAAAAATGTTGGACGCTTTTAACACTGTCATTTAATGATCTCATCGTTTGAGCCTGTTTGTGGAGAGGTGGCTTATCTTGAGCTGTTCGCTCCTTCCCTTGCCTGTTTTCCACTAGAATGTCTCCTATTGTGTTAAGCCAATAACCCTTTTTAATAGGTCAGCGTAGAGTATTAGTGAGCTTTTGCACTGTGGTTATAAATGTCACACATGCTTCTAAGAGGAGTGAGCAATAGAAAATATTGCCTGGATTTGATCTCTTATTTTCAACAGTGCGAAACAGTTGATCTTCTGATTAAAAAAAGGGCTCTTAATCAGAGACTTTTAGCTTTTGCTATTTAAAATGCAATCCCAAGGACCAGGCATTGTGGCTCTTGCCTTCATAAGCACCTGCTTTAGGAAAGGTAAAAAAATATTAATTTGCTGTGAAGTAGGTTTATCTGTAAGAACAGAATTTTGCAGGACTACCTGCAAGTAAAAGTTGGGAGATATTATTTATCTTGTGAACCCACAGTATGTTCACTTGGCTGCGATGAACCTCTGATTGCAGCACAACAGTTTTGTCACATCCTCAAAAGGTAGCAGAATTAGTGCTGACAGAGGTATAAATGTGGCAGGCTTGGCTTATACCAGGAGCTGACTTGGTCCAAGTCTCTGTATGGGTGGCAGGTCTAAGAAAAACATATTGCACAGCCCAGAAAAGAGCATAGTGGGAAAGGGACTCTGTGGTTCATAGAAGGGAGGGGGTGGCAGCTCTCTCCTTGCCAGTCTGAATTGCAGAACTCCCAAGTAATGTCATCCTTCAGCGTTTCTACTGTTTAATTTCCTCCAGCAGCAACCATTCCAGCACAGCGTTGCTGCTGGCAAGGCGAGGTAGCCCTGGTGCTGTCACTTCCATTTTGTTCTCAGCCACAGTTACCTTTGTAAACAAAGGGCTAAACATCTGCAGTTTTGATTTATCAAATAGTCCTATAATGCTGCAAACAAAGAAAAGGGAAGCTGAAGGTATTTGAAAGTAGCTTAATAAATTAGTATTAGTATTGTAATTTGCTCACTCTTTTCTTTTGGCTGCTTAGCAAAAATTACTTGGAAGACCTATTAATTTTATGATAAGAATGATGATGCTGTGTACAGAAAAATATCTGGCCATATGCTTGTATCTTTATTTTAAACGACAAAGATTAATGAAATGTAATTTCGAGGGAAAAATAATTTATTATTATACATTACGCATTCAAAGAAAATGGAGAGTAAATTGATTTAAAGCACTAATGTTCCCATTTGCACTATGACTGTGTATATAATATATGCTTTTGAGAGATCATGGTAAGTGTCATGTAAAGAGTATTCTTGAGTGGCAGAGTGAATATCACAGATTCTGTATTAAACAGACAATCTGATGTGGACTTGCTTGGATTTCAGTATTGTATAGCTGACTTCATATCTGGTTAGTACATTTTAAATTCTTCTGGCATATTGTGCTGATTTCTTCTATTGCTGCTACAGCTCAGCCAAAAATTACTGGTCCCTTTTAAGCTGATTAGAAGATCATTTAAAAATCATTAGCAAAGGAAGACTATTACAAAAAAGACCTTATAAAGCACATTTCTTAAAAAGACTTTTCTGGATACAGAATATGTTCAATTTTTGAAAATAAAGTTGGGATGTGGGAGTTATCAATGTGGTTGGAGGAGTGGGCAGGAGTGGTGTCTGTTTTCCTTTTCCTGCTATTTTCTTCTAACATGAAATACCTGCAGTTATCACTGTTGTCTTTTCCCATATAGGAAATGCTGGGTTTTGTTCTAGGCTGGTATAACGATTACTCCTGCAAAACTGTAGATTTAACAACAAATACCCCCAGCACTTTGCAGTGTTCAAGGAACCTGCATCATCAGCATATAATCATATACCACAGGTATTAAGTAGTGAGTGGTTTTTTACCATTAGAGAAATAGTCAGATCTGGGTCAGCTCCCAGAAGAATAAGAATTTAAAGGTCTTGGACAACTTCGAAGTGCCCATGTACGAATCAGCTGCTTCCCTGTTGTGCTTCATTGGTTCAGGGAAGCATTGGCAGTTTTTCATGTGCTCTTCCAGTCCTATGCTGAGGTTGCTCATCTGTGGGCTCACAGTGCTGCTGCCCTCCTTTGAAAGAGAAAGATGCTTCAGGCTGGCATGCGGCATCTTGGCATTGACGCCAGAGCTGCTTTTAGATGTCTGTCCTGCACCTGAACAGGTGACCCCCCCCATAAATTTATTCTGTTTACTCATATCAGGTCACTGGGATGCATAATGTCCTAAAGTAGCCCTAATGCTCCTGGTAATTTTTCTGTTAACAGATCCAAAAGAAAAAAATAAATCAGGTCTTGCAGAAGTCAGGTTTTCTATCTGGAAGTGTTTGAAAATGGCTGTGGGAGCTCAGGACCACTCCTTGCCTCCCTGTTCTCATTACTGTTGAGCTTGTGCAGCATCCTTTTAATAAAGCACTAACCTACTCAGCCAAGTGGTAAATGTCATAGAGATATCTTCATGTTTGTTTGGGGTTTTTTTACTGTGTGAGGTGAAGTAAACTTCATTAAATCCCTGATCTGATCATGGAGAATAAATTTGATACTGCTTTTGGGCATACTTATTCCATATCCTCTTACTTGTTTTCAGGACATAAGTGACACTAATTTGCACTTGTACAGTTCCTCTATCTTGATTACCGAGCAGGCTGGATGATGTGGAGATTAGCAATGACATTTTGAAAGACCAAATGCTTGCCAGTGTCTTTAAAATGCTCTACTTTTCCTTCGTTGTATGATCACACCCTATGGGGACATGTCAGAGGCAGCTTCCTACAAATGTGAAAGCACTAGAAAACACGATCCGTGGCTTGTTTGACAGATGAAAGTTTATCCCAATGTTTGTTTTTTGTAAAGAAAGCAGCATTGACTGTCTGTTGATGAGACCTAGCACAGGTAACAGCACCTGCTGGAGCTCCTTCTCAGCAAGGAAAAAATTGTTTTTTCCCCTCCACAGCAGCATTTTAGCTGGTTGTGAGACATGTGAACACATGCCTTGGCAGGTCTCCAGCACCCGTTGACACCTAGCATGGTTTATTTCCCTATCCTCAGGAATTCTGCTTCATTCCCAGGAAGGCTCAAGCGAGTTCTAGATGGGATCATGAGCTGATAGTGGTGCACCCAAGCATACCCACACATGAGCTGCTTCTGTTTTAAGACATTTTCCCGTTTAATATCCTTAAGCATCAGTTTGTGGCAGCACTGTAGAGATTTCCATGAATGACTGTGGGAGGCTTCACTCGTCACTGACAGATTGACTTGAAAACCTTAGAAAGAGGTCAGTGGTGTGGGGATTTGACCTAATAACTTCCTAGAGCTACTGAGCAAAACAGAGTAAGAAATATTTTGAAGAGCTAGATTTATTTTCTTTTCCTGAAGTATTGCCACAGAAATCTTTGCATCAGTGAATTACTGAAAAAATTTTGCGTAATCCAAACCAGGCTTTTGTTAATACTTCAGTAGTGTCCTTTCAGCCTGCTGATGGCATTTTAATTGATTTGGTGGGATTATACTGAAGGATAAAGTTAATCTTTATTAGCACAAAGGAGAACAATCGGTATTTTTAAATTTTTATTTTATTTTATTTAAATAACCAACAGTATCTAATTAGCAAAGAGTGCTTTCAGTAGTGTTAGGTATTCTGTGGAGGAAAAAATTAAATACCTGTCAGAAATATGCTGATGATGGCAGCCTGCCTGGAGCTGAACTCATTGTAATAAAACCTCCTGGACTGGAATGGGTGCCGTTCATGCTCCTTGCCGCCTGAGCTGTTTTTGCAGTGTGTAAACCCACAGCCAGCAGCCATCAGGCCGTGCAGCAGGCACTGCTAGGCTGTGGGGCTCCTGTCCTTTGCAGGAGGTGTCAGTTGGGCCGTGGCAACAGGGGCTGGAGCCTGGAGGAGCTCAAAGAGTGGGATTAGAAGATCTTACATCCTTTGACTTTGTACTGGATCACTGGATTGAAATCACTTTGATAGGTGCTTTTTGAGGATTTTGCAGGGCTGGTTGTTTTTTGATTTGTTTGGGGGTTTATTTGAATCCCTGAGACTGGGTTGCTTTGCTCCCTAGTTTTACAGCAACACCAGCACTGAGTTTAAAATGGATATTAAGACAATCCAGTTTATACTGACTGTACCAGCAGGGGTGCTTCTTCATGGGACACAGGGTATCGACCTTCAAATCCATATCAAAGACAGACACTCTCTCCCCCTCCCTTCCCAAAGTGGTGTGGTTGCTTTGGGAACAAGATGTGTTTCTTGCATGAGCAGCTCCATAGGTCCTTTTGTCAAAATAACTGAGTTTGTGAAAGTTTGAGGTTTTTTTCATTTCAGTAAAACAAGGAAAATCTCCCTGCAACATACAACAGCACCCTTTTCCCCTTAATTAGCATCCTAGTCTAATGTCTCTGTCCTTTCCCTCTCCCATCTCTAAGACTGTAAAAAATTTTTGACAGACCACTTTTTGCACTTTTAGTATTTAATGACTAAAATGGTGAAAGTGTTAAAGTCAGTTGGTAACACAGGGAAAATTGGAAGGTATTGATGAACTGTACTGCACAAGCTGCCATTTACTTCTGTGCAGATCATGTATTGAAAAATACTGGGGAGGGTTTTAATAAACATGTGTTCATCATAGCACTGGGTATGAATTCATATAAACAAAACCTTTAAAATTTTACAGGTAAAGCCAGGCATTACATCAGATCTTCCATGCTACTCTCTTTGATTTTGTTTGGGTTTTTTTTTTCAAATTTTGTTTTTTTTAATATAGTGTAGGCTAGTAATAGATTCCAGAGCTTTCAGAGTTTGGGACAACATGTTTTGGACAAAACACAGAAATGTAGGACTTTTTTTTTTTTTTACAAAACCAGTCCCTGATAGTTTTGCATATTTCACTCCTTTTAATGCCTCTGTCTGTACCCAAGGAACGCTCTGATCAGTGCAGCTCTGTCCCTAGGCCAGCAGATCATGAAAGACCTGAGCATTTCCTGAGACAGGTAAGTTATGACAAACCAAGTAGTTATTCTCTTTTTCAGCATAATTCAGTGCTCAGTAGTAGAAATGTGATTTGGTGGTGTTTCACCTCTCCTCCAAAATTGTCTTTAATAGATCTTGTGTATTTGGACTTCTTAAATTTTTATATAGAACAGGGGAAAACAACAGAAGCAAGAGCAACTTCTTAGGAATACATTATTACCTTGTTCCCCCACCCTTAACATTATGTATTTGTAAGTTCAGGGAATAGTGGAGATTTCCAGGGAAAATACTTTGTGATGTGCCTATCCTGGATTTAAGTGCAAACTGTGTAAGGAGGGTTCAGCAAAATTCCACTATGTATCAACAAGTGCGATTAGCAATGAAGAGGTTTTTACATGCATAGCAGTCCTGTTTACCAAACAAACTCTGTTAATGAGCTTCATATAACTAACAAACGGGGAGGGGGGGGTGGGAAGAAAAAGAAGACAGAATAGAAAGAAGAGCTTAGAGATGGTGGTTGTCCTTCTGGTGCTCAACCTTTTTGACCCTTCATGGTACTTACATATCTTACAAAGCACCAAGGTGCATAACTGGGAGAGGTGAGGGTCTATCTGAGACAGCCATGGTTAAGCTGGTGAGGTCCTATGTGCAGTTCCATCACTGCCTTTTTTCCTTTATCCAAGGAAATTGCACAAGGTCAGCAGTTTAGCTCCAGTGATATTCTCCTGATTGCTTAACTCAGTTGGCTGCAAAGTGCTGAATTTCAGCAACCATAAAAACTCCCAAGACCTGGAAGTAGTGTGGTGTTTTTTCTTAATTTTTATTTTAGTATGCTGTATATCATTTCTGTATCAGGGAGAAATGAAATGGTTTTTAGTGGATGAAGTAGGTTACATGCCATTAAGGAGTTCTTAAGGTAAAAGAATTGCTTTAAAGACATTAGGCAGAGGTTCTGCGTTATCAGCTAATGCCCCAAAATTGTATTTACTCACTGGGTTAGCATTTCCCTGTATATGGCTTTCCTTCTGTTAATGAGCTCATGTTCCTCATGAGCAGTAATTTATTCCATCAGGCTTTGGAAATAAGTATCTTAATGTTTCTTGAGAAGATTATTGAAACTAGGTAAACAAACAAAATACCACAGATTCTGTACCTATCCACATTCTTACACTGTTGCTCAAACTGTGTAGAAAATGAAAATAGTTTTAATTTCTAATTTATTTCCTATTAGAGGAGTGCAATGCAATTGACTTTTTTCCATTAAATGTAACTTAAACAGGGGGTGAGCATATTATACACACAATCAGGAAGTGTGTAGGGTTTACATAGGCTTGTATTTGGGATGTAATTCTGGAATAAGGGTTAAAACATAATTTCTTAAATACTCTGCTTTGTCAGCATTCCTTGGTAGAAGGGTTTACCTTTTTAAAAACTGTTACTACTCTACTTCCTTGTTGAATCCATGGAAAAACAATGCTTAAGGAAGCCAAATTAACTCCACTTTACACATACACAAAGAGGTAGCTGAAGATGATGTGTAAGGTAAGGGGGCTTTCTCTTACACCCGTTCAAGCTGCTGATGCTTGGTCTAGGCATTTAGGAAATTTTGTTAATACAGCAGGCTCAGAGGTGGACAGAGGCTTCCATTTGCTGTGGCCTCCTGTGTGTGTAACCTGGCCTGAAAAACTCTGCTTCTAAGCCATGCCTGCATACTTAAGTACAGCTGCTTGTGTGCATCTCAATAAGTCCCCAGTTTTGATCTCACAGTAGTGAAAACAGATTTCATTACCCTTTTGCAATCCTTGCAATAAAAGCAAGGCTTCAAGTTAAAACCCTGGAAAGCATTACTGTGAGGTGAGAAGGGAAAGCAGAGTTTGTGGGGATATCTTTTATCCGACCAGCACCTGCTGTGTCTGAGGGCATTCATTTAAAATTATCAACCAGCTGATTTTTGTATCCCATGAAAAAATGGAAAGACTTGCTGTAAAATTATTTATTGTTCTTAATTACAAAAAAAAAAAAAAAACAAAAAAAAAAAAAAAAAAAAGGAAAAATATTAAAACAAACAAAACCAATCCCCACATCCACAAAACCCGTATTTTTTCATGTGGAAAGCCAGTTTCATAAGTAGGCATTTATCAGGGACTAAGGCCACTGGAGAGAAGTGGTATTACATAAATTGGATGTGCAGTTTTGAGCTAAATAATTTTTTAATATTTTGCATAAAATTAGGGAAATTAAATTATGCATAACGTTCATAGTTTCATCCTTTTGTAAATGATGTTCCCACAGTTAGTGATTAAAGAACATGGTGCAGCCCCTCGAGTTTGAGCAATTAGATGTTTCACAGCTCTGTCTATAGATAGATATTCCTTAAGCTCAGCAAGGGGACGAGAGAGTGCACTAGCACTTGGCTACGATCTGCTCCCTCTTTTTCATGACTTAAGAGGGCTGTTCAGGACAGAGTATCAGCCTGTATGAACACTATCAACCAGCTTGAACAAGTCAGATTATTTAATTAGCCCTATTAAGACCCTTCTATTTTTATAACTTATTTATGAGTGTTTTTGCTAAGCTTAGAAGGTCCAGCTTCAAATATCAAAAAGATGTTTTCAGCTCATGTTGTTAATCTTGAGGGGTTCTATACTGTGACTCCATTACATTTTCATCCCAAGCAAATAAAAAAGGGCTCTGAAAAGTAGTTTAAGATGGGAAATTCATGTCTGCAGTCCCAACCTGCAGGTTTCAGGCATAGGGCATTTATGATGTCCATGCACAATGGACACTTGCTTAGGTTGCCAAAATGTGTATTGTATGCCTTTGCCTTAGACCATCAAAAATCCAGAGAATAATAATTTCTTTTAACACCCATTTCAAAGTGTCATGGTTTCCCTCCAGGGGAGAGATGTTCCTCAGCCATCATTTAAAGACTACCATGCTCTGAGTACCTTACTTGATGTCCAGTGCTGAGAAAACAAGGTGATGCTTTCTTTGAGCATCTGCTTTGCCACCATTTTACTGAGATCCACGTTCTGCTTTTATCTGTATTTTTTGAGAGGAGCAGGAAATGATTTGATGAAATAAGTATTAAATCAAACATTCAAGTTTGCAGAAAACCCCCAACCTTTTACAGCAATTACTTCCAGAATATAATACCTGTGTCATGGTTGTACCTTTGGAGTGTTTGAAAGGGCTCTAATTTCATCACAAGGGTGGGACTCTTATCCACCACCCCAAAATTAAATTCATTTGCAAAGATAAAATAAAAAGTAAATGAGCCTTTTCTTTCTGATGGAACCACTCTGGGCTAATTTGGAAGACAAAACTCTAAGGTATGGAGTAACTTTATGCTTTGGAAAAAAAAAATCACTGATGGTTAAGTGCTGGGTTGTGGCTTGAAGCTATGGCTGTTCTAGTATCAGTAAAGAAACAATTAAAAAGATCAGTCCCAAGATGATGCTGAAACAATATATGGATTTGGAAGTAAGGTTAAGGTATTTTGAAAGTGGAGGGTACCCATGTGAATTATGGTTCTGCCCAAAACTATCTCAAACAAATGTGGTTTGGACAAATCCAGGCAGATAGCATCTGCCAGCTCACTTCTGAAGATCTTATCCAAGTTCAGCTGTAGGGAAATGTGCAAAATTTCATCCTCTTAGTAGGGAAGTCTATATATGTGCTTTAGGGCATTATGTCATCAGTAAATTATTTTAATAGCGAATAAGCCTTTATTACTTTTGCTCTTGCTTTATTGCATTTGCTGCTCTACATTCAATATGTACAGCATTGGCACAAGATAGCTTGCATGCTCACCTAGTGCATTAGCAGGAGAGATGGAAACTGTGTTCCAAGACCATAGTACTTTGAATTTGGTACTGTTAAAGCCAGAAGAAAAAAAAAAAAAAACAAACAAAAAAACCCCAACAGTTGTTGCACATCAGGCTCTGGTAGAAGGCTAAGAAATAACAGCTTATAAATGAAGCAAGTTTCTCACAGAATCATAGAACATGCTGAGTTCAAAGAACCCATCAGGATCACTGAGTCCAGCTCCTGGCCCTAGTTCTGGAAGGTACCAAGATGAGACAAAATTAATATGGTTTCCAAAGTACCAGGCTGTTTTTGGACACAGCTTTTAGGTTAAAACAGAACTGTGGGCAATTCAGGATAGCAATATAAATTAAAAAGGGACAATGATAAAGAATGTAAAAGATACTCAGCATAGTATTAGAATATGGAGGGTACTGATCAAGTGAACTCTGCACATAGGTTTAGGCAACACTGAAAAAAATCCCACCCCTTGCTCCACAATTAAATATTGAACAGTACACAGAAAAAGCATGGAATTTGAAAACTGAGATAAATTTAATGTGGATTAATGTTATTTTGATAAATGTGTTGAGTAAACTGCCTACTGTAGTAATCCTCTTTGCCTGCATATATACGTGTCTAACAGAAGGGATTTATGATGGTGCTGGGGAGCATTGCATGCAGCAACTGCAGCACGACGATAAGTAGCAGTCTTGAAGAGACGAGCCTGACATGGAGAGGAATAGCAATGTGTATAAACACCCAAAGGAAAAAAACACAGTTTAGTTTGAAAGCAATATTTCACTTGCCAAATTATTTTTACCTTGTGTGTGTGGAGTAAAAGAATCCAAGGAAGGTCTTGTACACTCCAGTGTGCTATTTTCTGCGTTGGCATCACGTGTGGTAAAAGCACACCAGCTCTCCTGGCAAGCCTGACCTGGTTCCCTGCGGAGGACAGAGGCTTTTCCAGGTTTTCACTCTTGCTGGTGGAAGGTGAAATAGGAACAACTGGGCTTATTTACTGGAGTTGCTTTGGATTTGTACTCTACTGCCTCACAGACAAAAATGTCACATGAAAAGTCATTTTACTTAAGACTGTCATACTATTATCTCTTCAAATGCCAACTTTTTTATATTCTTCTGACCTTGCATGGCATCACTGGATATGGTACATACCATTACCAGGCACTTCTGGCTCTGGTGCCTTAGGAGACAAAGTACTCACTGAGTGTTGTTTTACCTTTTTCACAACATAAATTTGGAGACAACTGGGAGAGAGGTTTTTATATAAATAGCTTGAAAAGCCAACAAAACCTATATAATTTTGTTACTGCAAAACTGCTGGCAAAGGACTAGGCTCTCTTGCCAGCAACCCAGCCATTAAATGGGCTCAGATATCAGGGATTCCCCTGCACAAGTGTAGACAAAACACAGATCTGTCCAGTCCCTCTTGTGGTGCTTTCCTTTCCTGCTCACTGCTTGGGAAGCTTTTTGCGCAACAACATAATGGGGCTCCACATGCTCAGTCTTGCCTTTCTTGCCCTTCCATAGATTGGCACCTGATGTGACAACAGAGCAAACCAGTCGTTTGGTGCATTACACTGAGCTGAGCACGCTGTTTAGCATTACACTCCCCTTTCCATGGATGCAATTAATGCTCCATGCGAAGAAGGCATGGTTTGTGTCGGGTGAGTAAGAAAGCACAGTGCTGCTCCTCCTCTGCTCAGGAAACTGCAGGAGACATTTTTGAATGTGAGGTGTCAACAATTCCATGGTAGAGGGAGTTTGGAATGAAACTTCCCTGGGCACATCTGGGAGATGAGGATAAAAGAAATGTGTGTTACTGGAAATTTTGGGTCTGCACAGTTAAATGGATCCTTAGTAGAAGATTAATTTGCAGGCTGACTGCTGAAACCATCAGTCAGTGTTTGTCATTCTTTCTTCTTTTCATCTCCCATTCTTTACTACTCTTAGGGAAACAGGCCAAGCACCACTAAAACTCTCATAGAACTGAACTGCATTTGGTATACATTCTTTCTTGTCTGAGATACTGTTTGAAATACTAAGTATTTTTCATTTGCTGTTCCATTTGTTGCAGTTTAAAAAAAACTGTATTTCATAGGGTTGTAACTCCATGTCTTCCCTCCCTTTCATTGTTTGCACTGTTCACTGTTGTGAAAACTTTTTTCCCAAGTAGTTAATAATGAAAAAAAACCTGCAGGTGTAATACTGTCAACCTGAACACAGAGAGGTGAAGCTTATGACCTGAAAAGTAGTAGCTTCCGAGTGGGTTTCTTATCAGTGCACTGCAGAGGTGCAGCATAATTTTGAAATAGTTTTTCAACTTCATTAATGAATAAGACCAGTATTTTTCATAGTTAAGTTATGTATGAAAAAGTGGGTATTTTATTATTTCCTTTTTTCTTATTTTTTAAAAGTTTGATACATGTATCGTTGGATCAAGGCACACACAAAACTGGCCAAAGGGCGTACAAAGCACTTTGGTTTTTAGTTGAAGAAACAATGATTATTGCAACAAAGAGTGGCTTGGGGTTTAAACATGAAATAGCTCATAGTTCAGCAGGAAGGGAGAAAGAAACATGTTACCTTAAAGATTTACCAAGGAATTTCTGGATAACTGTGACAGTAATGGGCAGTATTCCTGACTGTAACAGCAGTGTACTGAACACAGGCTTGTATATGCTATAGAATAGCTGCATTCCCCATTTGTCTGCTCATCTTTGGGACTACAGTTTTTGAGACCTTGCTTTTATTGCCTTGGGTTTTGTCCTGCACTCTTTTCTTGTGGAACTTTCAGCCCTTTTTCTTTTCAAAGCAGTTTCAAAGTGTTGTCTCCGTCTTCCTGCCCTTGTCTCCCAAAGGCCTGTAAGCATCCATCACTATTTTCTCTGTAATATACAGACCACTGGTTCTGATAACCAAAAATCTATTCCTAAACTCTATCTACCCTCTTGGTTTGTAGAGCCTACAACTTTTTTTTTTTTAAATTTGTTGTTAAACACTTGTCAAAAGCTTTAGTATCACGCATGTCATGAATTTGATTATTCTCTTTTAAATTTGATTTCACCACTGTTGAATGGATATATCCAGACAGCTGATATTGCCCATTACTACACGTTTTTGTTTATTGGATATTGTTGTGGTTTACAGATTTCATAGAGCCAACACTCAAAGTTCTGTGAGTTTTTGTAACCACTTCTTTTGATCTTCCTGATTTGCCATGTTTAACATTGTTTTATTGATACCAAAGTGAAAAATGGCCTGTGCTTACAGCTAAAGGATCTCAGATGAATGTTCTGACTGCTCAACACGGCAAGAAAATTCACTTTCACAGTCAACAAGTCATCTTACTCAGTAGAACACAAAAGTTAAATGGTCTGTAACTTCAATATTAGCAAGGAAAATACAGTACAAATTACTAAAAAATACTAAAATATAGAATTGTGGTCAGGTATCCCCACTACATTAATCGCAGCAGTAGCCTGAAATTTGAAACTTTTAATAAAAAGTTCTTAAATATAAATTATATGGCAAATGTACAGTACATTGCTTTGTCAGTTTTTTAATCCAGTGTTTTGCAGTAGAACAGCAACTGTTAAGTCAGTCTTCTCTTGTTTTCTTTAAAAAACAAAGCAAACCCAAAAAAACCAATGAAACCCAAACCAGTCTTTTGTGTCCCTCAGTATCATGAGTGTGAATGATCTGAATCTGGAATACCACTGTCTCTGTAGCTCCTGTTACTACTGCTTTCACTGTGGCTGTTCTTGTACAGATTCATGCCATTAGGTGGGAAAATGGTGTGTATTACAAATTCCTCCTTGGACACTTGGTCACTGGTTATTGGTATCATCTGGAAAGAAGTCTCCCTGATTTCCAGGATGGAGTTATCCTTCTTAGTTCCTGCTTCAGCATAGTCATCTTTTCTCCGGCGTCCCTTGCTGTAGGTGCAGTTCCGGGAGAACAGGGACCCGTTTCTATGGACATACCAGCAGAGCAGGGCCAGCAGCCCTATGGCCACCAATGCCACCGCGCCGCCAATGATGGCAGCCAAGGGCAAGCTGGAGTTTTTGTAAGGTTCTTTCTCCTGCTCCCGATTGAGGGTGGTGGTAGGGTTGTACATCTTAAGAGGCGCTGTCTCGGTCTCGATGCATTCGGGTGTTTCATCGGAAAGATAGATGTTGCTGGTTTCCATGGGAACCATGCACACACGGTATGGTGACTCTGGTTCGAGAGCCGTGAGCAAATAGTCATTTCTGTCACCTGTAACTATTGTTTCAGTTATAGATCCAAAGGCAGGGCTGTGACCCATCTTGAGCCAGCTCAGTCTCAAAGCAGTCATTGGTAGTGCAACTTTCCAGGAGATGTGAATAGTTTCCGTGCTTACGGATTTCACAAATATTGTAATGATTTTGCGTACTGGACTTGCTGTGGTTCTGTAGTTTTTATTTAGGTTAGGGGTTTTGACGTCTGTTTGTTTGGTCACAGAAATGGGCCAGTGTCCCTGGGCCGGGTATAATGTGTTTGGTACTGCAGTAGTGATTTGGATGGTGCTTATCACACCATCATCCTTACAGTCAAACAATTCTGCGCTGAGGTCTTTGATAGCCATCCCACGTACTTTTTCTGGTGCCTGACACATCAGTCCACGTACGTTCACTTTTAAAGGCAATGACTGTAACCAGTCGCGTACCCATTTCATTTTGCACCCACAGTGCCAGGGGTTGTTGCGAAGAAAAAGTTGAGTGATGTTGTCCAGATCATCAAAGACACCCTGAGGTAAATTGCTAAGGTTGTTATTGGACATATCTAGTCGATACAACTGTCGTAAGTACGAGAAAGCATTGGGTGGCACGCGGTTGATGTGGTTTTCTTGGAGATAAAGCTTTCTTAGATTTGTTCCTGGCAAATTTACTGGTGCAGCTGTGAGTGAATTGCGGACCAATGACAATTCCGTAAGATTGACTAGATTCATGAAGACTTTGTCTCCTAATCCATGATTATTTAGAAGATTTCCATCTAAAACAAGGCGTTTTAGATTTGTAAGGTCTTGAAGGGACAGCTCAGAAATCGTGGAAATACGATTATCATCCAAGCGTAGCTCTTCTATGGTTTTAGGCAAACCCCAGGGAATGGTGCTAAGGTGATTTCGAGAGAGAAAAAGAAGTCTGAGATAGATGTTGTCCCGGAAAGCTCCATCCTCGATGCTAACGGCAGAAACAGAATTATCATCCAAATGCAGTTCTTCCAGATAAGGAATTTTTGAAAGTGAATCATAAGTAATGGTCCTTATATTATTCTCCTGCAAATGCAATTCCTTAATGTACTTAGGGAGGTTAGTGGGGAATTCATCTAGGCTGTTGCGGTATAAATATATTCTTTCCACCCTAAGCAAGTTCTTCAGTTCTGAAGGAATCCCAGCATTATTTATTTGATTGTTCTGAAGGAAGAGGGTAGTTGCATCCTCTGGGATTCCTGTAGGAATAGACGTCAAATCGCGATCATTACAATATATGAAACCCATATCACAGCGACAAACTGAAGGGCATGGTTTGGCACTAACAGAACAAGGTGCCATGTCAAGTAACAGCCCTATTTTAGTCCAAACTAGGAAGATGCTCCAGGTAACACTAATCATGGTCAGGAATGATGAGATTTGTATACAGTTCTGATCTTCAGCAATCTAAAAAAACCAAACAAACAAAATTATCCAGATCATCAGTGAAGAAACCGCAATAAAAAAATCAACTTCAACATTACAGAAGACATCTGAAACATACATTAAACCAAAATTCAAGTGCGTAGATGCATTTTACTTTCTTTTCCTTACATCTATAATTCTACTACTTGTACTAATTCAGTTAACTTAATAGGTTATTCTCATAGTGATTGAAAAGAATATAATCAAGTATGTCTGATCTGTGAATTGTTTTGCTTAAGCAACAAGACTCTAAGGATTCCTTCACATTTCATGTGTACCGACAATCTTTGTTCACAGATACCAGATAAGTACAGAAATGAAGTCACAGCAGAGTTCAAGTAAATCATTCTATATCTGAAAGATAAGAAGTAATTCCTAAGCCAGCTAACTTCCCCAGGAGCCCTTAAGTGAACTATAAAACCCTTACCAAACCCACAAGTCTAGTGGTAGCTATTTTGGAAGTTCAAAAAAAGCCCTGAAGGCAAAGCATAAAATGCATACAAAAGAGTGAGGAGCAGTAAAGACTTTTTCCTAAGTCTTTCCAAGTGCTCAACTTCACACTGTGTAAATTACAAACACTGTGGACTACTATGCTTGGTTTTCAAGCTTAAGTGAGTGTTCAGAAAGCTGAATGTTACAACTGGCAGGAAACTGGTAGAGCTATGGCTTTCTAGTTCACTGGATGAAACATTTCATTACATCCTTAATTTCATGTTTAAATATTTGTCATTCTCAAAAGTCATCTTACTAAGTAGCACACCCATAAGAGTCTATTTGGCAGCTTTAACCACATTTCCCCATCTTATTAGTGGCATAATATAAATTAACTCTTGAGACTGAGATTGTACTTTGCATTGGTAGTGTGTTTGTACACTGAGCTCAGGTAATTAGCATTTTTATAGCTTTTAAGACAACATAATTCAATTACCATTGTAATTAGGGTTGTGAGAACTCCTGCAAGATGATCTATGTATTAAGTGGTGTCATGACCTTTTCTCTTAGGGGTTCATATATTAATTGAACTTTATTCTCAGAGGCATGAAAAGAAAAATAAATTAGTATTGATCCTACCGTATTTAAAGGTACAAGTAAATTTTGTGCTTGAGGATATCCAATAAAGGAATGTCTTTCCGTCACTCTTATGGTTTACTCCATGAAGCAGTTTTTTCTTGATGGTCTTTACTCAGATGGTCCTTGGTGGTGGTGTGTGTTTCCTGGCTGCTGGCACAATACTCAGTGAGCATTCCAACAAAGATTTATCATGGTACGTAAGCACACCAGGCCCCGGTGTAGAAAAGCTTCAGCTTCCTCCTATTTTTGTCCTCATGTAAAGTCTGTGAATGAAGAGCCTCTTTTGTTTGGTTTAATGCCTTTAGTAGGAATTACTTTCTTTGTAACTCTTACAAACTCTTCTGTGCAGTGTAGTCGTCAGAGGAGGGAACTTCAGCACCGCATGATAGAAACCATTCATTATGCTGAGGCTCGAAGGATTGCAGCCTCTTCAGGAGGTCAGGAAAAGGATGATTTCTCCTATCCAGAATTATCCAAGTATGATCTTTGTACAGTAGCTACATCCTGATACATCCATGCCTCTTTGAGAGAACCATTTTCCGACTCTCACTTTTGAACACTTGCTTCCAAGTTTGTAATGCAGGAAAGAATTCCTCCTGTGCTGCAGGAATGCAAGTTACTCTACCATAGAAACAGGCAATTCAGATGGTTTTCTTCATTATAAAAAAACCCCACAAAAATACGATTTCCTTCCCAGAAAACTCCCCTTTGAAAGCTTTCCTCGAACTCTTAATGTCCTGCAAAAGTAAAAACAAAAGAATTGGAATTAAAAACAACTGGTGCACACTAGTTTTAAGAGTTGCATCCCCCATACACGAGTAGCATACCTTGTTTCCCCAAAGCATTGGTATTTCAGCAAAACACACAGAGCTCTTTCAGAAAATGTTTTGTAGTGTAGTTTCATGTTACTGCAGGTTTTCTGGAACTGTACTTTCCCTTGTTTCAGTAGAAGAATAAAGGCAGATGGTAACAAAATATTTCTAAATTACATTTTTCACCTGATTTCAAATGCTAGTGTTACCTCCTTGGAAAGGGCTAAAATGGTTTCTTGCCTTGTGTTCCTGGTTAAATAGAGATAGATGATGATCCTCTCCTTGGTTTTAAGTGTAAAGGGAGCTAATTACTGTTCACTAGTTACTGGGTGAAAGGGGAAGCATTTTTGCCAGAATACTGTATGAGTATTTCCCATTTGCAGCATGCTGATTCTGAGCTAGTGACTAGCCAGGCATCTCTGTCAGCTCTTTGGCAATACAAAGGCAGGTAAAATTAAAAAAAATAAGAATAGTCTTTCTTTCATTTGTATTTCTTACAGAACTCTAGTTATTTTTTAAACAGCATTCTTCATTTGGGCTACTTCATATCACTACATAAAGTATCCAGTGAGATACCAAGTCCATGCTCCCTGAGAGCTTGTAGGTAGCATGTCTGAAATAAAAGTGGTTAAATCTGAAATTAAACAAATCCTTAATGTTTATTTGCTTTTCCCTTTTGTGACTTCATGTTTGTCCAAAGGACGAAGCACAATCCTCCGAATCAAAATCCTTGGCAGGAACAGTGTGCTGAGTAATGTTGCTTAGCTATCTTCCTGGGAGCAAAACTAGAGCAGCTTCTGGTCCTCCATAAAATACTCGACCTAAACACAAATGCTCACTGGTTTGAAACTATCTTTTGCAATTTGTAGCAGGTCTGTTATGAAACAGACCAGTCATACTCCTTACAGCAACACAGAATATGCAGTGATATAAAGTTATTGAAATAGATACAAATTCTGCTGCTCTTTCTCATAGAGAAATGTTGACCATGAAAAAAAAAAACCCTAAAGCCTCCCCACCCCCCCCAACTGAGAGATGGTGTGACTGTCCAGTGAGGGAGTGAAAATCTTTTCTCTCCTGCTGCTGCTTTCGTGCTCCTCTGAGCTTTGTTTTCAGCACCATGTTTTCAGCAGTTGTCCAATGAAAAGAACTCAAAATGAGAGACCCCCACTGTGGCTTAAGTAAGTATTTTTATATATGCTTTATTTTAGGCAAAAACTCAATCTATGTAACCACATTTTAGAACAGAAGGGAATGCATGTTTACTGGTACCTTATGTAATTTGGGTAAATTATATAATCATTATGAAATGGAACAAAAAAGCTCTGTATTCTTCCAGTGTCTAGCTTTCTTGATCTGTATTACTCAAGTGTTTGGGGAAAGAAGCCTAGGCCGTATTCCTAAAACTTTGAAATAAACAGCAGCTTAACAGCTGTAGAAAAAAAGTGGTATCTCTTAGGAACTAATGTGAAGTCGTGATAGAGGGTATTTTCTGGAAGGGTACGGTGAAACAGGAATATAAATTCCTTTAATAGGCCTTTGAAGGCTACAATAAACTTTTAAGTACTTAAAATCATAAATTTTCTTTAGAACTCTGAGCTGTAAAAAGCTTGTTAGTATTAAGCAAAAGGTTGGCTCTAGTATACATAAATTACATAGATCCATGCACACACAGAAAGCAAGTTAATTTGTTTTACCTTTCTAGCACATAAACTGTTTCCTCTGTGCTTCATTTGATAGTCATCTCTTCATTTATTGCCACTATTATAATAGCAGCAATGTGTAGGATTAAAATGAAAGCACTAAAGCTCATTAAGTTCCTGGAATTTTTTTATCCCTTCTCTCAAAGTTACATGAAAACAAGATCAAGAAAAAGAAAATGTCTCTTTGAAGAAGATGATACTGTTTCAAAAATGTGGATTAAGACTATACCCCCACTCCCTTTTCTAAACTTAGAATAGTTTTCTTCAGGTCTTGGTTGTTTGATATCTCGTACTTCCCTTTTATAGCTCAAGCCATAGTTGAAAACAATGTTTTTGCATATCAAAGGCTCCAGTGATCTGTCTACAGAGAAGAAGGGAATCCTGCTGCCATGCTCCAACTTTACTCTTCTTGAGCTGTCTCTAAATATTCCCTGACACCAGGTCATTATAGCTGATCCAGCAGGATGAAAAGTAACCCCCACTGGTACAGACACTGTGTCCAGGTTTCTGCAACATCAGATTGGGAGGCTTCATGGACACATGGTTTTGAAAGAAGCCATTATTTTTGAACAGACCAAGGATTTTAGGAACTCTGTGCTAAAATTAAATTTTGAATGCAAAAATCACTCTTTGTTTTTTGGTAACAAAAGTAACACTGGAAAAACTGAACAGCAGCCTTTTTGCTCTTTATTCTGAGTTGAATGTTTTCCTGAACTTTGCTGAACCATATGGTTAAATTACTTTTCCTGGGACTGTGTAAGCAAGTGAATTACTAGAGATAGCAGGAATGTGTGGGCCTTGCATGTGGATTTATCGCTGTGGTACAGCTAAGGGGACATCTCATTTTAAAATACTCAACCTAAGTTGAGCTATAGAAAAAAAAAAAAAAGTACCTAGGAAGAACATTGTATTTACTCTAAAGTATGGAGTCCAGCTGCACTTGCTGCACTGTAGGCAGGCAATGGCTTAACAAAATAAATAGTTTTGGTGTATTTGAAAAGTTGGGATTTTTTTCTAAAAACAGCATGAAAGATTTCTTTCTAAGCTGTGATAAAATGTGAGTAAAATCAAGACCTGTCTCACTTGAGGTCACACAATGCTTATTTGAATTTCTAATCTACCTCTGTGTTCTCCAGCAGGAACTCTGGTAACTCAGTGGCTTCTTTCTTACCATCAAAGGAACAGAGGAAAGGGAAACTACCAGGTATTTTTAGGTTATAAATGACAAAACTGTCATTCAAAGCCACTACTAGAATATACATACTTGATAAGCCAATTTGCTTAATCAGTGTACTTCTAGTCCAGAATTAGCTCTGTACTTGTTTAGAATCTGAAACGTATCAGAAACACAAAATGTGCTTACTTTTAAAAATACTTGTGAAGTCCATCTACTGCTTATAATGTCAGTTGTGCTTACAAAGGTCACATTGCAGCTTAAATAGCTTCACCCACTTTTTTTTTTTTTTTTAAAGAAGTTCCACAGGACTAATTTAGACTTAAAACAATGTCCACACTTTGTTTTCTTTAAGTGTATTGCTCAGGGTTAGTTGATAGTGACAGCAAAATGCTTTCTAAGCACCCTGTCTAGGAGCTGCAATTTCCACGATCATCATATTTCAGGAAGGTGCCCCAGTCTTTTGTTTGGCACTAGGCAAGCAGAAGGTCCTCTAGCTGTCTTTCTTCAAGGGGTAAAAAAATGCAAAGGAATTTGTTAAAGTGAGAGTGAGCCCTTCAGTCAGGCGTGTTGGTGAATTTTTTTTTCTTTTTTGTTGGAGGTTTCATTTACTTGCAGAAAACTCACTCCCACTTCTTGTGCAGTAGGAATAATACTGCTTGTGTCTTATTAAGTCTAACTCAACTGTCTTAAAAAATGCAAAATTTATGTGATCTTCTCTCAAATGCAAGTAAATCTGACTTAGAAATGAATTCTGAGTAAAAGCTTGACTCCACACCTAAGATCAGCCAAACCAGTATTTGCTGTAGAGGATGGAAATGAACTATAAGTGGTTCTCTTCTGAAGTTTACTTTAAAATCTTTCCTAGTTTTGAAGATGCTGGGTTGATAAGACCCAGACTATTACTCTATTCCTTCTCTCTCTCTTGTTTTGACTACTCTGCTGCAGGAAAGGTTGCATGTTAAGAAAACACTTTGAGGGGGAGTCTTTTGCAATGGATTTTTGTTTTGTGTTGTAGTGCTCATTGAGTTCAGCCAATTATGGCTTCTAGGTTTTCTTTTGAGAGCTGCTGCTGAAGTAACTTTTCTGGGCATTAAATAAAAGAATAGAGAACAAATGCTGCCATTGTTTCAAGGGAAAAAAAAATCTATTTTTCCCCTCTTGACAAGTTTAAGTAGAATTATACCTGATAGGGAGTTTCTGGCACAAAACTCCAGACATGTAAAAACATTGCTTAAACACCTAGATCAAGTTTCAGTAGTTTTATTTCTTTTCTTTTTAAAGCAGTTGTTCACTCATCTCCTGATTACTAAATTTGCTCCTCAAAAAACTGGAAAGAATGTGAAGCTGTAAGAATGTTTGGATTCTTACAGCTCATGGAAGGCAGAAGAAGAGAGTGATGCCGTAAGATGTGTACTGAACACTTTTCAAGATTCCTGCCCTGAGTGGTATTTGGCTGCTTATTAAATATAAATGTAAGCAATCACATATTAATTCTTCTGTGCATTCCTGTGCTTTGAAGTGATTAAGGAAAAAACTTATGAGCTAACTAGCCATTAACATCCATGCTTCCTGCTACAAGGAGACAAAGATGGCCATCTCCCAACTGAAGCCACTTCAAATAACTGCAACTGCAAAGTTCACAAACTCCAGCAATTGCTTTGATTAGTCACCATTGCCTTACACAATATCTGACAACTTTTAGCTACTAGTGACAGAGGAAAACACCAAACCAAACACCAAAAACCCCAACCCAGAAACTCATCTTCACTTTGTTCTTGCTGTAAAATGTATCCACTTTATTTCTGGAGATCAAAGCTCGCTGTGAGTTTACTACAGAGTTTTTTGCCCACTGGGGGGTGGTACATGCTACAAAACCTGTGCTTTTAAGAGCCACAAGTCAGATGTTTTTTGCTCCTGTCCAGTTTTCTCTGCTTTAATTACAACAAAGTCTCCTGTTGAGAAAAACAGAGACAACCTGCAAAGGAGGGAGTTAAAAAAAAAAGAAATAAATCACTCTTTCAGAGAGTTTACAGAATTTCCCATGCTGATTACTTTCAGTATTTATCTGGTGGTTCTCCAGTTAAAATGGTATAAGTGTACAAAAAAAAAAAAAAGAAAGAGAATTATTATTTTAAATATATGCCAAGGCCTGGCACTGTTTCTGATATACAGAAGGAGCATTGAAGACAGGAAAAAATATAGCTTTTAAAAGTGATTAAATGTGGATGGAAAAACAAAAAAGCTTGACTAGCAGCATGAAGTAGAATGATTAGAATAACCTCTGTATATTTTAAGATAATTGGCTTTCTGTAAGCTCAGGTATACATTTTGTTTATGAAATATATGAAAACCTATCTCAAAGAGGGCTGTATTGAATGGTTTTGGAATAAATTAAACTTGAGGGTGGGTTTTCTTCTGAGGGAGGGAAGGGCACTGAAACCTCTTAAGTATGACTTAATGCGTGGCATATATTGACGAGGAAAACATTAGACTGATCTTTCTGTTTTATAGCAAATAATTCCTTTCTTTATACACTTGAATTGACAAATGCATTTTTCAGTCTAATTCAAAGAAATTTTCATTAAGACGCCATATCCCCAGGCAGTAGATGGTGAGCATAACTGATGTTTCCATCTTTTTGGACAGTAAATTTTAAACAAGGAAATTGGGGTCAGGATAAGGAAGTGGTTTTTAAAAGTCTGAACATTTTCAGCCTCTTTGTACACTTTTTCTTTGTATAAATGATTTACATGGAAATGCAAAATGTGAATCTTCTTGTTTCAAAGAGGCAAAGAGAAAATGTATTCAGCTGACGTGCAGGAATAAGATTTAATTGTAAAATAAATTCTTCATTTTGGTGTGAATCTGATGTAGAAAATACTCCACTGTACTCTGTTAACTGACGAGAATTGATCCCTTGCAGGAGGGAAGTGACTTGCCTTCAGCCCAAATTAATAACCCGTCGGTAACAGCATTCCATGTATTAGTTAATTACATACACTCATCCTCGCGTTTGCAACACTCCTCGCAACTTTGCCTGGATGTGCCAGGGTTGAGCTCAAACCCCTTTGCGGTCAGAGAGATTAATACTGAGGCGACCTCAAAGAGCAAGACTGAGCCAGAAAGGCAGCTGTCCGTGCAAGAGCTGAGCTTTTATTCACCAAGAGGATGAGCTTGGAAACTATGCAGGAATAAAAACAAAGAACCAACCAACCAACCCCAAAATCAGAAAGCTGTGCCTGCGTGCTGTGAGCTATGGCAGAGGCTGGGAAGCAGGACCGCTGCGTTGGGAAATGCAGGAATACTCTGCCTGATGAACTAAGTTGCAGCTTCTAATTGCGTATGAGGACAAGGGTTAAAACAAAAGATTCTGGCACATCCAGCAGTCGTGAAACGATTTTAGGGTCAGAATCACGTAGAGATAAGGTGCACAATAAAGTACGTGGTGAACTATTTATTTGCAAGCCATCTAAAAATGAATTAGCTGCGCTGCTATAAGGGCAGACAATCATTTAATACACTGAAAACAGCTGAAAAGTTGATTAGAACTAGACGAGGACCTATGAAATGGCAGGAGAATTATGAGCCAGCTCTTCTTCCCAAAGAAAGTGGGGCGTCAGGGCGGGAATTTGGGCCTGTTGCATTCTTTCCGTGCAACCATTTTGTTGCCCATCTTCTCGCCCGCAGACTTTGTGGTGCGGGGGGCAGCGCTGCACAGGGGCGCGAACGCATCGCCTCGTATTTTATTTTTTTTTTTTTTCCTAATAGATGCAGCAAGAAGGGATGAAGGGAGGGGGAAGTTTCCCAACCGTGGGAGCGATGCGGGATAGGGGCAGGAGCACCCCCCACCATTCGCGTTAAAACGCGCGGCCGGGGTCCCAGCGCCGCGGGGCGCTGCTCTGCAGGTCTCCCCGCGCTGCTCTCCGCCCCCGCGCATGGCGGGTTTGCGGTGGCTCCTTCTCCTGGGGCCGGGGTAGCGCAGGCACCGCACGCCCAGGTCGGGGAGCCCCCGGGTGCGCTTCAAACGTGCGGGCTAAGCCCCCTGCGCTCCTGCGCGCCCCGCCGCGCACCCCACCGGGAGGGCGGGCGGGTGCTCCCCGCCGCAGCGTCGTGCCCGCACCCCGGCGCTGGGAAGAGGGTGGTGGTCTGGGGAGCGCGCCCAAACTTCCCTCCACATCCTCCTCCTCTGCATCCCCCGACCCGCGCAAGTCCCGCGGAGGAGAAAAAGCGTTTATCCCGCGCTTACCTGCGGAGAGGCGCGGGAAGGGGCGGTCCCGGCGGCGGTCCCCGCGGTGTCGGCGGGGCCGGGAGCGGAGCGCGGTGCGGAGC